>CM035406.1:148939001-149147551 GCA_020310875.1 Ceratopteris richardii | reverse complement strand
CCCCCTGAGCCCCACTGACCCCACCACCCTCTCCCTTAGCACGGCTGACCCCGCCCCCCATGTGCCCCTCCCCTCCTCTCTCTCCATCTCTCTTTCTCTCTCTCTCCCTCTCTCTCTCTCTCTCTCTCTCTCCTCTCTCTCTCTCTCTCTCTCTCTCCTCTCTCTCTCTCTCTCCCCTTCCCCTGCTCATCCCGCTGACCTCGCCCCCCCACTTCCCCCCTCAGCCCCGCTAACCCCACCACCCTCCCCCTTAGCCGTGCTGACCCTGCCCCCCGCGTGCCCCTCTCCTCCTCTCTCTCCCTCTCTCTCTCATTGTACATATCATGTTTCATTTAGTGTTTTCAGTTTCTCTTGATCTTATGGAAATAAGCAAATAAAAAGGAAAAGTTGCACCGAGACGGTGCAAAGACGTGATGTGGAGGTCTGTATCACGGAATTTTTATTCTTCCCTCTATAGATGTGCATATAATGCTCCAAGTAGGAGATGGTGATGACTTTCTGATAGCACCAAATTCACTCTCTAAGAGAGGGCACAAGAGCTTGGACACTTCTTTCTTACGCTCTTATCATCTTTTGGGAGATGAGAGTTGAAGCTGAAGGGGCATAGAGCTGTACATGCAGAGAAGGACTTTACTCCTACTCTCTCTATTGGAGAAATGGATGACTAGTAGAACACAGGCAGCCCCTCTCTCTCCCTCCCTCTCTCTCCCCCCGCCAGCCACACCCTCGCCCTCAGCCCAACCACCCCGTCCCGCAACCCTCCACCAGTCCCCCTCACACCCCGCCCCCGCAGGCCCTCCACCATCCCCCCTCAGACCCACACCTCACCACCCCTCCCTCCTCCGCCCGTGACCCCCCTCTTCTCTCTCTCTCTCTCTCTCTCTCTCTCTCTCTCTCTCTCTCTCTCTCTCTCTCTCTCTCTCTCTCTCTCTCTCTTCTCTCTCTCTCTCTCTCTCTCTCTCTCTCTCTCTCTCTCTCTCTCTCTCTCTCTCTCTCTTCTCTCTCTCTCTCTCTCTCTCTCTCTCTCTCTCTCTCTCTCTCTCTCATCTCTCTCTCTCCTCTCTCCTCTCTCTCTCCTCTCTCTCTCTCTCTCTCTCTCTCCCTCTCTCTCTCTCTCTCTCTCTCTCTCTCTCTCCTCTCTCTCTCTCTCTCTCTCTCTCTCTCTCTCTTCTCTCTCTCTCTCTCTCTCTCTCTTCTCGCTCTCTCTCCTTCCCCTTGCTCACCCCCGCTGACCTCGCCCCCGACTTCCCTTTTAAGCCCCCCGGACCCCGCCACTTCCTCCTTCAGCCCCCGTTGACCCCACCACCCTCCCCCTCAGCCCCCACTGACCCCCACCACCCTCCCCTCAGCCCGCAAACCCCGCCCCTCGCAACCCCCCTTCTCTCTCTCTCTCTCTCTCTCTCTCTCTCTCCTCTCTCTCTCTCTCTCTCTCTCTCTCTCTTCTCTCTCTCTCTCTCTCTCTCTCTCTCTCTCTCTCCTCTCTCTCTCTCTCTCTCTCTCTCCTCTCTCTCTCTCTCTCTCTCTCTCTCTCTCTCTCTCTCTCTCTCTCTCTCTCTCTCTCTCTCTCTCTCTCTCTCTCTCTCTCTCTCTCCCTTCCCCTCCTGACCCTGCTGACCCCGCCCCCCACTTCCCCCCTCAGCCCTCGCTGACCCCCCCCACTTCCCCCCTCAGCCCCGCTAACCCCGACCCTACGTGCCCCTCCCCTCCTCTCTCTCCTCCCTCTCTCTCTGTCTCTCTCTCTCTCTCTCTCTCTCTCTCTCTCTCTCTCTCTCTCTCCTTCCCCTACTAAACCCACTGACCCCGCCCCCCACTTCCCCCCCCCCTCAGCCCCCGCTGACTCCCGCACTTCCCCCCTCAACCCCCACTGACCCCACCACCCTCCCCCTCAGCCCCGCTAACCCTTCCCCCCGCGTGCCCCTCCCCTCCTCTCTCTCCCCCTCTCTCTCTCTCTCTCTCTCTCTCTCTCTCTCTCTCTCTCTCTCTCTCTCTCTCTCGCTCTCCTTCCCCTGCTGACCCCATTGACCCCGCCCCCCTACTTCCCCCCTCAGCCCCATTGACCCCACCATCCTTTCCCTCAACCCTGCTGACCCAACCCCTCGCGTGCCCCTCCCCTCCTCTCTCTGCCCCCTGTCTCTCTCTCCCCCCCCCTCTCTCTCTCTCTCCCCTTCCCCTACTGACCCAGCTGACCCCCCCCCACTTCACCCCTCAGCCCCGCTGACCCCACCACCCTCCCCCTCAGCCGCGCTGATCCCGCCCCCCGCCTGCCCCTCCCCTCCTCTCTCTCTCTCTCTCTCTCTCTCTCTCTCTCTCTCTCTCTCTCTCTCTCTCTCTCTCTCTCTCTCCTTCCCCCGATGATCCCGTTGAACCTGCCCCCACTTCCCCCCTCAGCCCTCGTTGACCCCACCACCCTCTCTCTTAGCCCCATTGATCCTGCCCCTGCGTGCCCCTCTCCTCCTCTCTCCTCTCTCTCTCTCTCTGTCTGTCTCTCTCTCTCTCTCTCTCTCTCTCTCTCTCTCTCTCTCTCTCTCTCTCTCTCTCTCTCTCTCTCTCTCTCTCTCTCTCTCTCTCTCTCTCTCTCTCTCTCTCTCTCTCTCTCTCTCTCTCTCCTTTCCCCGCTGACTGTGTTGACCCTGGCCCCCTCTTTCCCCTCAGCCCCCGCTGACCCCTCACCACCCTCCCCTCAGCCTCCCGTTGACCCCTCACCACCCTCCCCTCAGCCCCCCCTGACCCCTCATCACCCTCCCCTCAGCCCCCCACTGACCCCTCACCACCCTCCCCTGAGCCTCCCACGTACCCCCCCCCCCCCCCAATCCTCACCAAGGGCTCCATTACAATTTGTCCTGAAGGACTACCGAACACCTTCCGGTTGGCCATAATTTTTGATAAACAAGAAACACTGCAGTTATGCTCAGCTGCGACTCTCAGCAACGGGCATCTTGGCTCTACATCTGGTTAAAGATATGTTGTTGTTTTCTTGTGATGCTGAGGGGAATATGCAAATCTTGAAAGCTATCAGATGACAATACTAATTGGGGGTTGTTGGATGCTTATGAAGAATTCGGGGACTATTATATGTGACTTGAAGCATCACCATTCATCAAATGTAAGGGTCACATGCAAGTATAGAAAATTATGTAAGGAAGGTGCTTCTCAGGATCATTCAAATATCATGGGCGGCACAACATGTGGATCTCAGATTGCATTCAAAAGTGACAGTAAAAGTGTAAGTGGTAAAAGTGAAAGTGAAGAAAATGTTTGTTGCCACCAACCATTCTTGACGACTGCCTATTTTCAAGGATCCAATTAAAGATTCGTGGCATCTTTGATCTACCCCTCCAATTTTGGGAAATCAACCGGCGCATGATCAATGGACGTGAGGAATTGGCAAGACTCTCTTGGCCTATTGGAGCCTATAAATGCAATGGACTTGTGTTCATTTGGCATACATTCAGATACACACATTTACATACGTACGTAAAGAGGTCCTCTCTTTGCACTTTGTGGCTTCAAGCCTACTGTAGGAAGTCACTCTGTGGTGAGGATACAGAGTGTGGGCTTCCGAGTGGAGGGCTAATAGCACTATAGTGTGAAGATGGTGGCTTGGTTTTGACATTCCGTGTGAATCAGTGGTATTTTCATGCTCTTTCCTATAGAGCAAGTCTTCATACTTTGTATTGATCAATACTAGTCTGCATCTAGTTGTGTCCATTGTATGGATTGGATGAATCCCTCGTATTGATGTTGTTTAGTTCTGGAGTGGCATGTAAGCCCAGAGCATGAACTTTTGATCATCTCTTTTGCCCATGTTGTAATCATTTGATTCGAACTACGGAGTGGATGGTCTTACATTATGGTCATTTTTTCATTAATATTTTCTTAAGTATTCACAACTCTGTACAATCATTGATATCTGCCTGCTCACAGAAGTGTTAAAGGGTATATCTCCCTAAGCAGAACCTCCCTTGAGTAGGTGTACTGGAATGCTTGTTGCATGCTCTTGTTAAAAGAACATACCCTAGTTCCTCCTCTACAGAGAGAGAGAGGTGGAGAGGGGGTGGCGGGGGGGAGTGGGCTGAGGGGGCCGCGGGGGGAAAGATGAGGGGCCGCAAGGGTGGGTTGAGGGGGCTGTGGGGGGAGTGGGGGTGGGGTCTACGGAGAGAGAGAGAGAGAGAGAGAGAGAGAGAGAGAGAGAGAGAGAGAGAGAGAGAGAGAGAGAGAGAGAGAGAGAGAGAGACAAAGAGAGAGAGAGAGAGAGAGAGAGAGAGAGAGAGAGAGAGAAAGAGAGATAGAGACAAAGAGAGAGAGAGAGAGAGAGAGAGAGAGAGAGAGAGAGAAAGAGAGGGAGAGGGGGTGGTGGGGGGAGTGGGCTGAGGGGGCCGCAAGGGAAAAGATGAGGGGGCGGAGGGGTGGGTTGAGGGGGCTATGGGGGGAGTGGGGAGGGAGAGAGAGAGAGAGAGAGAGGGGGAGAGAATTCTGCCGCGCTACATCTTTATATTTAGGGGCACAAGAGTGCAAAAGACATGTAATAAAGAACAAAACAGCTATGTATACCTAATTTTCTTTATATGTTACTACCAATATATGCTAACAAATCGTTCTAGGGGCATTCTAGTGAAGAATATATCAATGAAGAAATAGCCTCATACAGCCAATTGTCTTTTGGCGCTTTCTGTGACATTCGTATACAAAATTTACTCAAACAAACAGTGAGCTTTGATTGCAAGTGAAATTGAGTCTCTAAATGGAGCTACTATCACCCATATCAACTATAACATCTTAAAGGTACACTCATTGATTGAAACGTATGAAAGTCTTAGTGTAGTCAAATCCACAACTAGAATTGGTGATGATGGATCGTTTTTTGTTTAACCTGGACGTCCAAGATCCTTAACCTTTTCTTATCATTCTATAGAGTTTGATGATCATTTCCTTCCAAAAAAGATAGGCACTCTCAGATCCATTCATACGTCTTAGTTCTATTTAATCTATAAACCACTAAAGAAATTCGTACTCTATGCTAGTGCTTATTACTCTAGGCGAGTGTGTTCCCTTCGTTTCCACCAATTTCTTTCTTTCACGATGCTGGCCATCATCATATGAGGCCCATATGATCTACTTCAACTTTCTATTCATCTACTACTAAACTTCATCTTATTCTTTGAACTATGATATTTTTTCTCATAGCAATTTTTTCTTACTATCTGGTTTATTCATTTTCAGCCTCTTAAATTTTTATGTATTATTTTTATCCCAGTAGAAATTAATGCTTAGAGAACTATGAGGACTACTTACATGCCTACGGTGTTTCTCTATGTACCTGATATGAAATGGGTCTATACTAACATGGATGTCTATGATTGCTTCTAAGGTATGTTGTGGTCCTTTTACTTGTATGACCCAATTCCTTGAAGCTTTGGTTTTCTATGGAGGACTTTTTGTATAATGAAACTTTGGTTTTCTAAGGTATATTGTGGTTATTTTACCTGTATGATCAAATCCATTAAAGTTTTGGTTTCCTATAGATAGTTCTTGTGAGGTGTTTTTGTAACACATTCAACATGTGCCTTCTTAGTAAATATTAACCACTTCGACCTTCTAACCAATTTGACCTTCTTACTCTTTTTCCCCTTTTATTTGCCTCCTCAAGTTTATTACCTATATTTTAACAACATCCCATGGATTAGAAGGAAGTACATATTGGTTATTTAGATGCCCAAATTTGTAGTCATGAATGTTAAAAAAAATTGTTATGGTAGCTTTCATGTAGCTTTTTTTTCTATTGTGTGTATACATTTCTACCCAAGTAATTAGCTTGTCGATGGTGTGAGCAATAAATAAGCACCATTGTACTCTGGATCTGCAAAGATTCACATACACTCATTACATAGGAAACGGTTATTTGAAGCTTATACATCTAATCAAAGGGATAAAATAATACTATTACCCATAGACATGTCCTTTTGGGAGTTTTAAATGCAGCACAGATATTAAAACCTATATACGTTTAGGGGCACAATAGTGCAAAACACATGTAAACAAGAAAATGGCCTGGTATACCTAATTTCGTTTGTATATTACTAGCACTATATACTAAGAAATCCCTCTAGAGGCGTTCGAGTGAGGAATGACAAACCTCCAATTTATGTGGATTCAAGAAAATGCATAAAAAGGAGTACTCGAAAAGGGCACAACACTGCAATAAACATAAACCCAATTCTCTTTTGGTGCTTTGTGTGAAATTCATATACTAAAGTTACTCAAAGAAAGAATGAACACTGGTTGCAAGTGAAATTGAGTGTCAAATTGCAACTACTCGCACCTAAATCAACCATAAGATCTCAGAGGTACACTCACTGGTTAAATCGCATGAAAGCCTTCACGTACTCAAATCCACAACTAGAATCCGTGAAAATGGATTGGATTTCTCTTAACCTAGAAGTCCAACATCCAATAGACCTTTCTTTATCATTGTATACACTTTGATCATCAGTTTATTTTGAAAAAGATCGGCACTGTCTGTTCTCTTTAATCTATAAACCGCTAAATAACTTCCTACTCTATGCTAGCACATATCACTCTATGCGAGTGTATTCCCTTCATGTACCTTTATTTTCTTATCCTTAGCCTAAATTTTCCATAATGGTGGATTTCTTCTCAATATTTTTTACTTGCTATTCTCATAACCTTCGATTCCGAGTGTTCTTCATTCGCTTCCATCACTTTCTTTCTCTAACAGTGATGCTCGTCACCATATCAAGCCCATATGATCTGCTTCATTTTTCTATCTATCTGCAGAAAATCTTCAGTTATCTAATACTCCATTGCTATTTGACTCCATCCATTCCTCTTGTTCTTCTGTATCTGATGTTCATGATCATATCAATTTCTAATATTATCTGGTTCAATGTTCTTCAACCACTATATATAGTGTCGGTATGGGAGATTAATTCTCACAAATTCTCCCTCCGCAAGCATATTGCTTCATCTCCTATGATGCATACTTGATTTCTATAGGGACATGGACAAAAGCGAATTGTTGTCTTTCGATATACTATGAAGTGTGCGTGACTTTTTGTGTGTTCAAGAAACTTTTGCATAATAGCAAATATACTATGCTCTATGATGTGTGCATGGTTTTCATTGTGTTCAACAAACCTTTGCGCACCAGCAAATATACTAAGCTCTATTCTGTGTATACTTTTCTACCCAGATAATTAGCTTGTCGATGGTCTATAAAACAAATAACCACCATTACGCTCATTACGAAGAAAAAGCTCATTTCAAACTTGTACGTCCAATTGAGGGGATAAAACAGCATCAGTACCCATTGACATGTTCTTCTGGGAGTTTTAGATGCGTCAATGATATTAAAACCTTTATATGTTTGGGAGTTTTAGATGCGTCAATGATATTAAAACCTTTATACGTTTAGGGAAATAAAGAAGAAAATGGCATCGTATACCGAATTCTCCATATATATTACTACCAATATATGCGAACAAGTTGTTGTCGGGGGATTCTACTGAAGACTAATGAAACTCCTATTTATGTAGGTTCAACAAAATGCATAAAAGGGAGTAATCCAAAACGGCACAACGCTGCAGAAAACATATACCAAAGAAGAAACCAGCCTCGTACACCCAAATGTCTTTTGGTGCTTTGTGTGAAATTCATATACTAAATTTACTCAAACAAAGAGTGAACTTTGATTGCAAGTGAAATCAAATCTCGAGATGGAACTACTATCACCTAAATCAACCATAAGATCTCAGAGGTACATTGAAAGCCCCCATGTACTTAAATCCACAACTAGAATTGGTGACAATGGATTGCTTTTTTCTTAAGCTAGAAGTCCACGATCCAATTAACCTTTCTTTATCGTTGTATACTCTTTGATGATTATTTCCTTCTGAAAAAGATAGGCACTCTCAAATCCATATCATACATTTCAGTTCTCTTTAATCTATAAACCGCTAAATAATTTCCCACTCTATGCTAGCACTTATCACTCTATGCGGGTATTCCCTTCATTTCCACCATTTTACTTCTTTGATCTGCTTCAATTTTCTGTTCATCTACTACCAAACTTCATCTTATTCTTTTAACTATGATATTTGTTATCTTAGCGTTTTTTTTTTTACTTTCTGGTTTATTCATTTTCAACCCCTTAACTTTTTTTTCTATTAGTTTTATCTCCATTGGAATTTAATGCTTACAGAACTTTGAGGACTACTTACATGCCTACGGTGTTTCTCTATGTACCCTATATGAAATGGTTCTATACTAACATGTGTGCCTATGATTGCTACTAAGGTATGTTGTGGTCATTTTACTTGTATGATGCAATTCCGTGAAGCTTTGGTTTTCTATGGAGGATCAGCTTTGACTTGTATGATCAGCTTCCTTTAAGCTTTGATTTTCTAGAGATAGTCCTTGTGAGGTGTTTTTGTAAAACATTCAACATGTCCCTTCTTAGTAATTATTAACCATTTTGACCTTCTTCCTCTCTTTCCTTCCTTATTTGCGTCCTCCAGTTTATAACCTATGTTTCAATGCCATCCCGTGGATCAGACGGAAGTACATTTTGGTTATTTAGATGCCCAGTTTTGTATTCATAAATGTTACAAATATTTGTTATCGTAGCTTTCATGTAGCTTTTTTTTTCTTATCCTTAGCCTACATTTCCCATAATGGCGGATTTATTTTCAATATTTTTTTTTCTCTATGCAATCACTTGCTATTCTCGTAACCTTCCATTGCGAGTGTAATTCATTCGCTTCCATCAATTTCTTTCTTTGAGCATGATTTTCGTCACCATATCAAGCCCATATGATCTGCTTCATTTTTCTATCCATCTTCAAACTTACACGTCTAATCAAAGGGATAAAACAACACCATTACCCATTGACATGTCCTTTTGGTGGTTTTAGATGTGTCAATGATATTAAAACCTTTATACGTTTAGGGGCGCAACAGTGCGAAAGACATGTAATAAAGCAGAAAATTGCAGTGTATACCTAATTTTCTTTATATATTATATATGCTAACAAATTTCTCTAGCGTCGTTCTAGTGAAGAATAATGAACCTCCAATTTATGTCGGTTCAACAAAATGCATAAAAAGGAGTAATCCAAAAGGGCACAACATTACAGAAAACATATATCAAAGAAGAAAATGGCCTCGTACACCTAATTGTCTTTTGGTGCTTTGTGTGAAATTCATATACAAAGTTTACTCAAGCAAAGAGTGAGCTTTGATTGCAAGTGAAATACAGTCTCGAAATGGAACTACTATCACCTGAAGCAACCATAAGTTCTTAGAGGTACACTCATTGATTAAATGGTATGTGAGCCTTTGTGTACTCAAATGCACGACTATAATTGGTGATGAGCTAGAAGTGCAAGATCCAATCAACCTTTCTTTATCATTGTATACACTTTGATGATCATTTTCTTCCGTAAAAGATAGGCACTCTCAGATCCATATCATACGTTTCAATTCTATTTAATCTATAAAACACTAAAGAAATTCCTACTTTATGCTAGTGCTTATCACTCTATGCAAAAATATTCCCTTCATTTCCACCAATTTCTTTCTTTGACGATGTTGGCCATCACCAAATGAGGCCCATATGATCTGCTTATATTTTCTATTCATCTACTACTAAAATTCATCTTATTCCATTGAAAATTAATGCTTAAAGAACTATGAGGACTACTTACATGCCTATGGTGTTTCTCTATGTACCTGATATGAAATGGGTCTCTACTAATATGGGTGTCTATGATTGCTTCTAAGGTATGTTGTGGTCCTTTTACTTGTATTACACAATTCCTTGAAGCTTTGGTTTTCTATGGAGGACTCTTTGTATGATGAAACTTTGGTTTTCGAAGGTATGTTGTGGTCCTTTTACCTGTATGATCAAGTTCCTTGAAGTGCTGGTTTTCTATAGATACTTCTTGTGAGGTGTGTTTCGAACACATTGAACATGTGCCCTATTAGTAACTATTAGCCACTTTGACTTTCTTCCTCTTTTTCCCTTTTTATTTGCTTCCTCGATTTTATAACCTATATTTTAACGCCATCTCATGGATTAGAAGGAAGTACATACTCGTTATTTAGATTCCCAAATTTGTAGTCATGAATGTTAAAGTTATTTGTTATGGTAGCTTTCATGTAGCCTTTTTTTTTTATTGTGTGTACACTTTTAACCCAAGTAGCTTTCCGATGGTCTCTGCAACAAATAAGCACCATTGTAGTATGGATCTGCAAAGCCTCCCATATGCTCATTGCGTAGGAAACGGTTAGTTGAAACTTACACATTTAATTGAACGGATAAAATAACACTATTACCCATTGACAAGTCCTTTTGGGAGTTTGAAATGCAGCAATGATATTAAAACATGTATTTGTTTAGGGGCACAACAGTGCAAAACAAGAAAGTGGCCTAGTATAACTAATTTATTTTATATATTACTAGCACTATATGCTAAGAAATACCTCTAGAGGCATTCGAGTTAAGAATGACAGACCTCCAATTTATGGGGATTCAAGAAAATGCATAAAAGGGAGTAATCCAAAAGACCACAACACTGCAATAAGCTGATAATAAAGACGAAAATAGCCTTGCACACCCAATTCTATTTTGGTGATTTATGTGAAATTCATATTCTAAATTTACTCAAAGAAACAATGAACTTTGGTTGCAAATGAAATTGAGTATCGAATTGGAACTCTCACCTAAATCAACCATAAGATCTCAGAGGTACACTCATTGGTTAAATCGCATGAAAGCCCCTATGTACTCAAATCCATAACTAGAATCCGTGACAATGGATTGCTTTTTTGTTAACGTAGAAGTCCAACATCCAATAAACCAATTTCTTTCTTTGACGATGTTGGCCATCAGCATATGAGGCCCATATGATATGCTTCAAATTTCTATTCATCTACTACTATAATTCATCTTATTTATTGAACTATTATATTTTTTATGCTAGAATTCTTTTTACTATATGGTTTAATCATTTTCAACCCCTTAACTTTTCTCTATTATTTTTATCTCCATTGGTAATTACTGCTTAGAGAACTATGAGGACTACTTACATGCCTAAGGTGTTTCTCTATGTACCTTATATGAAATCGGTCTATACTAACATGGGTGTCTATGATTGCTTCTAAGATATGTTGTGGTCATTTTACTTGTATGAGGCAATTCCTTGAAGCTTGGTGTTTTATGGACGACTCTTTGTATGATGAAAGTTTGGTTTTTTAAGGTATGTTGTGGTCCTTTTACCTGTCTGATCAAACTCCTTAAAGCGTTGGTTTTCTATAGATAGTTCTAGCGACGTGTTTTGGTAACACATTCAAGAGCCTTCTTAGTAACTATTAACCACTTTGAACTTCTTCCTTCTTTTGCTTTTGTATTTTCTTCCGTAAGTTTAAAACCTATGTTTTACAACCATCCCATGGATCAGAAGGAAGTACATATTGGTTATTTAAATGCCCAATTTCGTATTCATGAATAATCAAATTATTTGTTGTGCTAGCTTTCATGTAGCGTTATTCTCTTATCCTTAGCCTAAATTATCCATTTTGGTGGATTTCTTCTCAATAATTTTTCTTCATTATGCTGGCACTTGCTATTCGCATAACCTTCCATTGCGAGTGTTCTGGATTCGATTCCATGACTTTTGTTCTCTGACCACGATGCTCGTCATCATAACAAGCCCATATGATCTACTTCACTTTTCTATCTATCTACAAAAAATCTTCAGTTATCTAATACTTCATTGCTATTTGACTCCGTAGATATTCATCATCATATCAATTTCTAATATTATCTGCTTCAATGCTCTGCAACCAATATATATATATATATATATATATATATATATATATATATATATATATATATATATATATATATATATATATGTATATGTATATATATATATACATATATATATACATATATATATATATATATATATATATATATATATATATATATATATATATATATATATATATATTGTCGGTCTTGGACATTAATTCTCACAAAGCCTCCCTCTGCAAGCATATTGATTCATCTCCTAGGATGCATACTTTATTTCTATAGGGACATGGACAAAAGTGAATTGTTGTCTTTCGATACACTATGAACTGTGCATGGTTTTCATTGTGTTCAACAAACCTTTGCGGAAGAGGAAATATAGTATGCTCTATTCTGTGTATACTTTTCGACCTAAATAATTAGCTTGGCGATGGTCTATACAACAAATAACCACCATTGTACTCTGGATCTGCAAAGCTTCCCATACACTCATTACAAAGAAAAAGCTGATTTCAAACTGATACGTCTAATCGAAGGAATAAAACAAAACCAGTACTCATTAACATGTTCTTCTGGGAGTTTTAGATGCGTCAATAATGTTAAAACCTTTATACGTTCAGGGGTGCAACAATGCAAAACAAATGTAATAAAGAACAAAATGGCATCATATACCAAAGTTTCCTTATATGTTACTACCAATATATGCGAACAAGTCGGTGTATAGTGTTCTAGTGAAAAATAATGAACCTCCAATGTCTGTCCGTTCAACAAAATGCATAAAAGGGAGTAATCCAAAAGGGCACAACACTGCACAAAACATATACCAAAGAAGAAGCCAGCCTCGTACACCCAATTGACTTTTGGTGTTTTGTGTGAAATTCGTACTAAATTTACTCAAACAAAGAATGAAATTTGATTGCAAGTCAAATCAATTCTTAAAATGGAACTACTATCACCTAAATTAACCGTAAGATCTCACAGGTACACTCATTGATTAAATCCTATCAAATCCTCTATGTACTTAAATCCACAACTAGAATTGGTGACAATGGATTGCTATTATTTTAACCTAGAAGTCAAAGATCAATTTAACCTTTCTTTATCATTGTATACACTTTGATGATCATTTCCTTCTCAGAAAGATAGGCATTCTCAAATCCAAATCATACATTTCAGTTCTCTTTAATCTATAAACCGCTAATTTAATCTATTCCCTTCATTTCCACCAATTTATTTTTTTGACGATGTTGGCCATCACCAAATGAGGCCCATATCATCTACTTCAATTTTCTATTCATCTACTACCAAACTTCATCTTTTGACCTATGATATTTGTATTCTGAGCAGTTTTCTTTGTACTATCTAGTTTATTCATTTTAAACTCCTTAACATATTTTTCTATTATTTTTATCCTTATTGGAAATTAATGCTTAGAGAACTATGAGGACTACTTACATGCCTACGGTGTTTCTCTATGTACCCTATATGAAATGGTTCTATACTAACATGTGTGCCTATGATTGCCACTAAGGTATGTTGTGGTCCTTTTACATGAATGATGCTTTGGTTGTCTATGGAGGACTCGTTATATAATAATTTTCCTTAAAGCTTAAGTTTTCTAAGGTATGTTGTGGTCCTTTGTCTTCTATGATCATATTCCTCTGAGCTTTGATTTTTTATAGATAGTTCTTATGAGGTGTTTTTGTAAAACATTCAACATGTGCCTTCATAGTAACTATTAAACCTTTTGACCTTCTTCCTCTTTTTGTTTCTTTATTTTCTTCATCAAATTTATAACCTGTGTTTTAATGCCATCCCGTGGATCAGAAGGAAGTACATATCGGTTATCTAGATACCCAATTTTGTATTCTTGAATGTTAGAATTATTTGTTATCGTAGCTTTCATGTAGCTTTTTGTTCTTATCCTTAGCCTAAATTTCCCATAATGGTGGATTTCTTCTCAATATTTTTTGTTCTCTATGCAATCACTTGCTATTCTGGTAACCTTCAATTGCGAGTGTAATTCATTCCCTTCCATCACGTTCTTTCTCTGAGGATGATGCTGGTCTCCATATCAAGCCCATATGATATGCTTCATTTTTCTTTCCATATGCAGAAAATCTATAGTTTTCTTATACTACATTGCTAATTGACTCTCTCCCATCCTCTTGTTCTTCCTTATCTAATGTTCATCATCAAATCAATTTCTTATATTATCTGCTTCAATATTCTTCAACTACTGTATATATAGCGTCAGTCTTGCACATTAGTGCTCACAAACTCTCCCTCTACAAGCATATTGCTTCATCTCCTATGTTACATACTTGATTTCTGTAGGGACATGGACAAAAGGATTGTTGTCTTTCGGTATACTATGAAGTGTGCATGACTTTTCTTGTGTTAACCAAACTTATGCGCAACAACAAATATACTATGCTCTATGACGTGTGCATGGTTTTTCTTGTGTTCAACAAACTTTTGCACACTAGGAAATATATTATGCTCTGTTATGTGTATACTTTTCTACCTAGATAATTAGTTTGCCGATGCTCTATACAACAAATAACCACCATTGTACTCTAGATCTGCGAAGCTTCCCATACACTCATTACATAGCAAAAGATTATTTCAAACTTACACGTCTAATCAAAGGGATAAAACAACACCAGTACCGATTGGCATGTCCTTCTGGGAGTTTTAGATGTGTCAATGATATTAAAACCGTTATACATTTAGTGGCACAAGAGTGCAAAAGACATGTAATAAAGAAGAAAATGGTAGTGTATACATACTTTACTTTATATGTTACTACCAATATATGTTAACAAATCGCTATAGCGGTGTTCTAGTGAAGAATAATGAACCTCCAATTTATGTCGGTCCAACAAAATGCATAAAAGGCAGTACTCCAAACGGGCACAACACTACAGAAAACATATACCAAAGAAGAAAATGGCCTCCTTCACCCAATTGTCTTTTGGTGCTTTAAGTGAAATTCATATACAAAATTTACTCAAACAAAGAGTGAGCTTTGATTGCAAGAGAAATAGGGTCTCGAAATGGAACTCCTGTCACCTAAATAAACCATAAGATTTTAGAGGTACGCTCATTGATTAAATCGTATGAAAGCCTCTGCG
This sequence comes from Ceratopteris richardii, assembly GCA_020310875.1. Classification (NCBI taxonomy): domain Eukaryota; kingdom Viridiplantae; phylum Streptophyta; class Polypodiopsida; order Polypodiales; family Pteridaceae; genus Ceratopteris; species Ceratopteris richardii. The sequence continues at coordinate 149,132,578 of CM035406.1, read as the reverse complement.
TACTCAAAGCCACAACTAGAATTAGTGATGATGGATCACTTTTCATTTAACCTCGAAGTCCAAGATCCAATTAACCTTTCTTTTTCATTGTATACACTTTGATGATCATTTTCTTCCCAAAAAGAGAGGCACTCTCAGATCCAACGTTATAGTTCTCTCAGATCCATATGATACGTTACTCTATGCTAGTGCTTGTCACTCTATGGGAAGGTATTCCCTTCATTTCCACCAATTTCTTTCTTTGACGATGTTGGCCATCACCAAATGAGGCCCAAATGATCTGGTTCTATTCTCTATTCATCTACTACTAAATTTCATCTTATCCTTTGAAATATGATATTTGTTATCATAACAATTTTTTCTAACTATCCGCTTTATTCATTTTCAACCATTTAACTTTCCTTTTATCTATCATTTTTATCTCCATTGGAAATTAATGCTTAGAGAACTATCAAGACTACTTACATGCCTACAGTGTTTCTCTATGTACTTGATATGAAATGGGTCTATTCTAACATGGGCGTCTATGATTGCTTCTAAGGTGTTTTGAGGTCCTTTTACTTGTATGAAGGAATTCCTTGAAGCTTTGGTTTCATATAGAGGCTCTTTGTAAGATGAGACTTTGGTTTTCTAAGGTATGTTGTGGTGCTTTTACTTTTATGATCAAATTCCTTAAAGCTTTGGTTTTCTATAGATAGTTCTTGTGAGGTGTTTTCTTAACATAATCAACATGTGCCTTCTTACTAACTATTAACCACTTTTACCTTCTTCCCTTTTACCCTTTTTATTTGCTTCCTCAAGTTTATAGCCTATATTTTAACACCATCTCATGGATTAGAACGAAGTATGTACTAGTTATTTAGATGCGTAAATTTGTAGTCATGAATGTTAAAATTATTTGTTATGGTAGCTTTCATGTAATTTTTTTTTTCTATTCAGTGTATACTTTTCTACCCAAGTAATAAGCTTGTCGATGGTTCATGCAAAAAATAAGCCCCATTCTACTCTGCATATGCAAAGCTTCCCATATGTTCATTACAAAGGAAATGCTTATTTGAAACTTACACATCTAATGGAAGGGATACAATAACACTATTACCCATTGGCATGTCCTTCTAGGAGTTATAAATGCATCGATGATATTTAAACCTTTATATGTTTAGGGGCATGTTTATAGGATTTTCCAATACATGGACCTTGACATACACACCATAATACTAAAAAAGGAGAGTGAGTGATAGAGAGAGACTATAAAGCTTTTCAAAGTGTACGATAGGTTAGGATGCTGACCTACACAATCATATAATCGAATGTCAAATTAAAATGTGTGATTATGATACAAACTGACAAGATTTGAATCTAGGCAGAAGTAGGAACTAGATGCAAGAAATTGTGTGGAGTTCCTAAGAGGTATGAAGAGTGTGTGTGTGAAAGAGAGAGAGAATGTGGAGAATATGAATAATTTATAACTGTTTTACAAAAAATTGTCATTTTCACTAACCTTTAATAAAAAACTAGTGAAGGAACACCTAGGAACTAAAATAGACCCTTAACTCACAATAAAGCAGCACTTGAGATGCTTGTTAGGTGAAACTTACTCCTCCAATAACTCTGGATGTAGAGCATACCTCCTCCAAGAGTGTAAAAATCTTCCTCAAAGTAGAAGACCTCCTTGATCACCATTTGTAGGGGGTTGAAATCCTTGGTCGATGACAAACAATGACTTAAATGACCTCTACATATGGCTTATGGAAGTTCTATGATGGTAATCTAGAAAACATTGCTAAATCATATCTTAAAAGTGAGTGAATGAAGCAAAAACGCTTATGCTAAGTCTCTTATGAACTATCGCTAGTAATCTACTTTTGGTGCTAAGAGACACTTGCGTTTTAGAAAACATTTATGAAATTGACGCTCTTCATCGATGGGATTTAATCCTTAGTAACTCGCTTTTGGCTTTATTTTGCCTAGATGACTATGCCTAAAGGATTTATTTGTAAGATCTTTTAAGTACCAACAATGATATTGTTGTTAGTTTTGATTATCTTGACATCGTGTCCACCAATCCCCCTTCAATGTCATAATTGTACAATGTTTAATAACATGCAAAACGTCAGATGTCTACAAAACTTTTGATATCTGCAAAACTTTGCATCTCTTAAATCTATGAAAGAAAGATAAATCTCTGAACTCCAAAATGTGCAACTAAACTTTGAACTTCAAAACATGTGTCTAAATTGATTCACCAACCTTTGTGCTTGTTGTTGCTAGTTCTTTTCTTAAATGACCTCTCCTAGTGTGGTTTCTAGTCTATTAGAGATTCTCTAACTCTAAACAAGCTTGATAACAGGTTCTGCATGACCTGATTTGGGGTATAATATGCCTCTTGATTACCATAGAAGTACACGAAAGTGCTATGCATCCCTTGAATCCCCTCTATTTTGGTCTTTTGTAGAAAGTACTTTAGTAGTAGTACGAATCACTCTCGATGATGAAGTAGCTCCTTCTTCTTCATTAGCGTCCAATTGAGCAGAAATAGGAATAGGGCTTCTTCTAGAAGATGAAGTAGCCTCTTCTGCAACTTTCCTTGCCTTGGATAAGTGCAATTGACAATATTCCTCAAGTCTCTAGATACTACTAGATTCATCATCATAAAACTCCACATTTGATAGTTACACATTCCCTCAAGGTTTTCATCATTCTCAAGTTTATGATCACTCATCTTGTGAAGGGTGTATGTCAACTATGCTCTGATAACAAAGTTTGGAAGTGGGCTTGGCCCAAGACAATGACAAAGAGATAGAGAGAGACTAGACAAATTCTAAAAGTATAGCTACGATGCTCATCTACACAATCTTATATTTCAACATCAAATTAGAACGTGTGAATATGATACAAGCTAACAAGATCTGAATCTAGGCACAAATAGGAACAACATACAACAGATTGCGTGAAAAGTGCCTAAGAGGTATGAAGAGAGTTTCTATGTGTGAATATAGACAATATGAACTATTTTGGAGGTTTTTACAACAAACCCTAATTTTGATTAACCTAAAACAAAAGACTAGTGAATTTGAAACAAGTAGGAATAGAAATAGACTTGTTACTCAAAGTAAATCAATGATTTAACTGATGGTTGTATGAAACTTACTCCCCCAATAATTGTAGATGTAGAGCACACCTCCTCCTAGATTGTAAGACTCTTCCTCAAAGTAAAAGAGATCATTGATTACCAAGTGTAGAGCATTGAACTCCTTGAGTAATGATAAAAAATGACCGAATGACCTGTTTATATAGCTTATGGAAGTCATATGTTCATTATCTAAAAAAATCAATTAAGCATATCCAAAAAGCATGTGAATAGATCAAAAAAGCTTGCACTAAATCTCTTGTTAGCTACCATTATCGGGTGATCTACTTTTGGTTCTAGAAAACACTTGCTTTTTTTTAGACATTCATAGAAGTTCTCTCATTTGCAGATGTGATTGGATCCATGGCCAATCACTTTTGGAGTCTTTCACCTAGAGCATAGCGCCCATAGGTTTTGTTGTAGTATCTTTTAAGTACAAGCAATGATACTTCTGCTAGTTTAGACTATCCTAACATTGTTTCTAACATTATATACATTATTTGAATTCCTTATTTTGGTGCATATGTGTTCTCATGGATGTTCTATTTTTCAATGCATATATCTTTACACTACTTTTGCTTTGGCTTTTGACTCGAGAAATACATTTACCTATTCTTTCAAAAGATTTCCTATATATTTGGAGGTTTTTCCTCATTATGTTGCGAACACAAGTTATTCACATATAATACAAATTTTATGGACCCATCAAATATACCTCTAGTTATCTCCATGTAAAACATAAGAATCAACAAAGGATTATGCAGATCACGTAGGATATGGATGGATTCACTATCTAGGTTTAAAGTGATTTTTCCCTATTCACAATCAATCATGGAAAATCATCATCATCAATGGAGTTTACTCTTGATCATAAGGCATCTGTAATCTCTTTTAGCTTGAGGATATACTCATTGTTGGTCCTATTTGAGGCCTTTGTGATTCTGTTAAACTCATTTTGGACTTGAATCTTTTGTGCCTTCATAGACGTTGAGTATAATATTTCCAAAGCCTCACACACATTCTTCCATGAGTCAAAGTCTTGGATGTTACTCATCATTCTATTACCAATGTGTTGAGATAAGATGAATATGGATCTTCTATCTCTTTTGATCCAATCATTTTCTTCCCATTCATGTGATTGACTCAAGGGATTTTCATATTTAGGCTTAAATTCCAATTACTAATCTCCATCGTCCTTGGCTCATGAGGAAACTACTAACCTAGAATCTCTAAGGTTGGTAGTTTGATCTCTCGAACTTCTCTATTTGGGTAACATTCTTAGCCATTTTCAAGCTTGGATACATCCTACACTTCCTTTGAGTGTGGTGGAATAGCAAAAGTTCAAAATGATTACCTTATTGTAGCTTCCTTCCTTAATATGTACTGAGGTCGTTGGTCTAATCTTTAGCTTCTAAATATTGAGATAGCTTGCAAATTTTCTACAAGATCTTTCTTGATAAATTTTACAACTTAAAATGGTTTCCCAAAACTTCTTCAAGGGTCCCAAATACTTTAAAAATGTTCTAATACCACTTTTGAGGAAAACCTCAACACCCCTATGTAACTTTGGAAGGTTGTAGAGCCTCACACATTTTTTTCCACAATGATGAAGAGTTAGTATTTTTGCCTTCAACTCAAATTTTAGATTTGGAAAAAATCAAGAGAATTCTCTAAATTAAGATAGGAAATCTGCACTCTCCTTTAACACTTTCAAATACTTGACTTGGATTGTACACCATAGAGAAACAACCTCTCCAAGTTAGACTACTTGTTAGTACTACTCTCTACCGAGGTGGAGAGATACATCTTCACTATTTGAAACCTCACTAAGAGCTCATTTAAAGCAAAATCATGAAATTTATAGCACACTAAAAAGACTCCATGATGAATCAGAATCAACTCAAATAATGTGAAACAAATACTAGAAAAAGGAGGTTCAATAGAAAAAAGTGTGCTAGAACTAAACTCACTCCTTAGAGAGGCACTGATGAAGGGCTAACTAGAAAAAAGTATACGATAACAAAATTACTAACTTCACAAGAAGGATATGTGTAGGAACTCCCTTACACTTTTAACTAAGTAATGAAGAGAGTAGAGGTTCTCGAGTTTCACTTATGACTTGGAATGATACATATATAGGTTGTCAAAAGTGCTCCTATAAGTTTTCAAGAATTTTTTAATCAAACACCTAATGTCTTGGATATACTATGACTTAAGAAAGTGGTTGAAACTTCTTGGTTGTTGAACTCTGTCATATTAAGGCCTTTATTGATAGGTCCACTTCTCATTCATGATGTTTAGACTTTAGCGAAGGTTAAAGAAAATATTCCAAACATCTATACGCTAGAATGGAGCACCGAAACAATGCCTTGATAAATACGTGAACAAAAGAACACTAAAGCATCTGCAAACCAAAACAATGGAGCACACCAAAACATATCAAAAATATGTGCCTTCTACTTTAAGTCTTGAATTTCAATAGGGTTAATCCTCCTCACCATTGGTAAGAGATATGTCCATATGCATTCAATACAAACAACCACTTTTTTCACTTGTTCTTAAGTCTGTATCTCTATTTCTCATGGTTCAAAAATTGAAAAAAACTAGTTATTTGCACACTTGAAACTCTAAAAAAAGCTTAATTGTATAACTTGTTCCATAGTGTCTTGAAAATTTGAATAATTTGAGGGAATTAAGAGATTCTCTTTTAAAAAGTACCTCAAATGTCTAGAAAATGTTGTTTGCCACTTTCATCCACACTGAAATTTTCAAACCCACGTTATTAAGCATAAGGAATTAGAAAGTTTAAAATGAAGTGATCCTCAATGAGATAAATGTTACCATGTAGAAGATCACCGCCACATTTAGGATGTTTAGAAAGATGAAATATTTTTACTTAAGCACACCGGCTTGCATTGATTCTAGCAGATCCTTAGAGTTGGAAACATTCATTCAACCCCTTGAAATAGTTAATGATCCCAAAAGTATAATAATTTTTATCAAGGAAAATGCTTGTTGAAGTGCATTGCCAACATCCCTTAGCTCAGAATCTCAGATTTCTAGAAACGTTTGTGCACATATATGGTAATGTATACCTTGAACCAAATCTTTAGGGACTTTGTAAAACACAAAAATTCCTTTGATCTCGTTTCTTCTTCAAATGCAATATCACAAATATGGTGTAGAGAAAATCATCCTTTTGTGTTGATCTCCAACACAAGCATCAGAAATTCAAATACTCTTCTAGTGGAGTTACATAGTGTAGCGATATTCTTTTTTTCTATAAAATAAACAATCTGCTACATTAGGATATAATCACCAACCATGGCTAGACGTAATGCTATATTTTTTATATTGGTTATTGAGGATAAGTTAGTTGGCTCCAACTACCATTTACGTGGATACCAGACACTACATTTATTGCATGCAAAGAAATTGTGCACTGCGATGCATGGTGTTGAAACACATGATACCATAGGGACACATGTTCCTATGATGTTTAAATCATATTTTGATAATGCGTGTTATAGCACCAACACATGAAACTATTGAAAGGAAACTTTGATGGGTTGGAAAAGATGCATAAGCACATGCCATGATGTCTTTGGTAATCAAATGTGCATTATGCCTCATATTTGATCATGAAAACAACACAACATGCTTGCGATTCTCTTGCTATAAAATATGAGGAAGGAAAAGGGTCACTCCAAGGAGAAGTTTATAACATCTATCAAATATTTGAAGCGGCATTGATTATTTCCAATGAAATGTCTCTAGATAATTTACTTATGAAGACTATTTTCAATGGTTTTCCTAGTTTTTATTAGAGTTTTAATTCCAATCGTTAGTTAATAAGGAGATAAAATCAAAACATATGGAGAGCTACTTTCTATTATGTGGAAAATAGTTCTTTCGAACAAACATAGGTCTACAAGGTGTGTTCTAGATGAGAATCTTGATACTAATCAATGTGAGTGTGAATGAGATTGTGATAGCTCGCAGGTGCTCCGTTGAGCCTTTGTTAGGAAGCTATTTGGGAAGAGCTATTGTATATGATGATAATGTATAATACAAGATCTTCACCTTCTATGCATCACTTTTTGTCTACTTTATAGCATCGGTTTATCTCTTGTCATTTCTAATTCCTACTTTTCTCTATTCCACTATTCTTGAGTGACTAAAATTTTGGGATTGGGAAAAGCTCGTGATTGTGGAAACGCTACACATATACTATGTTGACAAGAAAAATCAAAAAATTAAAAGATGATATGGTTCTGAAATATATCTCCTTTGGGTATAGTTCTTAACAAAAAGGTTACCCTCTATATCATACATGAATTAAATTCATTCTATTTTTCCGTGAAGTACTTTCTTAAGGTCCAAAGCAAGATCTAGCTTCATGCGCAAAGGAGATATTAATGAGCTCAATATGCCATTAACGAAAAACTACACATGCTTTTTTGGCATCCAAGCAAAAGTTATTGTTCTCCACACTACCATATGGAGAAGAAGATGGAGTTCCAAAAGTTTTACAACACACTGGTCACAAGCATAGCTTATCTATTGATGACTATAAAATGAATTTTTTACATCTTCAGAGACATGTATTGGAGGTTAGTAGGGATGATCTGAAGATAAATTTTATTGAAGGTCTTCATGAGGGACTTTGTTATCAAGTGAAGGGATTTGCATGTGTCGCTTTATTGGATATTATAGGCATGGACGAAAATTTTGAGAAGATGAGGAAGTTCAATATGCAAAAGGTGAATAGAACCAAGTTCATGGAAACAAAACATAAGCCATAGAGACATACCACAACAAACATGCACAACTCATCTTTTTAATAATCAAGGTAAGAATCATGTTCAGATCAAAACCCAAATGAGGCCTCAATGCATCCATTGACAATAGGATTGTGATTTAATTGAGAGCAAAAAATACCTAGTTTGTGCCGGAATAAGGCAATGTTTTTTCCTACACAAGCAAAGAAGAAAAGAAAATTAAGGAAGGTGCACCAATTTACAAAAGACATGATGGAGGTCATGAGCCCCAAAGAATACTTAATCCAAAAAAATTAAAATCAAATGATTCCTCCTAATGCTAATCTTATAAGAGCTTGGAAACATAGGAACATAGATGCACTTTGTTCTCTAGTTAGACGTACTATTGATAGTGTACTAACTCTCATTGAACATACTAACAAGTCCTTTTAAGCATGGATCATGACAAATCAAAATAAAAAACCTAAGCAAACATGGATTCAGACTTCGAAAATGATCTAGGAATAGAAAGGTTTGTTGATGGAAAGGTTGTAAAAGTGTATATGACTTGCATAAAGAAACTATCAGATCAAATGGTAAGAGCAAATGTAAAATAGTCAAACAAGGAGCTAGCTCGATGCTATCTTCCAGTTTTTCTACAAAAGTTTGATAGTTTGGTAAATTCTCTTAATGCTCAAACCAGATTTCATCCTCTCACTTTTGAAGGTTTCAATGCCTCATGGAGGAGGAGCTTTTGCTAAAGGCAAGGAATGGCCGCAACAAATCAGATACTCCATTTACAGCAAATACCTAAGGAGGCAAAGTGGAATCTTCAATAGATGGAGAAAAAAATAGGAAGGGCAAAACTAAGTTCAAGAGACATTGCTTCACATACAAGGACGAAGGCCATAGAATTAAAGACTCTCATATCAAGAAGGTGGAAGAGAAGAATGGCTCTTCAAAAGATGGCAAAGGGAAAGAGTCTTCTGACAATCTAGAAGCAAAGCTTGAGATGTCTTTTTTTACAATAGAGGAGGTATGCTCCTCACATAAGGATTAAGGAACAGATGACTCATAGAAATTGGATAGTGGTGCCTCTTGTCACATGAGGAGCAGAAGATACCTTTATAGTTCCTTACAACCTCTAAAGGAACTATGACTCTAGCACAATGATGAAAACCAATGTGAGGAAATGTACCTCGTAATTGTCAATGTGTGGAAACATCAGGGTGATATGAAGAGCATGCAGAAATAGTATGTATGTGTATGAGTGAGAAGCACACTAGCATGCACACACATACACACACGTGCATAAATGGCAAAACCAAGAGAGGTCAGCATGGAAACTTCTATTATGGTAATCTCAAGATAAAAAAGTGCTCATAAAAGCTTAATTCCCAAAAATCCTAACCTCTAGAATGATCTCTCTAGCTCTTTTTATAGTTTCAAGAGTAATTGTAGACTAGTGGAGACCTAATGTCTATTCTAGTAAAAATTAGGTTCCTAAGCTAATTTAGAGGTTCAAACCAGCTCAAAAATTATGAAATTTTATACATTGCTTGTTCTAATACACCTCCACCATGAGGACTCATCCGCTTGAACAAAATGGATTTTAATCTATCAAAAACTAACATTACAATGAAGTGTAATGATAAAAATCACCATTTCACAAAAACTTATATTTATAAATATAATAGGCCTACTTTCAAGATCTTTGTTGACTTCCTTGTATGCTTACTCCTCCTTGTTCTTCTGTCTATGAATCTTGTCTCTAGTTACCTTTCATCATGCTCCTTTGATGTGCTAATCCACCTTGAACGCTAATACCCCTCCCACTCTCGCATATGTAATCCTTGACACAACCTTTTTGTGGGTGGTGTTCATCATAATATTGGACAATTTGAGCGGCCTGTTCATGTTCTTTTATTCAAAGTCATTATGCAAAATGAGTCATTATGAGATCCCAATCCACTAGGCCTAGATCATTCCGATGTGGCATACATAATTATTCTGCTTGTAGCGCTTATTCTAGTTTGAATGTGTGAGCCTTTCTAACAATATTTCTAAGTGGTATTGCTAGAAGCAAGTACAAAACATCGTTTCAAATGTTTGCTTGTAGTAAGCATGTAAATACTTGATGCATGAATGTGAAGCATATAAAATGTTCATTCACGGTGTTGTGCTCATATCATATCCAAAACCAAAATTTCCTTCATTAAAACATGGTGCAAAGAGATGCCAATCTTTGAAATTCTAAAATGTTTCAAAAATTTCCATGAGGAGCTTAAAGATTTTCATACACATCTTAGTGGGAAATATCTGGATAATTCAACCAATCAAAACACCTAGGATTATTAATAACCTTTATTGTGAATGCTGGTCATGGGCATCTAGGAGGCAATGGACCATAGCATGGATTATACTTGATGTGAAGTGGTGCAATGGACCATGTGGGGATCATCTCTCGATAGGTTTCTTGGAGATGTGCTCGCCAATTGGGTTGGATTATTGTGCCCCTTTAATTAAGCCTGCTCTAGGATGTCACTTGGTTGGACCTTAGTAGCAAATGTGGGATCATTCTCTATCAATATTTTGATCTCTGCATTGTAATCAACCAAAAACACAAACTAGGGTATGAAAGAACTTGGAGAACCTTTTAGAAGGTAGAAAAGTGAGTTTTGAAGAGACAAAGTTTGGTCCCACCAACCGGCACAAGACGATCCCTTGAGCTTATGGAGACTAAAATAGACCTCATAGGCATGTGATAAGTGCAATAAAATCCATTATGTACTTTGAAGCATCAAGGAGAAAGAGTCAATACAAAATCGATAGGTTTGTGCATTGACTAGCTAAAAGAACTTACTATCTTTGGATGAGAGAATCACCTCCAAAAGCGCATAGCGACCAATGTGATTACGATTGAAAAAATTCCTTTTGGAGGAGTGATACACATAGGGTTGAGTGTATAGGATGCAGAAGAGTACAAGGAATAAGGACAATTTGCTTTTGGAATGAACCTAACACTCAACTATGGTACCTCTTATTTTTTAGGAATGTGTAGAGATAGACCCCAAGAAAGAAAAATGTTGATTTCTTTTAATCTTCTTAACCAAATTATTTCAAGATTTTAGAAATAAACTAGAGACTAATACCATTCTAATGATTCCTCTTGCATCCAATTTAGAGCTCTATAGAGAGAGCATCAGCCTCTTCAAGCTTACTATTTTTCAAGCAGATGATGCAAAAAAATGAAAGAGTTAGACAATGATGGCCACAAGTGTATGTATATTGCTTCCATGTAATGTACAAGTGAATTTTAACTCTTTATATAGACTCTTGAAGTGCTCCATGACTTCTACAATGGGATTTGGAATTCAAATGTAGGCGGAATTATTTGTTGGAGGGAATCAATTCACTTTCCTACAATCTAGGAAGAATGAAATCTAGGTTGATCTACTTTTAGGTGATTGATTGATTAGTTAATTGTGACTCAAATACCCAAAATTCATAGAATGTTTAGCTCCATTTTTATCCTTTTACAAGTGTAAGGCTCTAGGCTTTTATGATGGTAAATGATCCATGAAAAATATTTTAGAAAATTATAATAAATGAGCATAAGTAAAAGAATGCTTCAAGGGATGTTCTTTTGATGTAATCCAAGCAATAGCTTTTGATGTAGATCAAATTCACCTCAAGCATAGTGTAAGCGTTATATTCCATTAGCTCCCCCTCAACCTAAAGTATGCTTGAGTCTTCATTCTCTAATATGTTGAACACATGTCATAGTTTTGAATCTACAAAGCTTTATTCCATCAAGTGCCTTCATCAACATATCTGCTACTTGCTTTTCAGCTGGAACAAAAGAAGTGTCAGTCTCCTTTGCCATGAGCTTTCTCCATGATGAAGGTGTAATGAACCTCTATAGTTTTTGGTTCTTGCATGGAAAATGAGGGTTATTGCTAGATGCATGGAACTTACATTATCTCCAAATATGTGAGGTTTGGAACTCAAAAGTTCCAAATCTACATACAATGTTTTTTACCATATTTCCTCTAGAGTTGCTTCAGTTGAGGGTAAGCCAACTGTTGGTTGCTTCTTTGGACTCGATGACACTAGCTTTAAACCTACAAATGCTAAGTAACCAGAGGTACTTCTTCTATCATCCTTAGCTCTTGCCCAATCTACATCTGAATAGATTTTGATATCCAAATATGTAGAGTAAGTATAAAATATACCTTCATTGATTGTACCTTTGAGGTGCTTAAGTACTATTTTACCTCCATCCATGTGTGATCTTCTTGGCAGGTTCATGAATTGGCTTAGTACTCCTACACTATATGAGATGTCTCACCTTGTATGAGTGGCATATATCAAGCTACCTACTAATCTTTGTTATTCTTTGATGCCTTCAATTTTCTCACGTCCAACACTAAGTTAATGATTCATCTACAAAGATGTACTTGTAGTTTTAGTGTTCTTCATTTTGAGCTTAAGAAGGAGATCCTTAATGTATCTCGTCAGGCTCAAATACATTCCTTCATTTGTGTATATCACGTGCATACCTCGGAAATATGTGAGCTCATGTAAGTCACTCATTTTGAACTCCTCTTCCATGTGTCTCTTGATTCTTCGAATGCCATTCAAAACATCACTTGCCACAGTAATATCATCTACATATACACATAGACAGATAACCTCATTGTGATCCTTTTTTATGAATATAGAAGGATCTGATTTGCTAGGTCTCAACCCTTGATCTTGAAGGTATTTAACCAACCTATAATTCCAAGCTCTAAGAGCTTCTTTTAATCCATACAATTCTCTCTTAAGTCCACAAACATAAGATGCGTGATTAGGGTTTTCAAAACTTGGAGGTTTTGATAGGTATACCTCTTCACTTATCTAGCCAGTTAGAGATGCATTTTTTTATATCAAGTTTGAGGAGTCTCCAATTTCTTGCATGAGCTACACTTATCAATGTGCTAATTGTATTCATCTTTGCAATTCGTTAGAATGTTTCATCATAGTCTATACAATGTGTTAGTGAGCATCCTTTGGCAACTAATCTTGCTTTGTCCCTTCAAATTGATCCGCCTTAGTTTCTTTTAGCTTTATATATCCATCTACAACCAATTACCTTTTGATTGGATGACATTGGAACCAAATCCCAAGTTTCATCTCCTTAAATGCATCTATTTCTTCTTTCATGGCCATTTCCTAGTTAGGGTTTCCCTTTTCCCTTTCATAGGTTGAGGGTTCCACTAAAATTGAGATGTTTGCCAAGTAGATTGAATGCTTTGTAACAAATATGGAATCATATCCATACCTTTTTAGTTGTTTTCTCCTTGTTGACCTTCTAGGTGCTTGCTTGGTGTGTTCTCCACACTCTTGCATCTTTGTTTTGCCTCTTGAATTCCATAGTTTGTAATCCTTTTCCCTTTCATCTTGGTCGACATCCGTATCACTTCTTGGATTTTTAGACTTGTGTATCATGTTTGCTTCCTAATTGATGAGAATCAAAATCCAAATCATATGGTAGAGTTACCTTTTGTTTGTCTTCATCATGCCAAGACCTCTGTTCTTCAAACAGAACATCTCTACTTGTATGGATTGCTTCGTTGAAGGATTATACAACTAGTAGCCCATATGACTTGAGTCATACTCAATAAACATTGCCGTTTTTCCCCTTTCATCTAGTTTACATCTTATTTGTGATGGTACATGAGCATAATCTAAACAACCAAACACCTTGCAATGTCCAAGACTAGGTTTTGTTCCATGGCATGCTTCATAAGGAGTCATACTTGTTGGTGCAAATCCAAGCCTTCACATTTGGCTAGATCTTGAAGAAGATTTTGATGGATCATATGAACCATATATTGTATTATCTTAATGATTTACCATTGTAAGAAAGGTTTATACCTTTGAGGAGTCCTCTAAAAGGCTACAAACTCGTGGAAGTAGATAGAACATTAGTTGCGAGTTTGGATTGAGAGAATATCTCCTAGATTAATGGGATCACCTATTAGTGAGGGCCAAACTTGAATTCAAATTAAATTTTGGAAGAAGATAGTTATAAAAGGACCTTGTAAGCTCGCGGCTTATGAGCTCCCATTTTCAAATATTATTGATAATCTTTTGTAGAGTCTAAGTAGCTTACATCTTAGCTCACTTAGATCACTATCATTGGACATCATATCTATGCCAATGATCATGTATAACATTGTTCTATAATACACTTACATCATTGAGTATATTTGTCTACTTCTCTACTATGTCCACTACGTACAGTGAATTTTGAATGCTCACATCTGAGTCACCTCTCAAACATTCTCCGTGTTCTATAGCTTGTTGGAACCAGCTTAAACTCTAATTCAAGCTGTCAAAACATGAAGGCATTCCTGTCAGCCAATCGGGAGATATCCACATTGAAGTGCACTCTGGTCATTCTCTGTGTAGCTCCTAAAAAATCAGGGGTTGTTGGAATTTGGGGCCCCAGGATCATTCCAATATGAAAAGCTTTTTAGCATACACACTTAATTATTTAAGATGATAGGTGAGAGATAGAAAGAAAGAGATCTTGAGACAAGGATAGGGAATGTAAGTTGGACGCTTACTGCAACAAAATAGGAATTAGGACCACCACGTGCTACAGAGATGACTCTCATCCCAACCAAATGCCTCTATATATAGCTCTCTCCTAGGGACTGCCTTCTTGGGCAAGTGGATACTAGCCAGCCATATGTCAGCCATGTAATTGCATGTGTGCCGAGTGTCCTAGTCAACTCGAGTTAACTCAAGTTGATGCTTCTAGAAGGCTCTAGATCTCTTTGGGCAAAATACTCTCCCCATGACCCCCATGTGGATTGAACCCAAGACCTCCTCCTTCACATCCTTGATAATTAACCATTAAGCTATGTGGATCACTTGTTCACAAGAGCACAAGACCTCCTAGTAAGTCTAAACCCGAGATCTTTGGTCATACACATGGATGACCAAATGGTGTCCGATTTCAGATCTGTCTGAACCGGTCGGACCCCTAGATCATAAAATTACTTTATTACATTCTTCCTCACTTAGAAAAATATTTTTGTCTTCGAAAATAAAGCTATATATCTACTATAGGCAACCCACGAGCCTCATGTTCTAAAAGTGGAAGAACATGGTCATGTTCTAGAATTGGAAGAACATGTCTCATCTCTGTGGTGGCATCCCTGTCCAAATGATTCAAAAACAGTGTCCCGCTTTGCACAATCATAAAGTAGTGAAAGTACAAAGTAGTAGATGAATAATAAGGGTGGATCTAACATATCCCTAGCCAACTCACAGTTTCACGATGTGCGATCTAAGCACAAACATGTGAATTGGGTGGATTCAACTTACTAGTCCATTTCTCGGCATGACTGGTGCATGGACTTAGTAATGAAGGCGGGATTTTTATCCCTTATAAGACTTTGAGAACTCTTGATTCACTTGAATTTATTTTGGAGAACTTGAATTCTGGTTGTCCCAAACATCTAACTTGGATGTTTGTGCAATGATTTACTCTTATCCAACAGTTACTTGATTTTTTCACCCAACTAGAGAACTACTTTGTCCTAATAAGGTTAAAAATCCTATGAAAACAATACGAGAAAGTTTACCAATTTCTTTGAGTGAACCATACTATACCTTGAACAATACAAATTCAAAATGAAAATTGTCCAACTTAGGACACTTTTCTCAAAGACTTGAGCTAAAAGATCTTGGGAATTGTCAATCTGTTGAGCAATTCCTAACTTCTCTATTCTAGAGTATACTGGACTCTAGGAAATCTTTTATGCTATAACTTGAAGCAAACTCAAATGAATAAGTCAAACTTGAACTTATCATCTTTCGATGTTTGAAAAGGTTCTTGTATAGAACATCTATCTAAGATGTTTAATTTAGTTATCTGGTTCTATGTGGCTGACCCTTGACTTTTATGAAAAGAATGAGATACCATATCTGAGTCAGATCTAAAAGATTTGGAAAGTGGAAAGAAAGAACTAAACTTTGTTCAACCAAATCAAACTTCGAAGATACGTAGACTTGCTATGAGTCAAAGTTTAGATGACTCAGGACCTTAAATTCTCAAAGATCTGTTTCAATGGGATATTGAAGCATTTTTTCTATCTTTAAGAGAAATAAGATGGATTCTCAAAAATATTTAGAGCAAAACTAAAATATCATCCAACCACAAGACACTAGTGTGGTTTCTAACATCATTGTGTCGACCCACTAAAGTTCTATTGACGAGTTTTGCTTTACTTAATGTTTCACTTGAGACTAAGTTTAGGTCATATTCAATCTTTCTGACTCCTTACTTATAATGCAATTCTTGTGCATTTCTTTGAGTCAAAAGAGTGAATTTACCAAATTATACTAGGAACTTCATGCTTGACTTAGTCAATAAAATCCTTGGTTGAAAAGATCAACTCGAATCAAAGTCCAACTATTTCAGAAATCTATGAAATATTTCCTAATTAACAACACTATATCTTGAAGTGTTTCAAGAAGATCTTGGAAGTTATTTACTTCGTATCTTCTGTTTCCTTGATCTTGAACTATCTTGAAGTTATCTTGACGTATCTTGAGATACTACGTTTATCCTTCTTGAATTAAACTCCTTCTTTGAAGTCTTAATTGCCTCGACAATGAAACCTAACTTCAAGATCCAATCTAGGACTAAAAGATAATTATCATCCCACAGTCTGATGTCCCTTACCATCTTTCCTACATCAATCTGAGTATAAAATATGGTGTCCCATACCACCCTATTTTATATTCACATTGACATGTGAGTGAATATTATCCTAAAGTCTAAACATCTCTTCATAGAGAACCTTCTTGCTTTATTTCTTTTCGAGAATTTTGAAGTTCCAGGCATTAACTCTAACTAGATTTTCTGGGTTTTGATCCCTTCACATGATCGTTTCACAATCTTCTGCTTTCCTTTGGGAACTTGAAACTTTTGATGGAACATCCATCCTTCTTTGCTAGAGTTTTCAAATGAAAACCAATCAAAATTCAAAGTACTTGAATTTTCACAGATTTGAGCTCTATTGATTTACCCTTGACCAATTTGTAGTGACAAGAGTTTTTGAACTTCTTGTATTTACATTGCTTCTTTATTGATGCTTTAGGTATCTATCTCTGCCAAGACTTTTAAAGGAATCTCTCTACTACTTAAGTCTAAGTATTCACTCATGCTCTCTGGATTTTTACTAAAATCCCCTTAAAAATAGGCAAACACTTATGTTTTACCTTTCATAGACTTAAGTACCATCTTCACGGTTGTTGACTACATTCTTTGAATTCCTTCACTCTCTTCAGACTTGGAACAGCTTACTCTTTTTACAATTTTCCATTGCATCAATGGAACCTGAGTGAATAATTCCCAAAACGAATTCTATTGCCAACACTTGGGTAATCTACAAAGTAGATCCAATTGCATATACTTGGACAATCATGGCCAAGCTTGATCAACTCTAGTTGATCTTGTGACTAAAATAAAAAATAAGTTTTTATAATTAAGATCTCTTGAACTATCCAAAGCTTCTTTGCTTATCCGTAGGATTTTTAGAGATCTTTTCTTGAACTTCAGTTCAAGTATAGACTGATGCCTCTTAGATTCCAAAGCTAAGAATCTTTGATATAACTTTAGGTTATATCACTATTTGGACTTAAGAACCCATACCAAAGGTTTGAGAATTACTAGGAACCACTTACTATCAACTTACTTGAAAGATTCCAGTCTTACATCTAGGGAGATTTTTCTTTCAACAACTTTAGATTCCTACAAAGGAATCAAGTAATACTAAGGCAATGATTCATCTAGGAATCGTTTTCTTTACTAGAATTATCTTGAAAAGAAATTCTTGACTTTTGGACAAGACCAAGACCTCACTACAACAGATCGATGGTATATCGAGGTTTTTACCGAGGAAAATGAACGCGGCTTTATTTGCCACGACGCTGTTGTAAAGGTCGGTCTCCGCATCGGTACCAAAGAGTCGATATAGGTGTCGGTCTAGACGCCGATAAAAGCATCGGTATATGCATCGGCATATGCGTTGGTATATGCAACGGTATAAACGTCGGTATATGCATTGGTAACCAATTTCTGCTGCATCGCCTCCTGGGTGTACCGACGGTTATTCCGATTACACTACTGGGAGTACCGTCGCTTCTGACGACCATACCTGCAAAATTGTTTTTGGGCAGAATGTTTTGTCTTTTGCTACAACAACATTACCATGATGTTGCTGAACAAAACACAATACACTCTGCCCAAAGAAAACCGAGTACATGTGATGTGTACTCTAATGACAACCAAAATATAATTTCATGAAAGAGAGTATTTGTATCGCGGCATTTCCCTCCCTATCTCTTTTCTCTCTCTCTTCTCTCTCTCTCTCTCTTTTCCCCCACCACCCCCCCGGCCCCCACGGTCACCTCGACCCCCTCCAACCCCACCGTCCCCTCCTCTTTCCTCCACCACCCCCGCGGCCCCCACCATCACCACGACCCCCTCCAACTCCACTGTCCCTTCCTTTTCCCCCACCACCCCCGCAGCCCCCACCATCACCACGACCCCCTCCAACTCCACCGTCCCCTCCTTTTCCCACACCACCCCACCGCCCTCCACCACTCCACACCACCCCACGGCCCTCCACCACTCCACACCACCCCACGGCCCTCCACCACTCCACGACCCCCCACACAACTCCACACCACCCCACAACCCTCCACCACTCCACGACCCCCCACACAACTCCACAACACCCCACAGCCCTCCACCACTCCACACCACCCCACAGCCCTCCACCACTCCACACCACCCCACGGCCCTCCACCACTCATCACCACCCCACAGCCCTCCACCACTCCACGACCCGCCACACCACTCCACGACCCCCCACACAACTCCACACCACCCCACAACCCTCCACCACTCCACACCACCCCACGGCCCTCCACCACTCCACACCATCCAACACCCCTCCACCACTCCACACCACCCCACAGCCCTGCACCACTCCACACCACCCCACGGCCCTCCACCACTCCACACCATCCCACAACCCTGAACCACTCCACACCACCCCACAGCCCTCAACCACTCCACACCACCCCACGGCCCTCCACCACTCCACACCACCCCACGGCCCTCCACCACTCCACACCACCCCACAACGATCCACCACTCCACGACCCCACACACAACTCCACAACGCCATAGCCCTCCACCACTCCACACCACCCCACAACCCTCCACCACTCCACACCACCCCACGGCCCTCCACTACTCCACACCACCCCACAGCCCTCCACCACTCCACGACCCCCCACACAACTCCACACCACCCCACAGCCCTCCACCACTCCACACCACCCCACAGCCCTCCACCACTCCACACCACCCTAGGGCCCTCCACCACTCCACACCACCCCACGGCCCTCCACCACTCCACACCACCCCACAGCCCTCCACCACTCCACACCACCCCATGGCCCTCCACCACTCCTCACCACCCCACGGCCCTCCACCACTCCACACCACCCCACGGCCCTCCACCACTCCACACCACTCCACGACCCCCCAAACAACTCCACACCACCCCACAGCCCTCCACCACTCCACACCACGCCACGGCCCTCCACCACTCCACACCACCCCACGGCCCTCCACCACTCCACACCACCCCACAACCCTCCACCACTCCACACCACCCCACGGCCCTCCACCACTCCACACCACCCCACAGCCCTCCACCACTCCAGACCACCCCATGGCCCTCCACCACTCCACACCACTCCACGACCCCCCAAACAACTCCACACCACCCCACAGCCCTCCACCACTCCACGACCCCCCACACAACTCCACACCACCCCACAGCCCTCCACCACTCCACACCACCCCACAGCCCTCCACCACTCCACACCACCCCACGGCCCTCCACCACTCCACACCACCCCACAGCCCTCCACAACTCCACACCACCCCACAGCCCTCCATCACTCCACACCACCCCACAGCCCTCCACCACTCCACACCACCCCACAGCCCTCCACCATCCCACACCACCCCACAGCCCTCCATCACTCCACACCACCCCAAGGCCCTCCACCACTCCACACCACCCCACAGCCCTCGACCACTCCACGACCCCCCATACCACTCCACGACCCCCCACACAACTCCACACAACTCCACACCACCTCACAACCCTCCACCACTCCACACCACCCCACGGCCCTCCACCACTCCACACCATCCCACAGCCCTCCACCACCCCAGAGCCCTCCACCACTCCACGACCCCCCACACAACTCCACAACGCCACAGCCCTCCACCACTCCACACCACCCCACAGCCCTCCACCACTCCACACCACCCCACGGCCCTCCACCACTCCACACCATCCCACACCCCTCCACCACTCCACACCACCCCACAGCCCTCCACCACTCCACACCACCCCACGGCCGTCCACCACTCCACACCATCCCACATCCCTCCACCACTCCACACCACCCCACAGCCCTCCACCACTCCACACCACCCCACGGCCCTCCACCACTCCACACCACCCCACGGCCCTCAACCACTCCACACCACCCCACAGCCCTCCACCACTCCACGACACCACACACAACTCCACACCGCCACAGCCCTCCACCACTCCACACCACCCCACAGCCCTCCACCACTCCACACCACCCCACGGCCCTCCACCACTCCACACCACCCCACAGCCCTCCACCACTCCACGACCCCCCACACAACTCCACACCACCCCACAGCCCTCCACCACTCCACACCACCCCACAACCCTCCACCACTCCACAGCACCCCACGGCCCTCCACCACTCCACACCTCCCCACGGCCCTCCACCACTCCACACCACCCCACGGCCCTCCACCACTCCACACCACTCCACGACCCCCCAAACAACTCTACACCACCCCACAACCCTCCACCACTCCACACCACCACACGGCCCTCCACCACTCCACACCACCCTACGGCCCTCCACCACTCCACACCACCCCACAGCCCTCCACCACTCCACACCACCCCACGGCCCTCCACCACTCCACACCACCCCACGGCCCTCCACCACTCCACACCACCCCACGGCCCTCCAACACTCCACACCACTCCACGACCCCCCAAACAACTCCACACCACCCCACAGCCCTCCACCACTCCACGACCCCCCACACAACTCCACACCACCCCACAGCCCTCCACTACTCCACACCACCCCACAACCCTCCACCACTCCACACCACCCCACGGCCCTCCACCACTCCACACCACCCCACAGCCCTCCAAAACTCCACACCACCCCACAGCCCTCCACCACTCCACACCACCCCACAGCCCTCCACCACTCCACACCACCCCACAGCCCTCCACCATCCCACACCACCCCACAGCCCTCCACCACTCCACACCACCCCACGGCCCTCCCCCACTCCACACCACCCCACAGCCCTCAACCACTCCACGACCCCCCACACCACTCCACGACCCCCCACACAACTCCACACAACTCCACACCACCCCACAACCCTCCACCACTCCACACCACCCCACGGCCCTCCACCACTCCACAGCATCCCACAGCCCTCCACCACTCCACACCACCCCACAACCCTCCACCACTCCACACCACCCCACGGCCCTCCACCACTCCACACCACCCCACGGCCCTCCACCATTCCGCACCACCCCACATCCCTCCAGCACTCCACACCACCCCACAGCCCTCCACCACTCCACACCACCCCACGGCCCTCCACCACTCCACACCACCCCACAGCCCTCCACAACTCCACACCACCCCACAGCCTTCTACCACTCCCCACCACCCCACAGC
This sequence comes from Ceratopteris richardii, assembly GCA_020310875.1. Classification (NCBI taxonomy): domain Eukaryota; kingdom Viridiplantae; phylum Streptophyta; class Polypodiopsida; order Polypodiales; family Pteridaceae; genus Ceratopteris; species Ceratopteris richardii. The sequence continues at coordinate 149,110,774 of CM035406.1, read as the reverse complement.
CCTCCACCACTCCACACCACCCCACAACCCTCCACCATCCCACACCACCCCACAGCCCTCGACCACTCCACACCACCCCACGGCCCTCCACCACTCCACACCACCCCACCGCCCTCCACCATTCCGCACCACCCCACATCCCTCCACCACTCCACACCACCCCACGGCCCTCCACCACTCCACACCACCCCACGGCCCTCCACCACTCCACACCACCCCAGGGCCCTCCACCACTCCACACCGCTCCATGACCCCCCACACAACTCCACAACCCCACAGCCCATCACCACTCCACACCACCCCACAGCCCTCCACCACTCCACACCACCCCACGGCCCTCCACCACTCCACACCACACCACAGCCCTCCACCACTCCACGACCCCCCACACAACTCCACACCACCCCACGGCCCTCCACCACTGCACACCACCCCGCAGCCCTCCACCACTCCACACACCCCCCAGCCATCCACCACTCCACACCACCCCAGGGCCCTCCACCACTCCACACCACCCCACGGCCCTCCACCACTCCACACCACCCCACGGCCCTCCACCACTCCACACCACTCCACGACCCCTCAAACAACTCCACACCACCCCACAGCCCTCCACCACTCCACACCACCCCACATCCCTCCGCCACTCCACACCACTTCACGGCCCTCCACCACTCCACACCACCCCATAGCCCTCCACCACTCCACACCACCCCACTGCCCTCCACCACTCCACACCACTCCATGGCCCGCCACCACTCCACACCACCCCACGGCCCTCCACCACTCCACACCGCCCCACAACCCTCCACCACTCCACGACCCCACACACAACTCCACAACGCCACAGCCCTCCACCATTCCACACCACCCCACAGCCCTCAACCACTCCACACCACCCCACGGCCCTCCACCACTCCACACCACCCCACAGCCCTCCACCACTCCACGACCCCCCACACAACTCCACACCACCCCACAGCCCTCCACCACTCCACACCACCCCACAGCCCTCCACCACTCCACACCACCCCAGGGCCCTCCACCACTCCACACCACCCCACGGCCCTCCACCACTCCACACCACCCCACAGCCCTCCACCACTCCACACCACCCCAAGGCCCTCAACCACTCCACACCACCCCACGGCCCTCCACCACTCCACACCACCCCACGGCCCTCCACCACTCCACACCACTCCACGACCCCCCAAACAACTCCACACCACCCCACAGCCCTCCACCACTCCACACCACCCCACGGCCCTCCACCACTCCACACCACCCCACGACCCTCCACCACTCCACACCACCCCACAGCCCTCCACCACTCCACACCACCCCACGGCCCTCCACCACTCCACACCACCCCACAGCCCTCCACCACTCCATACCACCCCACGACCCTCCACCACTCCACGACCCCCCAAACAACTCCACACCACCCCACAGCCCTCCACCACTCCACGAACCCCCACACAACTCCACACCACCCCACAACCCTCCACCACTCCACACCACCCCACAGCCCTCCACCACTCCACACCACCCCACGGCCCTCCACCACTCCACACCAGCCCACAACCCTCCACAACTCCACACCACCCCATAGCCCTCCACGACTCCATACCACCCCACATCCCTCCACCACTCCACACGACCCCACAGCCCTCCACCATCCCACACCACCCCACAGCCCTCCACCACTCCACACCACCCCACGGCCCTCCACCACTCCACACCACCCCACAGCCCGCGACCACTCCACGACCCCCCACACCACTCCACGACCCCCCACACAACTCCACACAACTCCACACCACCTCACAACCCTCCACCACTCCACACCACCCCACGGCCCTCCACCACTCCACACCATCCCACAGCGCTCCACCACTCCACACCACCCCACAGCCCTCCACCACTCCACGACCCCCCACACAACTCCACAACGCCACAGCCCTCCACCACTCCACACCACCCCATAGCCCTCCACCACTCCACACCACCCCACGGCCCTCCACCACTCCACACCATCCCACAGCCCTCCACCACTCCACACCACCCCACAGCCCTCCACCACTCCACACCACCCCACGGCCCTCCACCACTCCACACCATCCCACATCCCTCCACCTCTCCACACCACCCCACAGCCCTCCACCACTCCACACCACCCCACGGCCCTCCACCACACCACACCACCCCACGGCCCTCCACCACTCCACACCACCCCACAGCCCTCCACCACTCCACGACCCCACACACAACTCCACAACGCCACAGCCCTCCACCACTCCACACCACCCCACAGCCCTCCACCACTCCAAACCACCCCACGGCCCTCCACCACTCCACACCACCCCACGGCCCTCCACCACTCATCACCACCCCACAGCCCTCCACCACTCCACGACCCGCCACACCACTCCACGACTCCCCACACAACTCCACACCACCCCACAACCCTCCACCACTCCACACCACCCCACGGCCCTCCACCACTCCACACCATCCAACACCCCTCCACCACTCCACACCACCCCACAGCCCTGCACCACTCCACACCACCCCACGGCCCTCCACCACTCCACACCATCCCACAACCCTGAACCACTCCACACCACCCCACAACCCTCAACCACTCCACACCACCCCACGGCCCTCCACCACTCCACACCACCCCACGGCCCTCCACCACTCCACACCACCCCACAACGATCCACCACTCCACGACCCCACACACAACTCCACAACGCCATAGCCCTCCACCACTCCACACCACCCCACAACCCTCCACCACTCCACACCACCCCACGGCCCTCCACTACTCCACACCACCCCACAGCTCTCCACCACTCCACGACCCCCCACACAACTCCACACCACCCCACAGCCCTCCACCACTCCACACCACCCCACAGCCCTCCACCACACCACACCACCCTAGGGCCCTCCACCACTCCACACCACCCCACGGCCCTCCACCACTCCACACCACCCCACAGCCCTCCACCACTCCACACCACCCCATGGCCCTCCACCACTCCTCACCACCCCACGGCCCTCCACCACTCCACACCACCCCACGGCCCTCCACCACTCCACACCACTCCACGACCCCCCAAACAACTCCACACCACCCCACAGCCCTCCACCACTCCACACCACGCCACGGCCCTCCACCACTCCACACCACCCCACGGCCCTCCACCACTCCACACCACCCCACAGCCCTCCACCACTCCACACCACCCCACGGCCCTCCACCACTCTACACCACCCCACAGCCCTCCACCACTCCAGACCACCCCATGGCCCTCCACCACTCCACACCACTCCACGACCCCCCAAACAACTCCACACCACCCCACAGCCCTCCACCACTCCACGACCCCCCACACAACTCCACACCACCCCACAGCCCTCCACCACTCCACACCACCCCACAGCCCTCCACCACTCCACACCACCCCACGGCCCTCCACCACTCCACACCACCCCACAGCCCTCCACAACTCCACACCACCCCACAGCCCTCCATCACTCCACACCACCCCACAGCCCTCCACCACTCCACACCACCCCACAGCCCTCCACCATCCCACACCACCCCACAGCCCTCCATCACTCCACACCACCCCAAGGCCCTCCACCACTCCACACCACCCCACAGCCCTCAACCACTCCACGACCCCCCATACCACTCCACGACCCCCCACACAACTCCACACAACTCCACACCACCTCACAACCCTCCACCACTCCACACCACCCCACGGCCCTCCACCACTCCACACCATCCCACAGCCCTCCACCACCCCAGAGCCCTCCACCACTCCACGACCCCCCACACAACTCCACAACGCCACAGCCCTCCACCACTCCACACCACCCCACAGCCCTCCACCACTCCATACCACCCCACGGCCCTCCACCACTCCACACCATCCCACACCCCTCCACCACTCCACACCACCCCACAGCCCTCCACCACTCCACACCACCCCACGGCCGTCCACCACTCCACACCATCCCACATCCCTCCACCACTCCACACCACCCCACAGCCCTCCACCACTCCACACCACCCCACGGCCCTCCACCACTCCACACCACCCCACGGCCCTCAACCACTCCACACCACCCCACAGCCCTCCACCACTCCACGACACCACACACAACTCCACACCGCCACAGCCCTCCACCACTCCACACCACCCCACAGCCCTCCACCACTCCACACCACCCCACGGCCCTCCACCACTCCACACCACCCCACAGCCCTCCACCACTCCACGACCCCCCACACAACTCCACACCACCCCACAGCCCTCCACCACTCCACACCACCCCACAACCCTCCACCACTCCACAGCACCCCACGGCCCTCCACCACTCCACACCACCCCACGGCCCTCCACCACTCCACACCACCCCACGGCCCTCCACCACTCCACACCACTTCACGACCCCCCAAACAACTCTACACCACCCCACAACCCTCCACCACTCCACACCACCACACGGCCCTCCACCACTCCACACCACCCTACGGCCCTCCACCACTCCACACCACCCCACAGCCCTCCACCACTCCACACCACCCCACGGCCCTCCACCACTCCACACCACCCCACGGCCCTCCACCACTCCACACCACCCCACGGCCCTCCAACACTCCACACCACTCCACGACCCCCCAAACAACTCCACACCACCCCACAGCCCTCCACCACTCCACGACCCCCCACACACCTCCACACCACCCCACAGCCCTCCACTACTCCACACCACCCCACAACCCTCCACCACTCCACACCACCCCACGGCCCTCCACCACTCCACACCACCCCACAGCCCTCCAAAACTCCACACCACCCCACAGCCCTCCACCACTCCACACCACCCCACAGCCCTCCACCACTCCACACCACCCCACAGCCCTCCACCATCCCACACCACCCCACAGCCCTCCACCACTCCACACCACCCCACGGCCCTCCCCCACTCCACACCACCCCACAGCCCTCAACCACTCCACGACCCCCCACACCACTCCAAGACCCCCCACACAACTCCACACAACTCCACACCACCCCACAACCCTCCACCACTCCACACCACCCCACGGCCCTCCACCACTCCACAGCATCCCACAGCCCTCCACCACTCCACACCACCCCACAACCCTCCACCACTCCACACCACCCCACGGCCCTCCACCACTCCACACCACCCCACGGCCCTCCACCATTCCGCACCACCCCACATCCCTCCACCACTCCACACCACCCCACAGCCCTCCACCACTCCACACCACCCCACGGCCCTCCACCACTCCACACCACCCCACAGCCCTCCACAACTCCACACCACCCCACAGCCTTCTACCACTCCCCACCACCCCAGAGCCCTCCACCACTCCACACCACCCCACAACCCTCCACCATCCCACACCACCCCACAGCCCTCCACCACTCCACACCACCCCACGGCCCTCCACCACTCCACACCACCCCACCGCCCTCCACCATTCCGCACCACCCCACATCCCTCCACCACTCCACACCACCCCACGGCCCTCCACCACTCCACACCACCCCACGGCCCTCCACCACTCCACACCACCCCAGGCCCCTCCACCACTCCACACCGCTCCATGACCCCCCACACAACTCCACAACCCCACAGCCCATCACCACTCCACACCACCCCACAGCCCTCCACCACTCCACACCACCCCACGGCCCTCCACCACTCCACACCACACCACAGCCCTCCACCACTCCACGACCCCCCACACAACTCCACACCACCCCACGGCCCTCCACCACTGCACACCACCCCGCAGCCCTCCACCACTCCACACACCCCCCAGCCATCCACCACTCCACACCACCCCAGGGCCCTCCACCACTCCACACCACCCCAGGGCCCTCCACCACTCCACACCACCCCACGGCCCTCCACCACTCCACACCACTCCACGACCCCTCAAACAACTCCACACCACCCCACAGCCCTCCACCACTCCACACCACCCCACATCCCTCCGCCACTCCACACCACTTCACGGCCCTCCACCACTCCACACCACCCCATAGCCCTCCACCACTCCACACCACCCCACTGCCCTCCACCACTCCACACCACTCCATGGCCCGCCACCACTCCACACCACCCCACGGCCCTCCACCACTCCACACCGCCCCACAACCCTCCACCACTCCACGACCCCACACACAACTCCACAACGCCACAGCCCTCCACCATTCCACACCACCCCACAGCCCTCCACCACTCCACACCACCCCACGGCCCTCCACCACTCCACACCACCCCACAGCCCTCCACCACTCCACGACCCCCCACACAACTCCACACCACCCCACAGCCCTCCACCACTCCACACCACCCCACAGCCCTCCACCACTCCACACCACCCCAGGGCCCTCCACCACTCCACACCACCCCACGGCCCTCCACCACTCCACACGACCCCACAGCCCTCCACCACTCCACACCACCCTAGGGCCCTCAACCACTCCACACCACCCCACGGCCCTCCACCACTCCACACCACCCCACGGCCCTCCGCCACTCCACACCACTCCACGACCCCCCAAACAACTCCACACCACCCCACAGCCCTCCACCACTCCACACCACCCCACGGCCCTCCACCACTCCACACCACCCCACGACCCTCCACCACTCCACACCACCCCACAGCCCTCCACCACTCCACACCACCCCACGGCCCTCCACCACTCCACACCACCCCACAGCCCTCCACCACTCCATACCACCCCACGACCCTCCACCACTCCACGACCCCCCAAACAACTCCACACCACCCCACAGCCCTCCACCACTCCACGAACCCCCACACAACTCCACACCACCCCACAACCCTCCACCACTCCACACCACCCCACAGCCCTCCACCACTCCACACCACCCCACGGCCCTCCACCACTCCACACCAGCCCACAACCCTCCACAAGTCCACACCACCCCATAGCCCTCCACGACTCCATACCACCCCACATCCCTCCACCACTCCACACCACCCCACAGCCCTCCACCATCCCACACCACCCCACAACCCTCCACCACTCCACACCACCCCACGACCCTCCACCACTCCACACCACCCCACAGCCCGCGACCACTCCACGACCCCCCACACCACTCCACGACCCCCCACACAACTCCACACAACTCCACACCACCTCACAACCCTCCACCACTCCACACCACCCCACGGCCCTCCACCACTCCACACCATCCCACAGCGCTCCACCACTCCACACCACCCCACAGCCCTCCACCACTCCACGACCCCCCACACAACTCCACAACGCCACAGCCCTCCACCACTCCACACCACCCCATAGCCCTCCACCACTCCACACCACCCCACGGCCCTCCACCACTCCACACCATCCCACAGCCCTCCACCACTCCACACCACCCCACAGCCCTCCACCACTCCACACCACCCCACGGCCCTCCACCACTCCACACCATCCCACATCCCTCCACCTCTCCACACCACCCCACAGCCCTCCACCACTCCACACCACCCCACGGCCCTCCACCACACCACACCACCCCACGGCCCTCCACCACTCCACACCACCCCACAACCCTCCACCACTCCACGACCCCACACACAACTCCACAACGCCACAGCCCTCCACCACTCCACACCACCCCACAGCCCTCCACCACTCCACGACCCCCCACACAACTCCACACCACCCCACAGCCCTCCACCACTCCACACCACCCCACAGCCCTCCACCACTCCACACCACCCCAGGGCCCTCCACCACTCCACACCACCCCACGGCCCTCCACCACTCCACACCACCCCACAGCCCTCCACCACTCCACACCACCCTAGGGCCCTCAACCACTCCACACCACCCCACGGCCCTCCACCACTCCACACCACCCCACGGCCCTCCACCACTCCACACCACTCCACGACCCCCCAAACAACTCCACACCACCCCACAGCCCTCCACCACTCCACACCACCCCACGGCCCTCCACCACTCCACACCACCCCACGACCCTCCACCACTCCACACCACCCCACAGCCCTCCACCACTCCACACCACCCCACGGCCCTCCACCACTCCACACCACCCCACAGCCCTCCACCACTCCATACCACCCCACGACCCTCCACCACTCCACGACCCCCCAAACAACTCCACACCACCCCACAGCCCTCCACCACTCCACGAACCCCCACACAACTCCACACCACCCCACAACCCTCCACCACTCCACACCACCCCACAGCCCTCCACCACTCCACACCACCCCACGGCCCTCCACCACTCCACACCAGCCCACAACCCTCCACAACTCCACACCACCCCATAGCCCTCCACGACTCCATACCACCCCACATCCCTCCACCACTCCACACCACCCCACAGCCCTCCACCATCCCACACCACCCCACAGCCCTCCACCACTCCACACCACCCCACGGCCCTCCACCACTCCACACCACCCCACAGCCCGCGACCACTCCACGACCCCCCACACCACTCCACGACCCCCCACACAACTCCACACAACTCCACACCACCTCACAACCCTCCACCACTCCACACCACCCCACGGCCCTCCACCACTCCACACCATCCCACAGCGCTCCACCACTCCACACCACCCCACAGCCCTCCACCACTCCACGACCCCCCACACAACTCCACAACGCCACAGCCCTCCACCACTCCACACCACCCCATAGCCCTCCACCACTCCACACCACCCCACGGCCCTCCACCACTCCACACCATCCCACAGCCCTCCACCACTCCACACCACCCCACAGCCCTCCACCACTCCACACCACCCCACGGCCCTCCACCACTCCACACCATCCCACATCCCTCCACCTCTCCACACCACCCCACAGCCCTCCACCACTCCACACCACCCCACGGCCCTCCACCACACCACACCACCCCACGGCCCTCCACCACTCCACACCACCCCACAGCCCTCCACCACTCCACGACCCCACACACAACTCCACAACGCCACAGCCCTCCACCACTCCACACCACCCCACAGCCCTCCACCACTCCAAACCACCCCACGGCCCTCCACCACTCCACACCACCCCACAGCCCTCCACCACTCCACGACCCCCCACACAACTCCACACCACCCCACAGCCCTCCACCACTCCACACCACCCCACAACCCTCCACCACTCCACACCACCCCACGGCCCTCCACCACTCCACACCACCCCATGGCCCTCCACCACTCCACACCACCCCACGGCCCTCCACCACTCCACACCACCCCACGGCCCTCCACCACTCCACACCACCCCACGGCCCTCCACCACTCCACACCACCCCACGGCCCTCCACCACTCCACACCACTCCACGACCCCCCAAACAACTCTACACCACCCCACAGCCCTCCACCACTCCACACCACCACACGGCCCTCCACCACTCCACACCACCCCACGGCCCTCCACCACTCTACACCACCCCACAGCCCTCCACCACTCCACACCACCCCACGGCCCTCCACCACTCCACACCACCCCACGGCCCTCCACCACTCCACACCACCCCACGGCCCTCCACCACTCCACACCACTCCGCGACCCCCCAAACAACTCCACACCACCCCACAGCCCTCCACCACTCCACGACCCCCCACACAACTCCACACCACCCCACAGCCCTCCACCACTCCACACCACCCCACAACCCTCCACCACTCCACACCACCCCACGGCCCTCCACCACTCCACACCACCCCACAGCCCTCCACAACTCCACACCACCCCACAGCACTCCACCACTCCACACCACCCCACAGCCCTCCACCACTCCACACCACCCCACAGCCCTCCACCATCCCACACCACCCCACAGCCCACACCACCCCACGGCCCTCCACCACTCCACACCACCCCACAGCCCTCGACCACTCCACGACCCCCCACACCACTCCACGACCCTCCACACAACTCCACACAACTCCACACCACCACACAACCCTCCACCACTCCACACCACCCCACGGCTTTCCACCACTCCACACCATCCCACAGCCCTCCACCACTCCACACCACCCCACAGCCCTCCACCACTCCACACCACCCCACGGCCCTCCACCACTCCACACCACCCCACGGCCCTCCACCATTCCGCACCACCCCACATCCCTCCACCACTCCACACCACCCCACAGCCCTCCACCACTCCACACCACCCCACGGCCCTCCACCACTCCACACCACCCCACAGCCCTCCACAACTCCACACCACCCCACAGCCCTCTACCACTCCACACCACCCCACAGCCCTCCACCACTCCACACCACCCCACAACCCTCCACCATCCCACAGCCGTCCACCACTCCACACCACCCCACGGCCCTCCACCACTCCACACCACCCCACGGCCCTCCACCATTCCGCACCACCCCACATCCCTCCACCACTCCACACCACCCCACGGCCCTCCACCACTCCACACCACCCCACGGCTATCCACCACTCCACACCACCCCACGGCCCTCCACCACTCCACACCGCTCCATGACCCCCCACACCGCTCCACAACCCCACAACCCTCCACCACAACCCCACACCGCTCCACCACCCCACAGCCCTCCACCACTCCACGACCCCCCACACAACTCCACAACGCCACAACCCTCCACCACTCCACACCACCCCACGGCCCTCCACCACTCCACACCATCCCACGGCCCTCCACCACTCCACACCATCCCACACCCCTCCACCACTCCACACCACCCCACGGCCCTCCACCACTCCACACCACTTCATGGCCCTCCACCACTCCACACCACCCCACGGCCCTCCACCACTCCACACCACCCCACGGCCCTCCACCACTCCACACCACCCCACGGCCCTCCACCACTCCACACCACCCCACGGCCCTCCACCACTCCACACCACCCCACGGCCCTCCACCACTCCACACCACTCCACGACCCCCCAAACAACTCTACACCACCCCACAGCCCTCCACCACTCCACACCACCACACGGCCCTCCACCACTCCACACCACCCCACGGCCCTCCACCACTCTACACCACCCCACAGCCCTCCACCACTCCACACCACCCCACGGCCCTCCACCACTCCACACCACCCCACGGCCCTCCACCACTCCACACCACCCCACGGCCCTCCACCACTCCACACCACTCCGCGACCCCCCAAACAACTCCACACCACCCCACAGCCCTCCACCACTCCACGACCCCCCACACAACTCCACACCACCCCACAACCCTCCACCACTCCACACCACCCCACAACCCTCCACCACTCCACACCACCCCACGGCCCTCCACCACTCCACACCACCCCACAGCCCTCCACAACTCCACACCACCCCACAGCCCTCCACCACTCCACACCACCCCACAGCCCTCCACCACTCCACAGCACCCCACAGCCCTCCACCATCCCACACCACCCCACAGCCCACACCACCCCACGGCCCTCCACCACTCCACACCACCCCACAGCCCTCGACCACTCCACGACCCCCCACACCACTCCACGACCCTCCACACAACTCCACACAACTCCACACCACCACACAACCCTCCACCACTCCACACCACCCCACGGCTTTCCACCACTCCACACCATCCCACAGCCCTCCACCACTCCACACCACCCCACAGCCCTCCACCACTCCACACCACCCCACGGCCCTCCACCACTCCACACCACCCCATGGCCCTCCACCATTCCGCACCACCCCACATCCCTCCACCACTCCACACCACCCCACAGCCCTCCACCACTCCACACCACCCCACGGCCCTCCACCACTCCACACCACCCCACAGCCCTCCACAACTCCACACCACCCCACAGCCCTCTACCACTCCACACCACCCCACAGCCCTCCACCACTCCACACCACCCCACAACCCTCCACCATCCCACAGCCGTCCACCACTCCACACCACCCCACGGCCCTCCACCACTCCACACCACCCCACGGCCCTCCACCATTCCGCACCACCCCACATCCCTCCACCACTCCACACCACCCCACGGCCCTCCACCACTCCACACCACCCCATGGCTATCCACCACTCCACACCACCCCACGGCCCTCCACCACTCCACACCGCTCCATGACCCCCCACACCGCTCCACAACCCCACAACCCTCCACCACTCCACACCACCCCACAGCCCTCCACCACTCCACACCACCCCACGACCCTCCACCACTCCACACCACCCCACAGCCCTCCACCACTCCACGACCCCCCACACAACTCCACACCACCCCACGGCCCTCCACCACTCCACACCACCCCACGACCCTCCACCACTCCACACCACCCCACAGCCCTCCACCACTCCACGACCCCCCACACAACTCCACACCACCCCATGGCCCTCCACCATTCCGCACCACCCCACATCCCTCCACCACTCCACACCACCCCACAGCCCTCCACCACTCCACACCACCCCACGGCCCTCCACCACTCCACACCACCCCACAGCCCTCCACAACTCCACACCACCCCACAGCCCTCTACCACTCCACACCACCCCACAGCCCTCCACCACTCCACACCACCCCACAACCCTCCACCATCCCACAGCCGTCCACCACTCCACACCACCCCACGGCCCTCCACCACTCCACACCACCCCACGGCCCTCCACCATTCCGCACCACCCCACATCCCTCCACCACTCCACACCACCCCACGGCCCTCCACCACTCCACACCACCCCATGGCTATCCACCACTCCACACCACCCCACGGCCCTCCACCACTCCACACCGCTCCATGACCCCCCACACCGCTCCACAACCCCACAACCCTCCACCACTCCACACCACCCCACAGCCCTCCACCACTCCACACCACCCCACGACCCTCCACCACTCCACACCACCCCATAGCCCTCCACCACTCCACGACCCCCCACACAACTCCACACCACCCCACGGCCCTCCACCACTCCACACCACCCCACAGCCCTCCACCACTCCACACCACCCCAGGGCCCTCCACCACTCCACACCACCCCACGGCCCTCCACCACTCCACACCACCCCACGGCCCTCCACCACTCCACACCAATCCACGACCCCCCAAACAACTCCACACCACCCCACAGCCCTCCACCACTCAACACCACCCCACATCCCTCCACCACTCCACACCACCCCACGGCCCTCCACCACTCCACACCACCCCATAGCCCTCCACCACTCCACACCACCCCACTGCCCTCCACCACTCCACACCACCCCACGGCCCTCCACCACTCCACACCACCCCACGGCCCTCCACCACTCCATGCCACCCCACAACCCTCCACCACTCCACACCACCCCACAGCCCTCCACCACTCCACACCACCCCATGGCCCTCCACCACTCCACACAACCCCACAGCCCTCCACCACTCCACGGCCCCCCACAAAACTCCACAAACCCCACAACCCCCCCACAAACCCCACAAATCCCACATTTTTCCACGACCTCACATAACACTCTCATACATATTTGGATGGATATTTGGAGGATCATTTCTTAACCAAACCCTATAGCGTTATATATCGTTGGAAAGCTCTTGAAGAGTACTTTCCAATGATGCAGTAGTAACTTTAAAATCTTGGATCAATTTTTTACCACACCCCAAAAACCCCCACAACTCCCCATAACTCACCCCTATTCCCACCCAACACACAAACCCCACAAACCCCACACAACTCCACACAACTCCACACCCCTCCATGACCCTCCACAAACCCCATAATCTCTCTCAACTCCCCACAACTCACCTCCCATACCGGCCACTTAATATGAAGGATCAAAAGCTACTACAAAAATTAGGTGAAGGATGTGCTTCTCAGGGTCATTCAAACATCACGGGCGGCACAAAATGAGGATCTCAGCTTGCATTCAAAAGTGACAGTAAAGGTGTAAGTGGTAAACGTAAACGTGGAGAAATGAGTGTTGCCACGACCATTCATGACGACTGCCTATTTTTGAGGATCCAATTCAAGACTGGTGGCATATTTGATTTACCCCTCCAATCTTGGGCAATCAATCGGCGCATGATCAGTGGACGTGAGGAATCGGCAAGGCCCTCTTGGCCTATTGGAGTCTATAAAAACAATGGATTTATGCTCATTTGGAAGTACAATTTTAGAGATACATTGGTTCAGCTACGCGTACGTGCACAAGACCTCTCTTGCACCTTGTGGTTTCAGGCCCTCCACCACTCCACGACCCCCCACACAACTCCACACCACCCCACAGCCCTCCACCACTCCACACCACCCCACAGCCCTCCACCACTCCACACCACCCCACGGCCCTCCACCACTCTACACCACCCCACAACCCTCCACAACTCCACACCACCCCACAGCCCTCCATCACTCCACACCACCCCACAGCCCTCCACCACTCCACACCACCCCATAGCCCTCCACCATCCCACACCACCCCACAGCCCTCCATCACTCCACACCACTCCAAAGCCCTCCACCACTCCACACCACCCCACAGCCCTCGACCACTCCACGACCCCCCACACCACTCCACGACCCCCCACACAACTCCACACAACTCCACACCACCTCACAACCCTCCACCACTCCACACCACCCCACGGCCCTCCACCACTCCACACCATCCCACAGCCCTCCACCACCCCACAGCCCTCCACCACTCCAGGACCCCCCACACAACTCCACAACGCCACAACCCTCCACCACTCCACACCACCCCACAGCCCTCCACCACTCCACACCACCCCACGGCCCTCCACCACTCCACACCATCCCACACCCCTCCACCACTCCACACCACCCCACAGCCCTCCACCACTCCACACCACCCCACGGCCCTCCACCACTCCACACCATCCCACATCCCTCCACCACTCCACACCACCCCACAGCCCTCCACCACTCCACACCACCCCACGGCCGTCCACCACTCCACACCACCCCACGGCCCTCCACCACTCCACACCACCCACAGCCCTCCACCACTCCACGACACCACACACAACTCCACAACGCCACAGCCCTCCACCACTCCACACCACCCCACAGCCCTCCACCACTCCACACCACCCCACGGCCCTCCACCACTCCACACCACCCCACAGCCCTCCACCACTCCACGACCCCCCACACAACTCCACACCACCCCACAGCCCTCCACCACTCCACACCACCCCACAACCCTCCACCACTCCACACCACCCCACGGCCCTGCACCACTCCACACCACCCCACGGCCCTCCACCACTCCACACCACCCCACGGCCCTCCACCACTCCACACCACCTGTAAGGAATTGAACTCACAACCTCTTGGTTAGGAATGTGATGGGCTAACCACTTGCCCCAAAAGCCATGGTTGAGGATTACTTCCTAATCCTCTCTCTTAGAGCGTGGTTCAACCATCTCCTACTAGGATTATGTTACATTCTTCCCCCCTTGGTCGATCATTGTCCTCAATGATCTACTCTTGTATCCCTCTAGCCTCGGTGATCAGTGCCTTGAACCCCTAGGTGCCCTTGAATTGATGTCCCTCAACCTCGCACAGTTTCTTGAACCTTGTTCGCAACCTTGGTCTCTTGAACCCTTGCTCTCAACCTTGGTATCTTGAACCTTCTTGTTCGCAACCTTAGTGTCTCGAGCCCTTGTTCTCAACCTTAGTCTTGAACCTTGTTCTCACCCATGCTTGGTATCTTGAACACTCAATCAAGTGCCACCCAAGGATTCCCAAGGAATTCACACTTCCAAGCTAGCTCATTGGAAAGTTCTTTCCGAGAGCTTTCCAACGGTATATTACACGTCTCAATCCGACCTACGGATTGAGAGATACACCCCAATCATTGTAAGGTCCATCCTTGAAACCGACGCGCGCGCCTTCCACAGTTCCTACCCTTTCACATAGATGATGCCCAAGCGCCTTTTTTGGAGGCCATTGGATCATTCCACCTTGCCCAAGCCTACTTCCTAGGCTGTGATACCAATGTAAGGAATTGAACTCACAACCTCTTGGTTAGGAATGTGATGGGCTAACCACTTGCCCCAAAAGCCATGGTTGAGGATTACTTCCTAATCCTCTCTCTTAGAGCGTGGTTCAACCATCTCCTACTAGGATTATGTTACACCACCCCACGGCCCTCCACCACTCCACACCACTCCACGACCCCCCAAACAACTCTACACCACCCCACAACCCTCCACCACTCCACACCACCACACGGCCCTCCACCACTCCACACCACCCTACGGCCCTCCACCACTCCACACCACCCCACAGCCCTCCACCACTCCACACCACCCCACGGCCCTCCACCACTCCACACCACCCCACGGCCCTCCACCACTCCACACCACGCCACGGCCCTCCACCACTCCACACCACTCCACGACCCCCCAAACAACTCCACACCACCCCACAGCCCTCCACCACTCCACGACCCCCCACACAACTCCACACCACCCCACAGCCCTCCACCACTCCACACCACCCCACAACCCTCCACCACTCCACACCACCCCACGGCCCTCCACCACTCCACACCACCCCACAGCCCTCCACAACTCCACACCACCCCACAGCCCTCCACACAACTCCACAACACCACAGCCCTCCACCACTCCACACCACCCCACAGCCCTCCACCACTCCACACCACCCCACGGCCCTCCACCACTCCACACCACACCACAGCCCTCCACCACTCCACGACCCCCCACACAACTCCACACCACCCCACGGCCCTCCACCACTCCACACCACCCCGCAGCCCTCCACCACTCCACACACCCCCCAGCCATCCACCACTCCACACCACCCCAGGGCCCTCCACCACTCCACACCACCCCACGGCCCTCCACCACTCCACACCACCCCACGGCCCTCCACCACTCCACACCACTCCACGACCCCTCAAACAACTCCACACCACCCCACAGCCCTCCACCACTCCACACCACCCCACATCCCTCCGCCACTCCACACCACCCCACGGCCCTCCACCACTCCACACCACCCCATAGCCCTCCACCACTCCACACCACCCCACTGCCCTCCACCACTCCACACCACCCCACGGCCCGCCACCACTCCACACCACCCCACGGCCCTCCACCACTCCACACCGCCCCACAACCCTCCACCACTCCACGACCCCACACACAACTCCACAACGCCACAGCCCTCCACCATTCCACACCACTTCACAGCCCTCCACCACTCTACACCACCCCACGGCCCTCCACCACTCCACACCACCCCACAGCCCTCCACCACTCCACGACCCCCCACACAACTCCACACCACCCCACAGCCCTCCACCACTCCACAGCACCCCACAGCCCTCCACCACTCCACACCACCCCAGGGCCCTCCACCACTCCACACCACCCCACGGCCCTCCACCACTCCACACCACCCCACACCCCTCCACCACTCCACACCACCCCAGGGCCCTCCACCACTCCACACCACCCCACGGCCCTCCACCACTCCACACCACCCCACGGCCGTCCACCACTCCACACCACTCCACGACCCCCCAAACAACTCCACACCACCCCACAGCCCTCCACTACTCCACACCACCCCACGGCCCTCCACCACTCCACACCACCCCACGGCCCTCCACCACTCCACACCACCCCACAGCCCTCCACCACTCCACACCACCCCACGGCCCTCCACCACTCCACACCACCCCACAGCCCTCCACCACTCCACACCACCCCACGACCCTCCACCACTCCACACCACTCCACGACCCCCCAAACAACTCCACACCACCCCACAGCCCTCCACCACTCCACGAACCCCCACACAACTCCACACCACCCCACAACCCTCCACCACTCCACACCACCCCACAGCCCTCCACCACTCCACACCACCCCACGGCCCTCCACCACTCCACACCAGCCCACGGCCCTCCACAACTCCACACCACCCCACAGCCCTCCACGACTCCATACCACCCCACATCCCTCCACCACTCCACACCACCCCATAGCCCTCCACCATCCCACACCACCCCACAGCCCTCCACCACTCCACACCACCCCACGGCCCTCCACCACTCCACACCACCCCACAGCCCGCGACCACTCCACGACCCCCCACACCACTCCACGACCCCCCACACAACTCCACACAACTCCACACCACCTCACAACCCTCCACCACTCCACACCACCCCACGGCCCTCCACCACTCCACACCATCCCACAGCGCTCCACCACTCCACACCACCCCACAGCCCTCCACCACTCGACGACCCCCCACACAACTCCACAACGCCACAGCCCTCCACCACTCCACACCACCCCATAGCCCTCCACCACTCCACACCACCCCACGGCCCTCCACCACTCCACACCATCCCACAGCCCTCCACCACTCCACACCACCCCACAGCCCTCCACCACTCCACACCACCCCACGGCCCGCCACCACTCCACACCATCCCACATCCCTCCACCACTCCACACCACCCCACAGCCCTCCACCACTCCACACCACCCCACGGCCCTCCACCACTCCACACCACCCCACAGCCCTCCACCACTCCACGACCCCCCACACAACTCCACACCACCCCACAGCCCTCCACCACTCCACACCACCCCACAACCCTCCACCACTCCACACCACCCCACGGCCCTCCACCACTCCACACCACCCCACGGCCCTCCACCACTCCACACCACCCCACGGCCCTCCACCACTCCACACCACCCCACGGCCCTCCACCACTCCCCACCACCCCACGGCCCTCCACCACTCCACACCACCCCACGGCCCTCCACCACTCCACACCACTCCACGACCCCCCAAACAACTCTACACCACCCCACAGCCCTCCACCACTCCACACCACCACACGGCCCTCCACCACTCCACACCACCCCACGGCCCTCCACCACTCTACCCCACAGCCCTCCACCACTCCACACCACCCCACGGCCCTCCACCACTCCACACCACCCCACGGCCCTCCACCACTCCACACCACCCCACGGCCCTCCACCACTCCACACCACTCCACGACACCCCAAACAACTCCACACCACCCCACAGCCCTCCACCACTCCACGACCCCCCACACAACTCCACATCACCCCACAGCCCTCCACCACTCCACACCACCCCACAACCCTCCACCACTCCACACCACCCCACGGCCCTCCACCACTCCACACCACCCCACAGCCCTCCACAACTCCACACCACCCCACAGCCCTCCACCACTCCACACCACCCCACAACCCTCCACCACTCCACACCACCCCACAGCCCTCCACCACTCCACACCACCCCACAGCCCTCCACCATCCCACACCACCCCACAGCCCACACCACCCCACGGCCCTCCACCGCTCCACACCACCCCACAGCCCTCGACCACTCCACGACCCCCCACACCACTCCACGACCCTCCACACAACTCCACACAACTCCACACCACCACACAACCCTCCACCACTCCACACCACCCCACGGCTTTCCACCACTCCACACCATCCCACAGCCCTCCACCACTCCACACCACCCCACAGCCCTCCACCACTCCACACCACCCCACGGCCCTCCACCACTCCACACCACCCCACGGCCCTCCACCATTCCGCACCACCCCACATCCCTCCACCACTCCACACCACCCCACAGCCCTCCACCACTCCACACCACCCCACGGCCCTCCACCACTCCACACCACCCCACAGCCCTCCACAAGTCCACACCACCCCACAGCCCTCTACCACTCCACACCACCCCACAGCCCTCCACCACGCCACACCACCCCACAACCCTCCACCATCCCACAGCCGTCCACCACTCCACACCACCCCACGGCCCTCCACCACTCCACACCACCCCACGGCCCTCCACCATTCCGCACCACCCCACATCCCTCCACCACTCCACACCACCCCACGGCCCTCCACCACTCCACACCACCCCACGGCTATCCACCACTCCACACCACCCCACGGCCCTCCACCACTCCACACCGCTCCATGACCCCCCACACCGCTCCACAACCCCACAGCCCTCCACCACTCCACACCACCCCACAGCCCTCCACCACTCCACACCACCCCATGACCCTCCACCACTCCACACCACCCCACAGCCCTCCACCACTCCACGACCCCCCACACAACTCCACACCACCCCACGGCCCTCCACCACTCCACACCACCCCACAGCCCTCCACCACTCCACACCACCCCAGGGCCCTCCACCACTCCACACCACCCCACGGCCCTCCACCACTCCACACCACCCCACGGCCCTCCACCACTCCACACCAATCCACGACCCCCCAAACAACTCCACACCACCCCACAGCCCTCCACCACTCCACACCACCCCACGGCCCTCCACCACTCCACACCACCCCACGGCCCTCCACCACTCCACACCACCCCACAGCGCTCCACCACTCCACACCACCCCACGACCCTCCACCACTCCACACCACCCCAAAGCCCTCCACCACTCCACACCACCCCACGGCCCTCCACCACTCCACACCACTCCACGACCCCCCAAACAACTCCACACCACCCCACAGCCCTCCACCACTCCACGAACCCCCACACAACTCCACACCACCCCACAACCCTCCACCACTCCACACCACACCACAACCCTCCACCACTCAACACCACCCCACGGCCCTCCACCACTCCACACGAGCCCACAGCCCTCCACAACTCCACACCACCCCACAGCCCTCCACCACTCCACACCACCCCACATCCCTCCACCACTCCACACCACCCCACAGCCCTCCACCATCCCACACCACCCCACAGCCCTCCACCACTCCACACCACCCCACGGCCCTCCACCACTCCACACCACCCCACAGCCCTCGACCACTCCACGACCCCCCACACCACTCCACGACCCCCCACACAACTCCACACAACTCCACACCACCTCACAACCCTCCACCCCTCCACACCACTCCACGACCCCCCAAACAACTCCACACCACCCCAGAGCCCTCCACCACTCCACACCACCCCACATCCCTCCGCCACTCCACACCACCCGACGGCCCTCCACCACTCCACACCACCCCACAGCCCTCCACCAATCCACACCACCCCACTGCCCTCCACCACTCCACACCACCCCACGGCCCGCCACCACTCCACACCACCCCACGGCCCTCCACCACTCCACACCGCCCCACAACCCTCCACCACTCCACGACCCCACACACAACTCCACAACGCCACAGCCCTCCACCATTCCACACACCCCCACAGCCCTCCACCACTCCACACCACCCCACAGCCCTCCACCACTCCACGACCCCCCACACAACTCCACACCACCTTACAGCCCTCCACCACTCCACACCACCCCACAGCCCTCCACCACTCCACACCACCCTAGGGCCCTCCACCACTCCACACCACCCCACGGCCCTCCACCACTCCACACCACCCCACAGCCCTCCACCACTCCACACCACCCCACGGCCCTCCACCACTCCACACCAACCCACGGCCCTCCACCACTCCACACCACCCCACGGCCCTCCACCACTCCACACCACTCCACGACCCCCCAAACAATTCCACACCACCCCACAGCCCTCCACCACTCCACACCACCCCACGGCCCTCCACCACTCCACACCACCCCACGGCCCTCCACCACTCCACACCACCCCACAACCCTCCACCACTCCACACCACCCCACGGCCCTCTACCACTCCACACCACCCCACAGCCCTCCACCACTCCACACCACCCCACGGCCCTCCACCACTCTACACCACTCCACGACCCCCCAAACAACTCCACACCACCCCACAACCCTCCACCACTCCACGAACCCCCACACAACTCCACACCACCCCACAACCCTCCACCACTTTACACCACCCCACAGCCCTCCACCACTCCACACCACCCCACGGCCCTCCACCACTCCACACCAGCCCACAGCCCTCCACAACTCCACACCACCCCACAGCCCTCCACCACTCCACACCACCCCACATCCCTCCACCACTCCACACCACCCCACAGCCCTCCACCATCCCACACCACCCCACAGCCCTCCACGACTCCACACCACCCCACGGCCCTCCACCACTCCACACCACCCCACAGCCCTCGACCACTCCGCGACCCCCCACACCACTCCACAACCCCCCACACAACTCCACACAACTCCACACCACCTCACAACCCTCCACCACTCCACACCACCCCACGGCCCTCCACCACTCCACACCATCCCACAGCGCTCCACCACTCCACACCACCCCACAGCCCTCCACCACTCCACGACCCCCCACACAACTCCACAACGCCACAGCCCTCCACCACTCCACACCACCCCATAGCCCTCCACCACTCCACACCACCCCACGGCCCTCCACCACTCCACACCATCCCACAGCCCTCCACCACTCCACACCACCCCACAGCCCTCCACCACTCCACACCACCCCACGGCCCTCCACCACTCCACACCATCCCACATCCCTCCACCACTCCACACCACCCCACAGCCCTCCACCGCTCCACACCACCCCACGGGCCTCCACAACTCCACACCACCCCACGGCCCTCCACCACTCCACACCACCCCACAGCCCTCCACCACTCCACGACCCCACACACAACTCCACAACGCCACAGCCCTCCACCACTCCACACCACCCCACAGCCCTCCACCACTCCACACCACCCCACGGCCCTCCACCACTCCACACCACCCCACAGCCCTCCACCACTCCACGACCCCCCACACAACTCCACACCACCCTACAGCCCTCCACCACTCCACACCACCCCACAACCCTCCACCACTCCACACCACCCCACGGCCCTCCACCACTCCACACCACCCCACGGCCCTCCACCACTCCTCACCACCCCACGGCCCTCCACCACTCCACACCACCCCACGGCCCTCCACCACTCCACACCACCCCACGGCCCTCCACCACTCCACACCACCCCGCGGCCCTCCACCACTCCACACCACTCCACGACCCCCCAAACAACTCTACACCACCCCACAGCCCTCCACCACTCCACACCACCACACGGCCCTCCACCACTCCACACCACCCCACGGCCCTCCACCACTCTACACCACCCCACAGCCCTCCACCACTCCACACCACCCCACGGCCCTCCACCACTCCACACCACCCCACGGCCCTTCACCACTCCACACCACCCCACGGCCCTCCACCACTCCACACCACTCCACGACCCCCCAAACAACTCCACACCACCCCACAACCCTCCACCACTCCACGACCCCCCACACAACTCCACACCACCCCACAGCCCTCCACCACTCCACACCACCCCACAACCCTCCACCACTCCACACCACCCCACGGCCCTCCACCACTCCACACCACCCCACAACACTCCACAACTCCACACCACCCCACAGCCCTCCACCACTCCACACCACCCCACAGCCCTACACCACTCCACACCACCCCATAGCCCTCCACCATCCCACACCACCCCACAGCCCTCCACCACTCCACACCACCCCACGGCCCTCCACCACTCCACACCACCCCACAGCCCTCGACCACTCCACGACCCCCCACACCACTCCACGACCCCCCACACAACTCCACACAACTCCACACCACCACACAACCCTCCACCACTCCACACCACCCCACGGACCTCCACCACTCCACACCATCCCACAGCCCTCCACCACTCCACACCACTCCACGTCCCCCCAACCAATTCCACACCACCCCACAGCCCTCCACCACTCCACACCACCCCACGGCCCTCCACCACTCCACACCACCCCACGGCCCTCCACCACTCCACACCACCCCACAGCCCTCCACCACTCCACACCACCCCACGGCCCTCTACCACTCCACACCACCCCACAGCCCTCCACCACTCCACACCACCCCACGGCCCTCCACCACTCCACACCACTCCACGACCCCCCAAACAACTCCACACCACCCCACAGCCCTCCACCACTCCACGAACCCCCACACAACTCCACACCACCCCACAACCCTCCACCAATCCACACCACCCCACAACCCTCCACCACTCCACACCACCCCACGGCCCTCCACCACTCCACACTAGCCCACAGCCCTCCACAACTCCACACCACCCCACAGCCCTCCACCACTCCACACCACCCCACATCCCTCCACCACTCCACACCACCCCACAGCCCTCCACCATCCCACACCACCCCACAGCCCTCCACCACTCCACACCACCCCACGGCCCTCCACCACTCCACACCACCCCACAACCCTCGACCACTCCGCGACCCCCCACACCACTCCACAACCCCCCACACAACTCCACACAACTCCACACCACCTCACAACCCTCCACCACTCCACACCACCCCACGGCCCTCCACCACTCCACACCATCCCACAGCGCTCCACCACTCCACACCACCCCACAGCCCTCCACCACTCCACGACCCCCCACACAACTCCACAACGCCACAGCCCTCCACCACTCCACACCACCCCATAGCCCTCCACCACTCCACACCACCCCACGGCCCTCCACCACTCCACACCATCCCACAGCCCTCCACCACTCCACACCACCCCACAGCCCTCCACCACTCCACACCACCCCACGGCCCTCCACCACTCCACACCATCCCACATCCCTCCACCACTCCACACCACCCCACAGCCCTCCACCACTCCACACCACCCCACGGGCCTCCACCACTCCACACCACCCCACGGCCCTCCACCACTCCACACCACCCCACAGCCCTCCACCACTCCACGACCCCACACACAACTCCACAACGCCACAGCCCTCCACCACTCCACACCACCCCACAGCCCTCCACCACTCCACACCACCCCACGGCCCTCCACCACTCCACACCACCCCACAGCCCTCCACCACTCCACGACCCCCCACACAACTCCACACCACCCTACAGCCCTCCACCACTCCACACCACCCCACAACCCTCCACCACTCCACACCACCCCACGGCCCTCCACCACTCCACACCACCCCACGGCCCTCCACCACTCCACACCACCCCACGGCCCTCCACCACTCCACACCACCCCACGGCCCTCCACCACTCCACACCACCCCACGGCCCTCCACCACTCCACACCACCCCACGGCCCTCCACCACTCCACACCACTCCACGACCCCCCAAACAACTCTACACCACCCCATAGCCCTCCACCACTCCACACCACCACACGGCCCTCCACCACTCCACACCACCCCACGGCCCTCCACCACTCTACACCACCCCACAGCCCTCCACCACTCCACACCACCCCACGGCCCTCCACCACTCCACACCACCCCACGGCCCTTCACCACTCCACACCACCCCACGGCCCTCCACCACTCCACACCACTCCACGACCCCCCAAACAACTCCACACCACCCCACAACCCTCCACCACTCCACGACCCCCCACACAACTCCACACCACCCCACAGCCCTCCACCACTCCACACCACCCCACAACCCTCCACCACTCCACACCACCCCACGGCCCTCCACCACTCCACACCACCCCACAACCCTCCACAACTCCACACCACCCCACAGCCCTCCACCACTCCACACCACCCCACAGCCCTACACCACTCCACACCACCCCATAGCCCTCCACCATCCCACACCACCCCACAGCCCTCCACCACTCCACACCACCCCACGGCCCTCCACCACTCCACACCACCCCACAGCCCTCGACCACTCCACGACCCCCCACACCACTCCACGACCCCCCACACAACTCCACACAACTCCACACCACCACACAACCCTCCACCACTCCACACCACCCCACGGACCTCCACCACTCCACACCATCCCACAGCCCTCCACCACTCCACACCACCCCACAGCCCTCCACCACTCCACACCACCCCAGGGCCCTCCACCACTCCACACCACCCCACGGCCCTCCACCATTCCGCACCACCCCACATCCCTCCACCACTCCACACCACCCCACAGCCCTCCACCACTCCACACCACCCCACGGCCCTCCACCACTCCACACCACCCCACAGCCCTTCACAACTCCACACCACCCCACAGCCCTCTACCACTCCACACCACCCCACAACCCTCCACCACTCCACACCACCCCACAACCCTCCACCATCCCACACCACCCCACAGCCCTCCACCACTCCACACCACCCCACGGCCCTCCACCACTCCACACCACCCCACGGCCCTCCACCATTCCGCAGCACCCCACATCCCTCCACCACTCCACACCACCCCACGGCCCTCCACCACTCCACACCACCCCACGGCTATCCACCACTCCACACCACCCCACGGCCCTCCACCACTCCACACCGCTCCATGACCCCCCACACAGCTCCACAACCCCACAGCCCTCCACCACTCCACACCACCCCAGAGCCCTCCACCACTCCACACCACCCCACGACCCTCCACCACTCCACACCACCCCACAGCCCTCCACCACTCCACGACCCCCCACACAACTCCACACCACCCCACGGCCCTCCACCACTCCACACCACCCCACAACCCTCAACCACTCCACACCACCCCAGGGCCCTCCACCACTCCACACCACCCCACGGCCCTCCACCACTCCACACCACTCCACGACCCCCCAAACAACTCCACACCACCCCACAGCCCTCCACCACTCAACACCACCCCACATCCCTCCACCACTCCACACCACCCCACGGCCCTCCACCACTCCACACCACCCCATAGCCCTCCACCACTCCACACCACCCCACTGCCCTCCACCACTCCACACCACCCCACGCCCTCCACCACTCCACACCACCCCACGGCCCTCCACCACTCCATGCCACCCCACAACCCTCCACCACTCCACACCACCCCACAGCCCTCCACCACTCCACACCACCCCATGGCCCTCCACCACTCAACACCACCCCACAGCCCTCCACCACTCCACGGCCCCCCACAAAACTCCACAAACCCCACAACCCCCTCACAAACCCCACAAATCCCACATTTTTCCACGACCTCACATAACACTCTCATACAGTTTTGGATGGATATTTGGAGGATCATTTCTTAATCAAACCCTATAGTGTTATATATCGTTGGAAAGCTCTCGACGAGTACTTTCCAATGATGCAGTACTTACTTTGAAATCTTGGATCAATGTTTTACCACACCCCAAAAACCCCCACAACTCCCCATAACTCACCCCTATTCCCACCCAACACACAAACCCCACAAACCCCACACAACTCCACACAACTCCACACCCCTCCATGACCCTCCACAAACCCCATAATCTCTCTCAACTCCCCACAACTCACCTCCCATACCGGCCACTTAATATGAAGGACCAAAAGCTACTACAGAAATTAGGTGAAGGATGTGCTTCTCAGGGTCATTCAAACATCACGGGCGGCACAAAATGAGGATCTCAGCTTGCATTCAAAAGTGACAGTAAAGGTGTAAGTGGTAAAAGTAAACGTGGAGAAATGAGTGTTGCCACGAACCATTCATGACGACTGCCTATTTTTGAGGATCCAATTCAAGACTGGTGGCATATTTGATTTACCCCTCCAATCTTGGGCAATCAATCGGCGCATGATCAGTGGACGTGAGGAATCGGCAAGGCCCTCTTGGCCTATTGGAGTCTATAAAAACAATGGATTTATGCTCATTTGGGGGTACAATTTTAGAGATACATTGGTTCAGCTACGCGTACGTGCACAAGACCTCTCTTGCACCTTGTGGTTTCAAGCCTATTGTAGGAGCTACTCTGTAGTGTAGATACAGAGGGTAGGCTTCTCAGTGGAGGGCTATGAGCACTATAGTGTAAGAGAGTGGCTTGGATTTTTCTTTTCTGTGAGTCGGTGTTGCTGTTAAGCTCTATTCACTTGAGAAATTCTTTGCCATTTGTATTGTTCTGGGTTAATCTGCATATAATTGGCCCCTGAAGCTGATGGGAAGACTCTGTTGCATTGAGGTTATTTACTTTTAGGGTGGCATGTTAGCCCTAAGCTTGCACAATTGAGCATCACTCTGCCCAACCTTGTAATCATCTGATTCGAATCAAGAATTATATGGTCTTCTGTAGTCATTTGTTGATTAATATTTCTAGAGTATGTACAATTCTTCTGTCTGCTTACAGAAATGTTAAAGGGTATATTTCCCTAAAGAGAACCCCCTTGAGTAGGCGACGTATTGGATGTGTTTAACCTTTATTCTCTACTTTTGATAAAAGTGGATACCCCAGTACCTCCTCTACAGTTTGGCACGCCCGGTGGGACCTTTGCATTTCTGTGAGAGGTATTTTTGCCCTATTACATTTGCAAGTAGGTACATGACCCATACACGGGCAGATAAGGAGTCTCTTCGTGTTCGGAGGAGCCTTAACAAGTTAGCCATAACCACGACTAGTGAGTCTACCTCCCCTCTGCCCTCCCTAAATTTATCAATTGATTTGGGTGCGACACCATTGTCGAAAGAGGGGTATAGGAGAACTCTAGACTTCTCCTCAGATACGTCCGAAGAAACACCAGTACAAATGGAGGATCTCTCTCATTTACTCTCCAGACTAAATATCAAATTCCCTACCTTCAAGGGACAAGCCTATGAGGATGTTGATGATCATGTGAGAAGATTCATCTCTTTATGCCGTGGACGAGGTTTGCAAAATAGAGAGGATGCAATGCTGGCACTCTTTCCATCCACATTGGAGGGTCTTGCAGATAAATGGTATAGTCAATATGCAGATGGCCATTTCACTACATGGGAGGCTTTGAAGGCGGCGTTCTCACAGACATTCTGACCAAGTGATTCCTCGGAAAGAGCTCTAGATCAGCTAGAGAATTTGAAGCTAAGACCAGGTGAATCCTTTCATGAACTTCACACTAGAACATATGCACTTGTTGCACGTCTGCCACATGCTCCAGGTGACTTTTTGGTTAAAAAGTGGATCGAAAAGGCTCTGCCTAGGTCATCTCAGCAGAAGCTTCGTGAATCTTTTAGATTGGATGCGACCCTCAATGATTTTGTTGCAGCGGCATCACGCATTGAAGAAGCAAGGCAACATTTTGAAGGGGATACACAACAAAAGTATGCTGCAGATCTGGATCCTATTGAGCAACTAAGGAGGGAACTGGAAGCATTGAAGATGCAACAAAATCAACAAGAAGAGAAGGTCTTGCCACCACTGCGTCGCACTGATGATGAAGTAGCTCAACTTCGCCAAGAGTTAGAAGATTTGAAGACCACTCAGGATATAAGGAGACAAATTTGGTGTACAATCTGTAACAACAATGGACATTCCAATGCTAATTGCCCTATTAAGGTAAGCTGTCAATTTTGTGGAAAAGATGGTCATGAAGCCAGAGATTGCTATTACCTCAAGGGTACACAGCAGAGAGGTAACCCTCAAACTTTGGATTCATACTATGCTAGTACTTCAAATACATCTAATAGAGAGGAGAATAGGCTTGCAAAGCCTAGATATAATAGACCCTTGATGTGCTATCATTGTGGTGAATATGGCCACATGCAAAATAGGTGTTCCCTCCCAGAAGATGCACCTCCTTGTCAACATTGTCCAGAGGCCAAGGATCATTATACCAAAGATTGCCCAAGAGGTCGTCCTACTCCAATTCATATGATTGCAGTCTCTCCACATGAAGAAGGAAAAAGCACTCAGACTTATGATGTTTCATCCTCTGCAATGCCCATGATGACTAGAGCTAAGCAAGCAGCTGCAACCCAGAGAGATGAACAACAAGGATTTCAGGATAAAGAGGAAGAAAAGGAGTCTGGATGGAAGGACCACGCACAAATTGAAGGAGCTTATAATAAGATGACTACTTCTCTAAAGGGCCAACCAACAAGTCTGCAAGAAAACACTCAGGAGGTAAACATTGAACAGATCTTGAAAGGTATTCATCACAAGGTTAGTCTATATGAACTTATAAGGATGGATTCAAAAATAAGAAGCGACTTACTGAAGATTATACACTCTGCTCACTTGGTCCAATCACCTAGTATAGATGGTTTCATGGTTGATTTTCCCCCTGCACCCTTAGCAGACTACCAAAGCTCAAGATTATCTGTTTGTATAAAGGATGAAGCTCTCACAGGTGTGATCATAGATGGAGGCTCTCGTATCAATTTAATGCCAGATTTTACAATGAAGAAGCTGAAATTGAACCCCACCAAGTTGGCACCATTCACGGTTACATTGGCAGATCAACATCGGGTTGCGCCACTGGGCATTATTGAGAAGGTACTGATGGTAGTACATGGCTGTCATTTTGTTTTAGATTTTGTTGTTATTGCACTTCCACAGGAGACTTCTTACCCTCTACTCCAAGGGAGACCTTGGCTGAGACAAGCAAAAGCTTTGCAAGATTGGGGAAAAAATAAACTATGGATTTCAACAAATACCAATAGCCAACTGCAACTACATTTTGAAGAAGGATTCGACTCAGGAAAAACTACTGGATATACTGTGGACACTCAGGTAATACCCTCTCTACCCCAAGAAGAGGATACATTGTTAAATTGGATGATGGGAAGTGCAGAGTGTTGCACAGTGGAGATTAATGAAATTGAGGAAGAAGTTGCAGATAAGGTAATTACAGGAAAGGGCAATGAAGACCACAAGGTGTTGGAGAATGAGCAATTGCAGGAAAGCACAAGCCTTGAGGAAGCAACCCAGATAAAAGTATTAGAGGTAGAAGATTTTGAACCTAAGGGCAGAGAAGATCTTCCTTTCTCAGATATACCTCAAGGATGGATGGAAGAACATGTTGCAGAATATAAATTAAACTCCACTCCTGCATATAATGGAGATGATTTATCAAACAAGGCCAGTCCTGAAACATTGGTTCAAGAAGTAAATTTAGGGGATGAAGAGAACCCTCAAGTAGTCCATTTGGCATCCTGGTTGTGGCATTATCCTAATTTACTACAGAAGGTAACTTCTTTGCTCTTTACTTACAAAAGTGTCTTCGCATGGTCCTACAAAGATCTAACAGGAATACCAGAAGAGCTTGGATTACATCGGATACCCTTGTGTTGGCAACAGTCAGGGAACCGAAGGAGCCACAAGACAAAGAGAGTCAGAGCGAAGGGATAGCACAAGCAGACATGGCAGTCAAAGAAGATCTGGCAAGTAGGCCACCTAAATTTTTCAGACATCAAGGAGTTGACACACAAGAAGAAAGAGCAAGTAGGGAGCTCAAAGGTATGTATGACAAATCAATAGAGAAAATCCCTACACAAATAGTGATTTTAATCACTAAACACCATTGTAAATACCATTTCATATTTTTGTAGCTCCATTTTGTGCAAGCCAAGGAGTCCTTGAGCTTGAGGAGCTTTAGAAGTATCTACCTGCCAATTTTCGTATTTTTTAGATCTCGTTTGAGCCCTCAAATAAGCCCTCGAACCTAATTTTTAACTAGGCCGGACACTAGGTCTGGAGAGGGCCAAAGCTAGTCAAAAACTATAAAAGGAGCTAGAGAGCTCATTTTTGAGGTTGGATTGTAATTGAAATGAACTTGTAAGAGCTTTTTGAAAGTAATCTAAGAACTCCATTGCTTCTCACTCTTTGTCTTGCCGTGTGTGCGCGTGTGTGTATGTGTGTGCATGCTTGTGTGCTTCTCACTCACGCACTTGTGCCTCCACTTGCTCGAGGTCTTCATACCATCCTCACGTCTTCCCGGATTGACATTAAAGGAGGTGCTACTCATCACTGAGCTACACCTAATTTTGGCACCGTTGCCGGGGATCGAGCTTTAAGGACGAGCGTGTGATGGTAAGACATAGATTGGAGACGTTGGCGTTGTAGGTAATTTCTTTGCTTTTCCTATTTTTCTCTTTCTTACCTTACCACCATCATCACCATCATCATCATCACCATCATCATCATCACCATCTTCCACCTCCATTTCCATCATCGCGAAAAAATTCAGTTTTTTGATCATATCACCTTCTTCACCTCATTTCCCTCATTTCACTTGTGAGAGAGAGCGAGAGAGCGAAATTGTGTGTGCTGTTTTTGCATGTTTTTGAGCTGTATTGTAGGTACAGGCCACATCATCGTCCCCAGCACTCTACGCAGGTACGAAATTTGCAGTAACTGTCTGTGTGTCACCGACCTCTGTCAATCGCGACCGACAGAAAAAATGCTCAAATTGCCAAACAAAGTGCAAAACCATGATCTACAGGCCTAGAGCTTCCCAAAAATGTGCTTAGAATTTTGAAACTCCTCAGATTTCTGTCAATCACGATCGCTCTGTCAATCCCGATCGACAAACCACGACGGACAGACGTGTCAATCGCGATCGACACGTCAATCGCGACCGACAGCCCACGACGGCTCTATCAATCGCGACCGACAGAGTCAACGAGTGATTGACCACGATGGAAAGAAGCTACGCGTGACACGTGTCAATCGCGATCGAGTCATCAATCGCGATGGACCCATCAATCGCGACTGACAGACCATGACGGCCCTATCAATCGCGACCGACAGAGTCAACGACTGATTGACCACGACGGACAGAAGCTACGCGTGACACGTGTCAATCGCGATCGAGTCATCAATCGCGATCGACACATCAATCGCGACCGACAGAGTCAACGATTGTTTGACCACCACGGACAGACCCTCGCGACCGATCTGTCAATCACGATCGACACATCAATCGCGACTGACAGAGTCAACGACCCTTTGACCACGATTGATTGAATTTTCGGCCACGTGTCAATCGCGATTGACCAGTCAATCGCGACTGACAGCCACGACGAACCTGTCAATCGCGATCGACACGTCAATCGCGACTGACCTGTCAATCGCGACCGACAGACTTTGCGAACAAATAGAAGGGAAAATTAGGTCAAATTTTTAAGGCAAAAATAATGGTCTAAATTTTGGCCAACTGTGGGACAAACACTAGGGTGTAGTATTGCATTACGAGGGCATGACCTAAGTAACCCGAGAATTCCTGTTTGCCTGTTAACCTAGTTTAATCCTCTTTTAGCCCCAAAACCCTGAACTGGCATAACTTCCTCATACGGAATCTGTTTGCCGTGATTTTTGTTTTGTTGGAAAGCTCGCAGGGAGTACAGCAAAAACATCGACTGGTTACGGTTAAGTTAAGATCACGAATATTAGATAGGGTCTTTTGAAGTTGACCATACCCAGGGGGAACAAAAATTCAGGGATCTCTAGAGTTGTGTCCAAAAAAAAATCATAGTGCAAATTGGTGAAGTGTTACAAGAATGAAAGTGTTTGGTTCTGTCTTTTGAATTTAAGTCTTGAGCTAACAGTGGGCCTTTTACAGGTCCTTTGAGAGCATCGAAGGGTACTCAAAGCAAGAGTAAGTGCAGGTTTGGGAATGCGCGTCCTGGGCACACCAGGGCAACAACACAAAGAAAGGAACTCAAGGTTGGAAAACCCGCAACACCCTCTGTCAATTCTTAGTTTAGGCTAAGTGCGGGTAGAGTTAGAAGTAATTCCAGGCAACGATAGGCACGAGATAAATCAAAGACTATCTAAGAAATCAAGTTCAAGACAAGAGATAACCTGTGTGTGTGAACGACAACCTTAAAGGAAAAGAACCTAACGTGAAACGACCAAACTAAAGTGCGAAATTAAACTTAAGTATTCCTTACAACGTGATATCAGAGAAGAATTTTAACACGGGAACCAACTAAAAAGAATCAAGTAACTGATACAGAAGGACTCAGAAACGTGGTTGTACCTGGAAAAATTGGGTGAATCAGTTAGGCATATGAACCTTAGATCAGGACGACATCTAGTAAGAGATAGACAAAGCCTTAGGCCTTCAGAGGCTAGTGTCAATCATACTGCGAGGTCTTGGGCCCAGCAGTTGAGTCACCACTCGCATTACCCTAGCTCTGATACTAGTGAATCAGAAATGTCTCAAGGCATGGAGAGACCCACAGGAAGTTCAGGAGTGCCATACTTGCACAGGGTAGAAGGCCCTTACAAAACACAGTTGGAATACCTTAAGACCAACCGATTAGGTGCCAGCATCTATGAGGACGGCCTAGGAAGATCTGTGGTACAGATCAAGAATCCTGATCAATCCATTGGACTAGAGCGCCCAGCTGTCAAGTTTGAAAACGGAGCATACTTGGACAAAGAAGGAACCATATACGTAGTCACCAGTCACCCAGATAGGACGGACGAATTCGGAAATGTGATCTCAGAAGCAAATTTAGGTGACTTGGAGCAAGGAAACATGGGTGTAGAACCTAGGACCCCTCGTGGAAAGTCAGTGCTAACAAGGATCATCACTCCCGAGTGGATTCCCGAGGATAATAAGAGCATAGATTTGCTCCTCAATCGAGAAACTGACGAAGCCTTTGGGAGGTATAAACCTGATCAGCCAACTGATATAGGAGCAATCATGATCTATGAGTTTAAGGATCCTCATAGCCCAGGCAGAGTGACCTACTTAGATCACGTGTCGGAGAGGATCTTTGTGGTGACAGAAAATGATAGGCATGCTTACACTTGGAAGGGTGAATTTGTTTTCCCCCAACCGAGATCGAACGTGTCCTTTGGTCACCCAGGAGCTGGAACCTCCCACGCTCACGGAACTCAAAGAGACAGACATAGAGAAAGGCCGGAGGTGAGCTTTGCCAACTCAGAGGGCAGAGAAAGAACGAGGACGGAAACAAATAGAGTAGAGCCTGAGGTACTTAGAGCTCACAGGAATCAAAGAAATACGGATGAGTTCCCTCTACCACGACCTAGAGAGCACACAAGGACTTTGAGACCGACTCAGCTAGTTAAGTCCATGAAGAATTACTTTGATGGCACGGGAGACCCATACGATCATGTGACAGAGTTTAGACAAGTCCTGAGAGCTGAACAAGTGGAGGATCTATTCACGCAGTACAAGGCCTTTGGTCTAACCCTTAGGAACACTACCCTGACATGGTTTCAACCACTAAACGAGAGACAGTTCAGGAGCATAGACCAACTCCTAGAGGCTTTCATCATTGAATTTTCTAAGAGTGGCATAAGACATAATACCTCCTCACTGATTCACAGCTTCAAGCAAACCCCTCAAGAGACCGTGAGACTTGCAGGAAGGAGATTTAGGCAATATCTTGAAAGATGCCCTGTCCCTGAGCTACCCACACCAGCTAAGCAAGTGGCTCTATTCTTGGACGGACTGCTAAGTACCAAATTAAGATCATATGTGTACTTGAAGGACCCTAGGACCATAGAAGAGTGTGTACGCATGTGTATTGACATTGAGGACAACCTAGGGGAGGAGTTAGAGCTTTCCAAGATATACAAAGACTCAGATAGTGCCTCTAGCCTCTCATCCACACAATCCACATCGATTGAGGAACTTGCAGAGAAAGTTGCTCAGAAACTAGGTGTCTCTAGCAAACAAATTCCGAGATTTGCCCCGGTGAAAAGATGCTATACTTGTGGGGGTGACCATATGGCAAATGTATGTCCCATTATGGCTCAACCCCAAGTAAATCCTAGTAGCCAATACTGCACCATAGAACGGAGATACACAAATCACAGAGCGCAAGATTGCCCATACAACAAGCAAGCAGTTAGGCAAACCTACCCTCAGACATACCCTCAACAAGGAAGATATCAGAACCAATATCCACCACAACAATACGCTAGGCCTCAACAAACCTACCAACCCTACCAAAACCAACTGAGACCCCAGCCAGTGCTAGCACAACAACCACCTGCTCCTACTAATGTGATCCCAGTAAAATATGTAGCTGCAGAAGAGAACCTGAATAGAGCTATAGTCTTTATAACATCATTGCTTTCTGAAAGTGACCGGAGTGACCATAGCTTTGATTCTACACATGTTGATAGCCCCCAGGCCTACTACATGCAGTCTCCTGAGCATGGTGAGTCTTACTATAGTGAAGAGCCAAATGAACCTAGTTGGGAGTCAGATTACACAAACGTCATGTATGCAAACCCCAACCCTAGGCCTCAACCTAGGCAGGTAAGACCCCCATTCCCTAGAGGACCATGCTACAGATGTCAGGGAGATCACCTCATTTGTGATTGTCCCTTACCTCCACTCACACAACCCCAGTTAGTAACAATTCAGGGCTTTTGCCTAGAATGTGGAAAGGAGCATCTTTTACGAGATTGCCCTAAGAATCCTAATAATATGCCAAAAAGCACTCCTATTAACATTATTGGGTTGGTGGTAGACTCCACAGGAAGTGTGACATCCACCGCACCAGTACAGGTAGTGACTAGAGCTCAGGCATTGCAGCAGAACCAAGGGGTAAACCAGGATAAGAACCCAGAGGCTAGTGAAACCGAGAGCGTGACAAAGAAAAGGACTAGAGCGTGGAAAGATAGTCGGGAAACAATGAAAAGACAATGGGCTAAAAAGATGAGTGATTTTGAGGAAAGCATAAGGGAAACCAAAGCCAGGATAAATGAACTCACATCTCAAACTCCCTCTCACACTACCCCACCACCACCATTCCCATCGCCATCCAACCCGCCACCTTCCAACCCACCTCATACGATTCCACCACCCCCTAGAGTAGGATCAGTATTAGCTGATCCCACTCCTGAAGACATAGACATGATGCTTAAAGCATATCAGGCCAGAATCGAAGAAGGGCCAAATGTAACGGATCATGACAAGTGCTACCCTAGAGCTGACCTAGAGATAGAAAGAACCAAGCTTTGCGCGAAAATGGTCGCATTGGCTCAGACTATGTTTGAAGCCAGTCGCCTTTTCAATTACTCGGGCTCAGCCAAGACGCAATTACACTTGGATGGACTTCTAGAGAAGTTAGAGGGCATAATTGCAAGATCCGCCAAGGAAGAAAAAAATCAAGAAAGGGATAAAGCAAGCAAAAACATGACCCATCCCCCATCAAAAGCTTATGTGCCCAATTCCACTGAACCAGACAACCCCCCCTCCCTCGAAAGAATAGAGAATCTAATGGCACAATCACAAAAGGAACCAGCCTCTCAACACAAGGACAAGGCAAGTGAAAGAGTAAGCATTCCTGCTCAGGAAGCCTATGTCCCTGAAGCCTATGTGCCTAACTCTACGGAGCCAGACACATCATCTTCTATGAATCGGTTCACACCAGAATTCCTACGCGAGATTCAAGAAGACAAATGGGCTAAAGAAAGTGAAGTCCCTCCTCTTATTGAACTTGTGGATGAGGCACATGACCAATTCCCACAAGACATCCCATCCATTTATGGAGAGCAGGAGAGCACCCAATCTCAAGAAAGATTAGACTTCGAGTCTAATTCTTTACAAGAACTATCCCATTTCACAGGCCCATGGGAAGCAAAGTGCACCTGTATGAGAGCACCTACAGTCATGGTAAGAAACGAAGATTCAGTCATACCTAGGAACACAGAGGTAGTGAAGAACACCAAAGTGCAGTGCAATCTCACTTTGGAAGAGCTGCTTAAGGTTAGACCAGAAGTGTGGAAACATGTAGCCAATCAAGTGCCCGAGATAGCAAAACCTCGTTCCCAGGTAGGATCACATAGGATAGTGCCAAAGATACCCTTGGATAAGATAGGAGATATGTGTGAAGGTGAAGAAGGGAACACCTATCTTCCCATTACCTACCAGGAGTACACCACCAAGGCAATTTTGGACTCAGGTGCAGGAGTTGCAATTGCCACCACTTCCCTATGGAAGCGTTGGGGCAAGCCAGCACTCAGGCCAACGAGAATGAAATTGCAGATGGCCGATGGTCATATTGAGAGACCCTTAGGATTGCTAGAAGGAATAACTCTCACCACCTGTGGTGTCGAGTTTGAGCATACATTTGCTATATGTGACTTCAGCAAAAATCATGCCTATGAGATGATCTTGGGACGACCTTTTATGCAACAGTTGCAGGTGGTACAGGATTGGGGAACCAATTCTTTGTACCTGCAGCACTTAGGTGTTACGACCAAAGTCAATCTTAAGGATTACTCTCATAGAGATGTACCTCCTATCCAATGGAATCCCATCCATAGAGCCAAAGATGATATAGAATTGGTGCATTCCATAGGGTCAGGATCCTCATGGATGCATGAAGACACCCACTTATGGATGTGTAAGGTAGCAGTAGAAGAAGAGAAGAGGGAAAAAGCCAGAGAGGTAGGTGCAAAAGAAACCCATAGATCAATCCAAGACCCATCCTATACACCTGTAGTTTTTCGAGACGAAGAATTTGAACCTCACGGTTGGGCAGAAATTTTAGCAACCATGGATGTAGCCATCAATGAGGAACAATGGACACCTCACTGTGATGAGGATGGCTATGACATTTCAATCTTCTCCATAGAGCGAATGATGGGAGAGGCAGTTCTAGAAGAATGCAAACCTAGCCGTGATGCATTTGAGGATGCAAGTGACTCCGATCTAGAGTCAATCATTATGGACCCACCTTTTGCATCAGATGAAGAATACTTCCATGAAGTAGAATTTCAACCCCAGAGGCATGGAGAGCTTACAAATGATGTAAGATTAGCCACACATGTAACCCCGAAGGAAGAAGGAAAGAAACGAAAGAAGAGAGAAGTCTCACCAGAAGAGGAAGAATCTTTGTTTGAGGTCCCAGAAAATTTTAAGAAGTATGAGATAGACGACAGGAGAGTCATGATAAGAATGCCTAAACGAGAGGCACAATCAGGAGAGGCCTATGATAACAAAGAAACCACCAAGAAAATAGTAGTGGCCCTAGAAGAAGGAGAGGAGAGATGCACGTACATAGGCCATGACCTAACAGAGGAAGAAGAGCATGTGTTAATAGCCTTACTAAGAGAATATAGAGATGTATTCGCTTGGAGTTACAAGGATTTGAAAGGTGTTGACCCTGACATATGCTCACACACTATCCCCATGACCTCAGATGCTAAACCCTCTAAGCAAAAGCCCTATACATATAACGATAATTACGCCACCAAGATTAAAGAGGAGATAGATAGACTGGTTCAAGCTGGATTTATCTATGAAATTGAGCACACTGAGTGGGCATCCCCCATCGTAGTGGTGCCCAAGAAAAATGGAAAGTTGCGCGTATGCATTAACTTGAAGAAGGTCAATGCAGCCACAATTCGAGATAACTATCCGCTTCCCATCACAGAACATCTCTTAGAAAGAGTAGCAGGCAAGGAAGTGTACAGCTTCCTTGATGGATTTTCGGGCTACAATCAAGTAGCCATAGCTCCAGAAGATTAGCTTAAAATAGCTTTTGCCACAGAATGGGGTATATTTGCCTTTTGTGTAATGCCATTTGGGCTTACCAATGCACCAGCTACCTTCCAGAGACTAATGTGCCATGTATTTAAGGAGTTCCTAAGGAAAAACTTAGAAGTCTATGTTGATGATCTTTGTGCTCATTCCAACATTAGACAAACTCATATTCCTGAACTCGGACAAATCTTTGACAAATGTAGAGAATATCAAGTCTGCCTGAACCCAGAAAAGTGCGTTTTTATGGTCAGGCAAGGCAAGATTCTAGGACACATAGTGTCAAAGAATGGCATATCTATTGACGAAGAGAAAGTGAGAGCCATAGCAGAGCTACCTAGGCCAAGGAATGTCAAGGAAGTACAAGCTTTCATGGGACATTATGGTTACTACCGTCGGTTCATTCACATGTATGCTGTCATTGCAAAGCCCATGTACGGACTTCTGACAAACTTTGAGTGGACTGAGGAATGTGAGAATTCCTTCAATGAGCTTAAACGGCGATTATGTTCAGCACCAATCTTGACCACACCAGATTGGAATAAGCCTTTCCATGTTCACGTGGATGCATCCAATTATGCTATTGGGTGTGTGCTTGCTCAACCTATTGGTGAAGGTAATATGGATCTTCCAATTGCCTATGCCAGTAGACAATTGAATGCAGCTGAACGAAATTATACCACTACGGAGAGAGAAGGACTAGGCATGGTATATGCAGTTAAAAAGTTTAGACATTATTTACTTGCAAATAAGTTTAAATTTTTTATTGATCATCAGGCATTGCTATACCTCGTAAACAAGCCATGCAATACAGGAAGATTAGTAAGATGGTTTCTCTTGCTAATGGAATATGATTTTGAAGTCGTGGTAAGGAAAGGTAAGACTCATTTGAGAGCGGATCATCTCTCTAGGCTCACATCTGGAGAAGCCCCACAAGGAGTGTCAGATGACCTTCCTAATGCTTACTTGTTTAATTTGGAAGTGGTGCCGCAGTGGGCTAAGCCATTGGTACCAGTGTTAACATACGGACCTAACCACCCAGTAATAGCCACACAGAATAGAGAGGTAGTAAAAGCCCAAAAGTACCACATCATGGCAGGAAGCATGTACAAGCACACAGATCAAGGAATCTTGGCTTGTTGTGTGGAGGAGGATGAGTACAATAAATGGTTGCATTTAGCAGATGTAGGTGCGTTAGAGCAACACTACTCAAAGCAACAAACCTTACAGACACTAAGGAGACTCGGAGTACATTGGCCAACTATGGAAGCTGATGTCCAAAGGTTGTGCAAGGAATGCTCAATCTGTTGCACTAAACCACCTGTGGAACACGCCACTCTTTATCAAGTGTCCATAGTGCCAGAGTGGAGTGAACCACTAGTATCCTTCCTAAGGACGAAAACATTCCCTCCAGACATGACTCTGGCTAGGAAAAGGAGTTTAGAACAAGAAGCCCAGGATTACTCACTCATTGGTGATAATCTCTACAAGCGTGGTAAGGATGGTTACCTGAGACTGTGTGTCCATGAGAGTGAATATCTTAAAATCTTGGAAACTGCTCACCAAGGTGTAGCAGGAGGACACTTTGGACCAGATCGGGTGATCAAGGCAATACTATTTGCGGGCTTCTGGTGGCCGACCCTTCACATGGATGCACATACTGTGAAGAGATGGATAGGTATGTGTTGAAGATGAAGAGGTGTTGCAAAATCTTTGCTCTACACTAGCCAAATGAACTCCAGGAGTAGATGGTGGGCCCTTTTAGCTTGCCAATGGATGTATTAGACACCCTATGTACCTTGGAAGATCACTCTCAAAAAGATAGATCAAAACAGATAAGTTGGAGTTAGCTCAGAGGTGAAAACTTGCTATTCTTGGTTAATACACCTGTCCAGTGTTTTACATAATTCTCTGAGCACAGCAGCAATTAGATTAATTCCTCTTGGGAAAGGCTAGGTAGCTTAAAGAGCTAACTTTAGAGAGTAATCTCATCAAAAATAACAAACCACACACTGAGAATGACTTTTAACAAGTGATGACATCATCCCGATTTTCACGGGCTGCTACAGAAATAGACCAGTGAGTAGAAAAATTAACATAACTCAAGATGTAAGAATCCAATGATCAAGAAAATTTGTATGCTTAAACTAGACAGTAAGCTGAATCCAACAAGCTTAAAATCACTGAATTTGGATGAGTAAACACTGAGAAATGACTCTGACAAGATGACTGAAAAAGTCGGGTACCTGACAGAGAAGTGAAGATGAACATACCCTGTTGACTTCAAATGAACATAACTGAAGATTCCAACATCCAAATGACATGAAAATTTGTGAGCATACAGTAGCCTTATAGAGCTAACTTTACCAAGTTAAATCACGGAAAATGATGAACCAAGTGCAGAGAAACAATCTCTGCAAGCTGACTGAGAAAAACTGAAGTAATGGCAGTGAGTAGTACACATCACAAGAACATGGAAAGATGAACTCAAATAATCATGAAAATGAAAGTATATTGCTTGTACAATACAATGACTTACTGATACATATGTGTGTCTTGTAATCACACCTTGATATGGCATAAAGCTCAGCTCTTGGAGGTCTTCACATAGGTCTCTCTAACCACGACTAAAACTGCCATCTATTTATAGTTGAGTTTGGGAGGCTAACTTCCCTCAATCACTCTCCAATCAATCAATGATTGATTTGATTCTCTACCTACCACAAATCACGAATTCGTGGCTCCTCTTTCCATTCTTGATCAAGTGGACTCAACCACTTAAGATTCTCTTACTTTTACATTAAGTAAACTCTTCAAAAGTTACCAGAGGTAGTTCACAAGTGAACTTTACATAGTCTTCATTTTAAGGCTTTTTCTATGACTTTGTGGGACTCAAGCCAATACTTAGGCTTGTCATAGACTTGCTCCAACAGCTCCCCCTCAAGCCAAGTATGCTTGAGGTCTTCAATCTTCCAAGATTACCTGCAAACCAATCATAGCCTTGAATTTGCAAAGCTTTGTACCATCCAATGCTTTGGTTAGAATATCTGCACATTGTTGATGAGTGGACACATATGATATTTGAATCTCTTTGCTTAGAACCTTCTCTCGTACATAGTGATAATGAACTTCAATATGTTTAGTCCTTGCATGAAAAATAGGATTAGCAGCCAAATGAATAGAACTCATATTGTCACCAAAAATAGTTGGAGTTCCAAACTCCAATCCAAGATCTTTGAATAATGTCTTCATCCACATAGCTTCTTGTGTAGCTATAGCAAGACCTCTATATTCAGCTTCAGTAGAAGAGAGAGCAACTGTGGGTTGCTTCTTGGATGACCATGAAATAAGCTTTGAACCTGCAAAGGTAAGATAACCTGAAGTGCTCCTTCTATCTTCCTTGGAGCCAGCCCAATCTGCATCAAAAAATAGCTTCAAACCTAAATCAGATACATAAGGATAGTAAAGTCCTTCATTTATGGTTCCTTTGAGATATTTGAGTATCCTTTTGGCAGCATCCATATGTGGTTTCCTTGGTGTGTGCATAAATTGGCTTAGCACACTCACACTGTAACATATATCTACTCTTGTCAATGTGGCATAGTTGAGACTACCCACTAGACTTTGATATGATGTGATGTCCTCTATGAGTTCACCTTCATGTGAGCTCAATTTGTGATTAACCTCCATTGGAGTACCTGCAATCTTACAATCTTGCATCTTGAATTTTGCCAACATGTCCTTAATGTACTTTCTTTGAGTGAGAAACAAACCATGATCTTTGTAGACAACTTCCAAACCTAGGAAGTAGGTAAGTGAACCCAAATCACTTATCTTGAACTCTTCTCTCATTTGATCTTTGATCTTCTTCATACCATCTGCATCATTTCCTGTCAATATAATATCATCTACATATACACATAGGTAGATGACCTCGGAATTACTCTTTTTAATAAAGAGTGAAGGATCTGCTTTGCTTGGTTGAAAGCCTTTGTCCTGCAAGAATGAAACAAGCCTGAAATTCCAAGCTCTTGGAGCTTGCTTGAGACCATACAATGCTTTGTTAAGTTTACACACATAATTAGGATAAACTTGATTCTCAAAACCAGGTGGTTGTGCCATATATACCTCTTCTGTTATCCAACCATTCAAAAATGCATTCTTTACATCTAGTTGAAGTATCTTCCAATTCTTGGAAGAGGCAATACTAAGCAAAAACCTAATAGTAGGCATCTTTGCCACATGAGAGAAAGTCTCTTCATAATCAATTCCCTGAGTTTGTGCAAAGCCTTTTGC
Source organism: Ceratopteris richardii (assembly GCA_020310875.1). Classification (NCBI taxonomy): domain Eukaryota; kingdom Viridiplantae; phylum Streptophyta; class Polypodiopsida; order Polypodiales; family Pteridaceae; genus Ceratopteris; species Ceratopteris richardii. The sequence goes on along the minus strand of CM035406.1, from coordinate 149,067,088 downwards.
CACAAGCCTTGCCTTATACCTGTTAATTGAACCATCAGAATTTTTCTTGAGTTTATAGACCCATCTTGAGCCTATTACCTTCATGGATGAAGTCTTGGGCACCAAATCCCAAGTGTTGTTTTCCTCAAGTGCTTCAATCTCTTCCTTCATTGCATGCTTCCATTCTGTTTTTGCTTTGGCCTCTTCAAATGATGATGGCTCCTCTTGGTTTATTTCCTGTGCTATGTAGATAGAATGTTTAGTTACTAATGAGGTGTCAAACCCATACCTTTCTGGTTTTTTCTTTTCCCTCATAGATCTTCTTAGGCCATGATTTGATGATTCTGCCTCATGTCCAAGTTCCTGCAATTTTGCTTTACCTTTAGACTTCCATGCTTTGATCTTTTCCATCTGACATTCTTCATCATCCTCTGAGGTGTCTTGTTCTTCAATCTTTGACTGTTCTCTACCAAGCTTTGGAAAATCTTCTTCAAGATCATATGGTAAATTGACCTTCCTGCATGAATCTTCATACCATGAATTGTTCTCATCAAAAACTACATCTCTGCTTACCAAGAATCCTTTGTTGGTAGGGTTGTATAACCTGTAGCCCTTTTGATTGTTGTCATATCCAATAAATACACACCTTTCTGCTTTTGGATCCATCTTGCCTCTAACCTGTGAAGGAACATGAGCAAAAGCAATACATCCAAAAATTTTACAATGATCTAAACTTGGTCTTCTTCCATTCCAAGCCTCATATGGAGTCATCCCATCAAGGGATTTTGAAGGCAACCTGTTAATCAAGTAAGTGGCTGTAGATACAGCCTCAACCCATAAGTAATTAGGTAAATGCTTTTCATTTAACATAGACCTTGCAGCTTCAACAATTGTCCTATTCCTCCTTTCTGCCACTCCATTTTGCTCAGGAGTGTACCTTGTAGTTACCTCTCTTTTGATTCCTCTTTCTTGAAGAAAAGAATCAAACTCATGGGAGAAGTATTCTCCACCTCCATCTGACCTTAGCCTTTTTAGTGATTTACCTGTTTGATTCTCCACAAGAGCCAAATATCTTTTGAAACATGAAAAAACTTCATCTTTGTGTTTCATAAAGAATAGGATAGTCCATCTGCTGCAATCATCAATAAAGGAAACATAATACCTTGATCCTGATATTGAAGCTTCCTTGCTTGGTCCCCATACATCTGTATGAACCAACTCCAAGAGATCTCCATGCATATAACCTTTCTTCATGAATGGTAACCTGTGAGACTTTCCAAATTGACATGCACTGCACTTATAAATCATATGTTGTTTTGACAAATTAGGAAGTCCAAGTACACTTTGGTCCCTGCAGATTTGCTTTAATGACCTTTCACCAATATGTGCTAACCTTTTGTGCCATACTTCCAATTCTGTGAGTGTCTGACTACCATAATTAAAGAGAGCAATGTTTCTAGTGTCCTGTAATTCAAATGTGAACAATCTACCTGTCTTTTCACCTTTTGCAATTCTTCTTAATCCTTGACTTGGATCTTCAACAAATGCTCCTGCTTTTGTGAACCTGACTTGCAACCCTTTCTCTACTATCTGCCCAACACTTATCAAATTCTTTGTTATGGTAGGGACATAGAGTACCTTACTGAGTAGGTTGATGTTTCCATCAGGTGCTTTGACATTGCCTATTTTCTTCACAGGATGTTTTGTATCATCTCCTGTTTGTACCTCATGCTTATTCCTTGGATCTTCTAAATCTGATAGGAGTGCCACATTTCCTGCCACATGATTTGAACAACCTGAATCTATGTAGAAAACATGCTCATCAGATTTACCTTGTGGCATAGCCATGTTCATGATCAATAATGAATCCTCTTTGTTTGAGTCTTCTGTGTAGTTATTGTAGTCTCTCCTTCCTTTGTAGCCTCCTTGATAGTTTGAATGATTGTAGTTGTTGTAGTTGCCATGGTAGTTGTTGAACCTTCCTCTTGAGTAGCCATAACTTCCTCTATTGTATCCTCTGCCTCTTTGATTCCTGGAATTCCTAAAGCAATTTTCAGTTGTATGATTAGTTAATCCACAAATAGAACATGAGTTGGAGTCTTGGGATCTCCCCCTGCCTTGTCTACCTCCTCTTCCTCTACCTCTGCCATGTCTTCCTCTACCTGCATAGTTAGCTTGATATGTACCTGCTTCATCCTCAACTTTCTTTGCCTTTCCTTTGTTATCTTTAGACTTGCTTTTATCCGTGTATAAAGCTGAAGATTGATTACCTTTAGAGCTTTCTCCATTTTTTATAAGCTTTGCCTCTTGAGTAAGTAATTGTCCAATGAGTGTGTTGAAATCAGGTACATGCATGTCCATGTACAAATCCATAGCTGTGGTGAATGCTTCCCACTTGTCATCTGCCTTCAAGCCATTGATGACCTGCCTTACAATTTGCTCTTCATCTATTACCTCTCCAATGCTTCCCAACTGATCTGCTATGTCCTTGAGCTTTGTGACAAAATCAGTCACATTTTGTTTGGGAGCCTTCTTGAGAGTTGTGAAATCCAGCCATAGTTGATGCTTCCTAGCTTTAGTACTTGAAGCAAAGAAAGCTTCAAGTGCATCCCACACTTCCTGAGATGTCTTACAACTTCTAATGTGAGGCAAAAAAAAATCTGAGATAGAGTTGAGGAGATAAGACCTTGCAAGTGCATCCTTGGAGCACCATGTGCTCAATCTTTCTTGCTCTTCTTGTGTTGGTTGACTTTTGTTCCTGAAACTTGGCATAACTTCATCTCCAGCCACATAACCATATAAACTTCTACCTTGGAGATAAGCTTCCATTCTTAATGACCAAGCTGAGTAGTTACCTCTGTCCAATTTGTCAATTGATGAAGGAAATCCATCTGCCATGTTGTCCAACCTTGCTCTGATACCACTGTGAAGAGATGGATAGGTATGTGTTGAAGATGAAGAGGTGTTGCAAAATCTTTGCTCTACACTAGCCAAATGAACTCCAGGAGTATATGGTGGGCCCTTTTAGCTTGACAATGGATGTATTAGACACCCTATGTACCTTGGAAGATCACTCTCAAAAAGATAGATCAAAACAGATAAGTTGGAGTTAGCTCAGAGGTGAAAACTTGCTATTCTTGGTTAATACACCTGTCCAGTGTTTTACATAATTCTCTGAGCACAGCAGCAATTAGATTAATTCCTCTTGGGAAAGGCTAGGTAGCTTAAAGAGATAACTTTAGAGAGTAATCTCATCAAAAATAACAAACCACACACTGAGAATGACTTTTAACAAGTGATGACATCATCCCGATTTTCACGGGCTGCTACAGAAATAGACCAGTGAGTAGAAAAATTAACATAACTCAAGATGTAAGAATCCAATGATCATGAAAATTTGTATGCTTATACTAGACAGTAAGCTGAATCCAACAAGCTTGAAATCACTGAATTTGGATGAGTAAACACTGAGAAATGACTCTGACAAGATGACTGAAAAAGTCGGGTACCTGACAGAGAAGTGAAGATGAACATACCCTGTTGACTTCAAATGAACATAACTGAAGATCCCAACATCCAAATGACATGAAAATTTGTGAGCATACAGTAGCCTTATAGAGCTAACTTTACCAAGTTAAATCACTGAAAATGATGAACCAAGTGCAGAGAAACAATCTCTGCAAGCTGACTGAGAAAAACTGAAGTAATGGCAGTGAGTAGTACACATCACAAGAACATGGAAAGATGAACTCAAATAATCATGAAAATGAAAGTATATTGCTTGTACAATACAATGACTTACTGATACATATGTGTGCCTTGTAATCACACCTTGATATGGCATAAAGCTCAGCTCTTGGAGGTCTTCACATAGGTCTCTCTAACCACGACTAAAACTGCCATCTATTTATAGTTGAGTTTGGGAGGCTAACTTCCCTCAATCACTCTCCAATCAATCAATGATTGATTTGATTCTCTACCTACCACAAATCACGAATTCGTGGCTCCTCTTTCCATTCTTGATCAAGTGGACTCAACCACTTAAGATTCTCTTACTTTTACATTAAGTAAACTCTTCAAAAGTTACAAGAGGTAGTTCACAAGTGAACTTTACATAGTCTTCATTTTAAGGCTTTTTCTATGACTTTGTGGGACTCAAGCCAATACTTAGGCTTGTCATAGACTTGCTCCAACACATACCTATGTGAAACGGTGTGACGTTTGCCAGAGAACTCAGTATCCTATACGTAAAGATGAGATGCCATTGAAACCCATGATGGGTGGACATGCATTCTCTAAGTGGGGAATAGACTTTGTAGGTCCTATTAATCCCCCAGCTAAGGGTTCCCATGCAGAATATATCATTGTTGCAACAGACTATCTAACAAAGTGGGTAGAGGTAAAAACCACAACGAAGAACGATGCTCAAACAACAGCTAAGTTTTTATTTGAGAATGTGTTTACTAGATACGGGCTCCCTATAGAGCTAGTTAATGATAGAGGCACTCACTTCTTGAACGAAGTAATTGAAAATCTACTCCAAGAATTCTTGGTAGTTCATAAGAAATCTGCCCCCTATCACCCTCAAGCAAATGGCGAGGCTGAGAGCACCAACAAGATCTTATGCAACGTATTGACGAAATTAGTGAACAATAAACGCTCTGATTGGGACAAACAGCTACACCATGTTGTTTGGGCATACCGAGTCGCCTACAAAACGGTACTCCAAGCCACCCCCTTTCAGATGGTATTTGGCCAAAACGCCGTGCTACCTTTGGACTTCTTAATACCTACATTGAAAGTAGCACAAGAGCACGAATGGACGGGTCATGAACTCTCCTCTAGACTTTTTGACCTTGAACGATTAGGAGAAATAAGACTGAGAGCAGCTGCAGGGATATATGCAGCTAAGAAGAGATAGAAGGCATACTTTGATGCCCATGTGAAGGATAAGGGCTTGAAAGCAGGAGATCTAGTCTTAGTCTACACATTGAAACAACACGCAAGGAAGCTAGAAAAGAGAGGCTACGGATCTATGATCATCAATAGGATCTCCACGAGTGGAGCAGTACAACTAGCCACTTTAGAGGGTGACGTTCTCCCAAACTATATTAGCGGATGCAGAGTCAAGTTGTATCAGGAACCTCTCACAGAGCAACAAACCTTACAGACACTAAGGAGACTCGGAGTACATTGGCCAACTATGGAAGCTGATGTCCAAAGGTTGTGCAAGGAATGCTCAATCTGTTGCACTAAACCACCTGTGGAACACGCCACTCTTTATCAAGTGTCCATAGTGCCAGAGTGGAGTGAACCACTAGTATCCTTCCTAAGGACGAAAACATTCCCTCCAGACATGACTCTGGCTAGGAAAAGGAGTTTAGAACAAGAAGCCCAGGATTACTCACTCATTGGTGATAATCTCTACAAGCGTGGTAAGGATGGTTACCTGAGACTGTGTGTCCATGAGAGTGAATATCTTAAAATCTTGGAAACTGCTCACCAAGGTGTAGCAGGAGGACACTTTGGACCAGATCGGGTGATCAAGGCAATACTATTTGCGGGCTTCTGGTGGCCGACCCTTCACATGGATGCACATACCTATGTGAAACGGTGTGACCTTTGCCAGAGAACTCAGTATCCTATACGTAAAGATGAGATGCCACTGAAACCCATGATGGGTGGACATGCATTCTCTAAGTGGGGAATAGACTTTGTAGGTCCTATTAATCCCCCAGCTAAGGGTTCCCATGCAGAATATATCATTGTTGCAACAGACTATCTAACAAAGTGGGTAGAGGTAAAAACCACAACGAAGAACGATGCTCAAACAACAGCTAAGTTTTTATTTGAGAATGTGTTTACTAGATACGGGCTCCCTATAGAGCTAGTTAATGATAGAGGCACTCACTTCTTGAACGAAGTAATTGAAAATCTACTCCAAGAATTCTTGGTAGTTCATAAGAAATCTGCCCCCTATCACCCTCAAGCAAATGGCGAGGCTGAGAGCACCAACAAGATCTTATGCAACGTATTGACGAAATTAGTGAACAATAAACGCTCTGATTGGGACAAACAGCTACACCATGTTGTTTGGGCATACCGAGTCGCCTACAAAACGGTACTCCAAGCCACCCCCTTTCAGATGGTATTTGGCCAAAACGCCGTGCTACCTTTGGACTTCTTAATACCTACATTGAAAGTAGCACAAGAGCACGAATGGACGGGTCATGAACTCTCCTCTAGACTTTTTGACCTTGAACGATTAGGAGAAATAAGACTGAGAGCAGCTGCAGGGATATATGCAGCTAAGAAGAGATAGAAGGCATACTTTGATGCCCATGTGAAGGATAAGGGCTTGAAAGCAGGAGATCTAGTCTTAGTCTACACATTGAAACAACACGCAAGGAAGCTAGAAAAGAGAGGCTACGGACCTATGATCATCAATAGGATCTCCACGAGTGGAGCAGTACAACTAGCCACTTTAGAGGGTGACGTTCTCCCAAACTATATTAGCGGATGCAGAGTCAAGTTGTATCAGGAACCTCTCACAGAGGAAATGCTAAGTCGACTCAATACTGCTAAGAAACACAAAGAGGAAGAAAAGCGAATTCGAGAAGAAGCTCAAGCAGAAGCCCTAGAGTGCATACGGAGAATGAAATTAAGAAGACAAGGTAGAGAGCACCCTAGGCAAGATGCATATGCAGATCAAGGATATGACGTGGCTATGTGTGAAGTTTCAGGTGTTAGCTCACATAGGATAACTGACCGACGCCCTTTCATAACCTTAGATATAGGACAGAGAAAGAGTGCAAGAACTGTAAGAGCCTTGATTGACTCAGGTGCACCCACTAGTGCTGTTAAATTGTCTTACTGTCAAGAGTTGCAATTAACTGTCAATCCTGTGGAAGCATATCTCATAGGATTGGGAGGCGTGGAAACCCCTTGCATGGGCGAGGTGGAACTTCCCCTTTGTATTCATGATGAGGCAATGACAGTTAAAGTACTAGTATGTCAAGATGAGGACCTCACTGAACCCCTTGTCTTGGGTCAAGACTGGATCTATGACCAAGCAGTCAACTTAAACCTAAAAAGTGGACTTCTTCAAGTATGGGTGAATCAAACTAGAATTATGATTGAGTTAAATAATGGAGCACTCAAGGAACTAGAGAAGACACGGACTCCTGGTCCCTCCAGGGGTGCACATGAAGTTGACCATGCTGTTCTTGTCCAAGGCTATGTGATGCAGAAAAATGAAGATCTCAAAAAAAGGAGTTAGAACCACAATGGAACTCCCTTCTTTTCCAAAGGCCAGAAGGAGGCAGCAACTAAGGGCAGATCAATCACTGAAGACTCTCCAGGCGAGAGACCAAGAGAACGTGCGAAGCAGAACAACTCAGCCGACGAAACGAATGTGGGTGCGGAAAGACGAGCTGCCGGCTGTAACTAAGCTGCAACAACGGTCTCAACTTCCTATTAGTAATCAAGAACTTGATGCTAATAAGAGGACTCCTAAAACCTCGGTGGAGAAAATAAATTCTATTTGGGTACCCAAGAAGTCGATGAAGGCTGACCCACAATCAAGAAAAATTTGGGTGCCTAAGGCTTGCTTGCGGGCTCAACTAACCCCACACAATTCACATCATACACGACAGGGTTCACTCGGTCAAGCAGTCGCTACCCACTCTTGTCTGATACACTTGAACACACTGCCACCTAGAAGCACGCACAGACTCACTCGTAGATGGGTCCCAATGACACAACAACTCCCAGCAGAATTACTCATGCAACCGTCCCGAGTCTCCACGAAACCAAGACCAAAAGCCATCCATGGTGTTTGGCAACCTAAGACTTGTAATAAACCCCCCGACCCCAATCTGTAAATTCATCTCCACTTACTAACTGCATTAGTCAGACAGTGCATCTTTCCATCTAGCTCCTAGGACTATCCAGGCATTAACTACGCACACTGTCATCGTGCACTTACTAACCACTGACTCATCATCTACCTCATGTTAATGTTGTAACGGGGACAACAACGGGTTTATTCTGTCCATTACAATGTTAACACATGGTTCTATATTCTCACAGAACCAACAAGCAAGCAGTGCCATGGCAGAAGCCGGAGGTTCCAGTTCTCACGCCGGATCCAACACACAAATTGTGGATATAGAAACACTCCTCCTCGAACCACATCTCACCGAAAGACTGCAAGAACTTCAAGCTATGCATGTACTCCCAGTTCAGGATCCTCCCCAGGGGCACACCTCTCAAGTGGGCAAACACGCTCATTGGTTCAGTGATGTTGTAGGACCATTGGGTGATGGAACCTATTTTTGGGAAGCCGAATTGGAGTTTAATGGTAAATGGGGACGCTACCATTTTTTCACGCGCGAATTTGAGAGCTATCAGAATGCCGAAGTCATGCATTCAGTATGGACCAAAGCTGGCTTGGACAGTTATTTCAGGGTCCACTTACCAAAGCCGGATTTCTTACGTTGTTCTTATCTTATCAGTACCATCACTCCGAGCAGGGCCAAGGGAGGCGACAACACCTTTGTGTTATCCTCACTGTTGCCGGGCCACGAACTTAAAAGATTCAAACTGACCCTCAATCTGGTACGAGAAGCATTGGGCATGTATGGTATGCACATTCCTACTGAAAAGGAAACAATGGTTCCAGGGAGAATGAAACATAAAGATCTCAATAAGCTGAAGGATATGGTAGCAATGACACCGACCATCGCTCTTCACCTACGGACCGTCATGCAGCATTTTGCTTTCCCCGCCCAGGAAAGATTCACCATGCCCCCAAAGAAGATATGGTTTAGCTTGTATTTGGCAGAAACAGAAAGCCTCCCTATCAACGTACCACATTGGATCATAGATCAGATTCACCTAGCCCATCAACGGTGGAACAAGAAGCAGAAAAATGTGCTTCACGGATCTTGTGCTCTAACCAAGATAATCTATCGATGTCTAGCCTATGACGTGCCTATTCAGCGGGCACTCGTATGGTCCCGGGCCCAGGAATTCTAGAGAAGGCTATCAGCGGCAGGTCCTCCATCAAAGAAGATGAGAGGGGGAGTCCAATTACCCTGCGCTCAACCAAGGGGAGCCACCACTACACCAGAAATTACCCCTCCCCAGACACGACGCATTAGACCATTCACCATTCGGCTACCAAGACCAAGTACAGAGGGACCCAATCTGGTGTTTCCAACCGTCCCATCTGACTTGGAATTTCCACAGGGCTTTACTCTCAATGATCTCACTGATGAAGAAGTGGCTAGACTAATTTACGACTCTAATCTCGAAACGGAAAGAGAGCGAGCTCACGAACCACAACCCCATACAACAGCGTCAGCCCCCACCCGACCACAAGTGGTAGAAGTCGACGTAGATGAACAAGAGACCGAACAAGAGGAAGAAGCTTATGAAGAACAAGAGTATGATGAACTTTCAGAGTTAGCAAGTGCCCCTGCGTATTCGGCACAAATAAAAAGACTATATTGAACCATGCAGCTAGTTCAAGAACAGCATAAAATGTCACTTGAAGCAGGCAAGAAACTCATGAACCAATTGCTGGCGGAGGAAGGCGTGGATGACATGTTCATCGAGTCCATAAACCTACACGCCGATGCAGTAGGATTGGATGAGGCCATTCATGAGGCAATGGCCTACATTCACCGATTTGAGAAAAGGGTTCCCGCCCGTCCCATGAGGTCTGGGACACAAATTCATATCAACGTATCAGCACCAGTGGATACAACGCAAGCAGACGAACATCAGGAAGCACCACTGTCACCACCCTCCCCACCTCTCACTACACAACTCACTCCACCACATGACACTATCACCACCACGTCCACTACCACCACAATGGTCATGGGAATTCCACTCTCTCCGGGAATCCAATTTGGGGGAGTCACCATGCCCACTTTCACCACTCTCTTCACTAACGTCACATCCACCCCACCCACGATCCCCATCTACACAGTCACTCAAACATTTGACACTATGGAAACATCTCCTGCCACTGCACCGCTCCCTCCCCCCATGCCACCTCCATCTCCCATACCCCCTCCACCCACATCTCCACTTGCATCCACATCATTCACAACTTCCTTTCCCGCCCCCATTCCCCCTGCATCTTCACCCCTCCCTGCATTATTTAATGTAAATAGTATATTTCTAGCATTAAATCAATGTGTATGTCAGCTTCAGAATGAGTACAGAGCTCCTGACGACCGGTATCAACAACTGACAACAAATCACCAAAACTTACAAAGGCAACTTACAATTCATGAAGAGGAAAATGCAGAACGCTTGAGCAAGCTCACGAAACACTACTGGAGGCACCCGAACCATCGAAAGAATCAGGTGTCAAACAACTAGAAGCCTTGCTCAAAGTATACCAGGCCGATAACCTACGAGTCAGACGTAACTTGGCGCTACTCAGGAAACATATGGCCACGGCACTTGAAGAGAACAAGAGACTGCAGAAACAAAATGAGGAGAATCTGGAAGCGGCAATGGAAGGCTCTCCCCACGAGATAGATCCAGAGCAGTTCAAAGCACTTCCCTCGGAGATGATGAAAATCATTTTGGAAAGCTATGCAGATCTCCTGGAAGCCCATGATGACTTGGAAAGAGAACGTGACACACTACGGAGCAGACTTAAGGAACAGGAAGAACAACCGAAGAGTGTCCCATCAACCTCTACCTGAGACGAGGTAAAGGCCTTAACTAAGCAGGTGGCAGAATTACAAAAGAGGTTACTGACATACGAGAGGCAACCCTCTCCAGTAGTAGAACCAGAGCCAGAAGAGTTGGTCCCTATTGAGGTAGATGATTCGTACGAAGAACCGTATGTTCCTATGTCGATGCCAGGCGGGCAACGAACCTCATAGGGACTAGACACCTTGGAAGTGGAAGCACCCGAGTGGCTTCAGACGCTGGAAAAGACAGCGAACACACACGAAGAACGGGTGGCCATTCAGATCCAATCACTAGCGAACCTAGAAGAAACTGTCATAAAGTCAGAATATTTCAGAAGCATGTCTCATCATAGATGGATCGGCAGCAATAATGACCAATATGTGCCATGCTGCATACTTTTGGCCGATTACAACGCCGAGATTCAACGACGATGCGGCAAGCCTCCCACATTTGCTACACAATTTGGTCCAGATGATATACCGGAAAGTGCTAAGCGTGGGTCCATCCATCAACCCACCTAGAGGATCAGGCTTTTGGAAACATATCCTGAAATGGTCCGAACCTGGAATAATATGCCGTTGTTTATTAAATATAATCCTTGTTACGTCCCAGTTCTTCGAAGATGCACCTGGCCTGAAATCACTATTGCCGTCAGAGACATCAAAGCCTGCGCAAAATGGTTAAATTACGTTTATCTAGCACCTCCACGAGGACCCCCCACGGTGAACTACATGATTTCTACAATCTGTCACTGGAGCATTCGGCTACGCAATAATCCCGATGTGATGGCCCAGATGTGTATGAAAATATTTGAATTAATGTTGATCACTTTCAGGACGTTTAAGAACATTAAGGACTCCGACTTCTCAGGAGACGGCTTCGTGACAGGAAACCAGGATCTGGTGTACGATATGAGTACCACCCCATCAATTGAAGTAATATATGCTTGGCACGCCAGAATCAAGTACCTCCCAACCTACTTTAAACAGACATTTGAGGAGATGTTCATCACAGGATTCTGGGAATATCACTCTGAAATCTTTATACCCAGACCATCACATCTCCTCCAATTATTTGCTGTGGAGAGAACTATTCACTCAGAACAATTGAGGGTGCCTCATCCAGATGTTCCCGGACCTGTGAATTGGGATGATTTGCTCACAGATCTAGCACGCGGCTTACGACTCGAAGAACACCACCTAGCCTCCGATGTCGTCCAATATTATGTTCAAAAATCCTCTAGACAAGGGTCTGTCAGGGGCGACAGATGCGAGAGTGGGGGGGGTGTTGGCAGCAGTCAGGGAACCGAAGAAGCCACAAGACGAAGAGAGTCAGAGCGAAGGGACAGCACAAGCAGACATGGCAGTCAAAGAAGATCTGGCAAGTAGGCCACCTAAATTTTTCAGACATCAAGGAGTTGACACACAAGAAGAAAGAGCAAGTAGGGAGCTCAAAGGTATGTATGACAAATCAATAGAGAAAATCCCTACACAAATAGTGATTTTAATCACTAAACACCATTGTAAATACCATTTCATATTTTTGTAGCTCCATTTTGTGCAAGCCAAGGAGTCCTTAAGCTTGAGGAGCTTTAGAAGTATCTACCTGCCAATTTTCGTATTTTTTAGATCTCGTTTGAGCCCTCAAATAAGCCCTCGAACCTAATTTTTAACTAGGCCGGACACTAGGTCTGGACAGGGCCAAAGCTAGTCAAAAACTATAAAAGGAGCTAGAGAGCTCATTTTTGAGGTTGGATTGTAATTGAAATGAACTTGTAAGAGCTTTTTGAAAGTAATCTAAGAACTTCATTGCTTCTCACTCTTTGTCTTGCCGTGTGTGCGCGTGTGTGTGTATGTGTGTGCATGCTTGTGTGCTTCTCACTCACGCACTTGTGCCTCCACTTGCTTGAGGTCTTCATACCATCCTCACGTCTTCCCGGATTGACATTAAAGGAGGTGCTATTCATCACTGAGCTACACCTTGGTTGAGGGAGCTGCACCTGTAAGAAGTAGGCCATATCGACTCAATCCAAAGTATGCAGAGGCGGTAAAAGCAGAGATTACAAAACTAGAAGAAGCAGGTATAATTGTGCCAGTAGAACATTCCAGGTGGCTGTCTTCTACGGTTATTGTGCCGAAGAAAAATAGTGGAAAAATAAGGGTATGTGTTGATTTCCGTGCTTTGAATAAAGTGACTATTCAAGATGGATTTCCTCAGCCCTTCACAGAGCAAGTACTTGAAGAGGTAGCTGGTCACACTTTGTATAGTTTATTGGATGGTTTTAGTGGCTACAATCAGATAGTGATCCATCCTGATGATAGGGACAAAACAGCCTTTGTCACTCCCTGGGGCACTTATGTCTATACTCGAATGGCTTTTGGTTTGAAGAATGCACCGGCTTCATTTAATAGAACGATGTATCTGATATTGGGCAAATGGTTAACAACCTTTCTACGCATTTTCATGGATGACTTTTCAGTATTTTCAGGTACAGATAGAAGGGCAGCAGTTCAAGATTTCCATGACCATTTGGAAAATCTAAAAGAAATTTTTGAGCAATGTCTCAAAACAGGTCTGAAACTGAATCCTGATAAATGTCACTTTTTGGTCACTAAGGGCACTCTTCTTGGTCACATAGTATCTGCTGAAGGCATAACTGTTGACCCTGCAAAGGTTACAGCTATTCTTTCCATGCCAATTCCACAAAGCCCAAAGGAAGTGCAAAGTTTCTTGGGCCATGCAGGGTATCACTGAAGATTCATTAGGATGTATTCGGAAATTACTAAGCCCTTGTGAAGGCTTACCAGCAGAAAGATCCCTTTCTCATGGAGTGCTGAAGCTGACAAAGCATTTTGTGAACTAAAGTTGAGGCTATGTACTGCTCCACTTTTAAGTGTTCCTAATTGGTCATTGGAATTTCATGTGCATACAGATGCTAGTCTTCATGCTGTTGGTGCAGTTCTAGCTCAACCATCATCTCACAAAGTGGATAGACCTATCTCTTATGCAAGCAGACTACTCAACCAAGCTGAAAGAAATTACAGTACAACGGAAAGAGAAGGTTTGGCTATCGTATTTGCTCTTCAGAAGTTCCGATATTATCTCCTTGGTGTACATTTCATTGTTATTTCTGATCATCAGCCCTTGAAGTATTTGATAAACAAGCCTAGAGTAGCTGGAAGGATTTGGAGATGGTTACTCCTATTTCAAGAATTTAATTTTGATATTCATATTAAGCCAGGAAAAGAGCACTACATGGAAGATCAAGTGTCGAGGACGACAATGAGCGAAAAGGCAACAGGTATTAATGATGAATTGGTGGATAGCAATCTTTTTCTAGTATGAATCCGGACTGGTTGGTATGATGAAAATCTCCATGTTCTGACTACTAGAAAGATCCCAGAACACTTGACACCTGTAGAAAAGAGAAGATTGCTCCTAAAAACCAAAGCATATTCTCTTATAAATGGAAATTTATATAAATACTGTCAAGATGATATATTGAGAAGGTGTGTCTATCCAGAGGAGGTACATCTTCTGCTAGAGGCTGCACACAATGAAGGACATCTAAAGGGGGAAGAATTGGCTCATAGAATCATCCACAAAGGTTTATGGTGGCCTCATATTTTCAAGGATGCAATCAAGTTTTCTAAAGAATGCCACATCTGCCAGAGGTGTGCTCCCGCGCCAACCAGATTGAATTTCCAACCATTGGTCATATCCACAGGATGGCTCCCATTTGAACGATGGGGTCTTGATTTCATAGGACCAATTAGTCCAACTGGTCAACCTGGAGGAAAAAGTATATTTTGATGGCCACATGCTATGCCACTAAATGGATAGAGGCTAAAGCTACTGTGGACTGCACAGCTTTAACAATGGCTAAATTTGTGTATAAACGTATTTTCTCAAGATTTGGTTGCCCACTGGAAATAACTAGTGATAGGGGCAAAAATTTTGTAAATCAATTGCTCCAGTTTATATTTGACAGGTACAAAATCTTCCATAAAAAATCTTGTGCCTACTACCCAAGGGCAAATGGCCAAGCAGAAAGCTCCAATAAGATTTTGATTGGATTGCTTCGCAAATTATCTTTCGATCATCAAAGCTCCTGGACACTAGCATTGATCGGTGCAATCTGGGCTGTCAGAACCACGAAAAGGGTAACTACAGGCAAGACTCCATTTTGGTTAGTATATGGGAAAGAGGCATTGGCACCATTCGAGTTCATTATCAAAAAGGAAATAGAAATCAAAACCATTGGAATTGAACCCCCCATTCAGAGATTGGTGGCATTCGAAGAATACAGAAAAGGAGCAATGCAAAAACTTCAGGTAACACAAGAAGAGCGCTGTCGGAGAGAAATTGTTACTCTTAAAATATTACAAAATTTGAAAAATAAAAAGATTGTTATTAGTTTGGTTAATTTATGAAATTTTCACTAATATTTGACTTTAATTTTGCAGGAAAAGAAGTTTGCTGACCAAAATCAAGATGGGAAGTATTCATTTCAGTTTATTTATGGGTTTAGATGGTAAAACAAGGGCTAGTTAAGGGTATGTTTATGTTTTAAAAGTAAATGTAAGGGTATTTAAGGGTTATATATATGTTTTGGGCATGAATTATAGGGTTCTAGCTTAAATGCAAGGGTAATTATGGGTCATATGCATGTTCTAGTTAAAATTTATGGGTAATTAAGGGTTAAATATATGTTTTAAGCATGAACTTTAGGGTTCTAGTTAAAATGTATGATTAAGTAAGGGTTAAATATTCACCCTAGAGGGTTATGGAAGGTTAGAGATTAGGTTTATGGGTTAGTTAGAGTTAATTGATGTGGTTTAAAGTTAGTTGTAGGGTAAACCTAAGGTTAAATGACTAAATAAGTGAGTTGTAGTTTATAAATAAATTGTTAAATAGGTTAATTTTATCATATGGAACCTTATTAAAATATTAGATAAATATATTAATTATTTAATTTCACTAAGCCTAAGGTAATAATTAAAATGGGTTAAATTAAATTTTAGTCTAAGGTATAGTATTTATTCTAAAGTTTAGTATTTAAATAAATAAAAAAGAAGAAATGAAAAGTTATTTAAATTCTAAAGAACTTGGTCCATAGGATATTTAAATGGTTGGTTGAAATTGGGGAAATTCAATTGGGGAAAAATCCCACGCCTAAAAAGTTGTTGAGTGATGTGGAGTCAAATTTGGTAAATTGGTTGAGTTATCTAAAGAGAAAAGTAGGCTATGGTGGGCTACTCACATCTATTTAAGAAGGGAGTACGTGCTCACAAGTTCATGTCTTTTTTTCAGGTATTTACTATGCTCTAGACTATAGTCAAATTGTTTGCACTTAGTTCTATGGAAGCTCTCTGACAGGAGGAGAGAGAGAAGACCATCTCTCTTGTCCTTCAGTTTTGGGAAAGCAAATTTTTTTGGAATTACAGATATTTTCTTCTTCTTTTCTTCCATTCTTTTTCCCCCTTTCTTTTCCTTTCCCTCTGTCTTTTTCCCCTCCTCTTCTTTAAATTAAATAATTTTTTTTCTCTCCCTCTCCCTCCCTTTCTCTGCCGGCGGCGCAGCAGCGCCGCGCGCGCAGTAGAGAGAGAGAGAGAGAGAGAGAGAGAGAGAGAGAGAGAGAGAGAGAGAGAAAGAGGGAACAGAGAGAGAGTTTTGATTTTTTTTAATTCTGTTTTTTTTTTCCTTTCTTTTTATTTTATTTCTATTTTTCTTTTCCCTCTCCCTCTCTTTCTCTGCTACCGGCGGCGCAGCAGCGCCGCGCGCGCAGTAGAGAGAGAGAGAGAGAGAGAAAAAGCAGAGAGAGAGAGAGAGCAGTAGAGAGAGAGGATGAGAGAGTTTTTGTTTTTTTTATTATTTTATGCATCTTATTTCTTTTATATATATGTTTTAGTTTAGTAGTTACTATAAATATTATTTATTACTTATATATTAAAAAAATATATATATAATAGAATAAATATAATTTAGTAATGTTTATAATTATTTATATATGAGTGTATTTATTTATATGAATGAATATATATATATATATATGTATGAATATATATATATATATATGTATGAATATATATATATGTCTATATGTTGATATATCTATTTGATTAAATATAAGTATATATATCTAAATATTTATGTATGTGAGTGTGTTTTAGATTGATTTCATATTAAATGAATAAATTGTTATACTAATGTCTCTTGTGTGTTTACAGGTTAGCAAAAAGATGGAACCATTTAGCCTTATTTTCTTCCAAAGAAATATTTATTTCTTCCCAACTTCTTTTATTCAAATAATTTCCCTAGTCTATCTTCCTTTATCCTTTCCTTTCTTACCCTACCCTTAACCCAAGCTTCCTCAAACCTTAGCTGCTAGGGCCTAAGTTCTTTCTCCCAAGTATCAAGTTAGTGCGTGTTAGTTTAAGACTTGAACCCATGTGCATGAACCCATGTTAGTGTTAGAGCATGAACCTATGTAAGTTTAGTGCATATTAATGCATGATCCTATGATTAGTTGTTAATGCATGTTAGTATATGTTAATTGTTAGTGTAAGTTAGTATATGTTAAGTTATTAGAAGCATGTTAGTGCATATTAGATGTTAGCATCTAAGTTAATGCATGCTAATTTATGTTGATATGTGAATTGCATGTATGTCCATGCATGTACTGTATATGTTAGTATGTGTTAGTATATGTATGCATGTATATGTTTAGTATGCATATGTGTTTTAATGTGTGTATGTTTATGCATGAGTATGCATGTTTATTTAGTGCATGTGTATGTAAGATGATCATTTATGTGTAAGTATGAATGTTTTTGCATGTGCTTCTATGTTCATGCATGTGTATGTGTATTTATGCTCATGCAAGCATGTATATTCATATATGTAAATGTTAGTAAGAGTTCATGCATGAAAAAGTTAGTAGTGTTAGTGTATGCATGTATATGATAGTAAGTGTTAGTTTGTGTTTATGCATGTACATGTTAGTGTATGTTCATATATGTTAGAATGCATATGTGTATTAGTGTGAGTTTATGCATGTGCATGTATGTTTATGTATGAATATTTATGCATGTATGTATGTTAGTTAAATGTATGATTATGAGTAAGCAATGTATGTTAATGTATATTAAATAATTATGTAAATGAATTTTTTATTGTAGAGTATAAATTTTAATAAAAGAATGTACTTATTATATATGTGTTTTTAGAAAGATAATTACTTTAATGTTATTAAAAAAAAGAAAATGCTAAATGAGTGTTATTTTTTATATAAAAGATATACTAATTTCTGTCATGTCTTTTTTTCAGAGAGCAACTGGCGAACTGGAGATTCACATGTGACCTGAAGTTTGAAAAGCAAAGATTACCCTTAATTTGAAACTTTTATTAGCTTGTATAGGCTATTTTTTAGGCTATCATTTAAAACATCATCTTATGATTTGTATAGGAATTTGGTTATTAATTTAGTACCATTAATTTTATGTCTAAAGAAAGTTCTTCTAGTAACATCTTTCTACCTTCATCAACTTTTGAATTGTTGTTTCCTAAACCAATAGAAGATAAAGAATTAATAAAAGAAGTAATAGTAGAAGAATCTTTGCATGATCCTAGAACAACTATAACTTTACTTTCTACTGTTCCTCCTAGTGTTAGTGAAGAAAATTTTCCTCCAACTGTAGATAGAAACGTAGAAACTATCCAAGAAGAAACAAACGAAACTATAAAAGATCAAATAGTTAGTGAAAAGATTATCCTACCTTCTTATTTTGATGCAGTTGAACTTTATAGGAACGCTTCACCTTACGGACCTTAGGAGAAGTTATAGTTATACCTGTTCCGCAAAGTCACCCCGCGTGCGCCATTAGCGAGGCGACTGAATTGATCCGCCAGTCGTCAGAAATCGCGCCCACACTTTGAACCCGACGTGAAAACAACGGCACAGTGGAACAGGTATAAAACTTCTCTTCTCTTAGCATATGCATTAGCTTGGTTTAGACGACGTGGTTGCGGCAGCTTGTGGTGGTCATCGTGCAGGGGCAGATAATACAAACCTTGTAATTCCCTGGTTGTTGAGGGCTGAGCTTATGCTCTGAGCGCCTCCACGGGAATAGGCAAGTAGTAAACCTCGTTTCTACACCTTTACCATCAAGATTTTGAAGAAAAACGTTTGCACTCACAGCACTTAGATTTTGTATTAGGCATTTATAATCAACAAATGTAACTTGAAAATTTCACATGCACACTAGCTTCTGCTCCAACTCTCAGGTGTGAGGTATATTTTCTTAAATTGCATCTGTTGTGTCTAATTAAGTAGAATTTTAGGAAAGTTTAATTGCTAGATTTAAAATTCATTTCATTTAAAAGCTAGAATTTCTTTTCATTAAGATAGTAGGAATTGATAGATTAAGATAGAATTCATTTTATTTGAAAGATAGAATTTATTTTATTAAGATAATAGAAATTGCTAGATTTAAATTTTATTTGAAAGTTAGAATTTATTTTCTTTAAACTAGTAGGAATTGTTAGACTCAAAAAGTATTTTATTTAAAAGATAGTATTTATTTAAGATTGTTTGATTAGTGCAATTTTAATTAAATCAATCAAAAAGAAATTTATTTGAAAAGTTAGTATCTAGATTCATTTTAAAGGATTGTTAAAATAGCTTAATTTAGCTGAAAATTCATTAAGAATTTTCATTTGGGAAATTAGTTTTATTTTTTTCAAAGACTTGTTTAAAAAGTTTAAAATTTAAGTTAAGCTGGAATCAGGTAACTTAGTTAGGTTGATAAGGGAACAAAAATCCAAAGTTCAAGAAGAAGTTAAGGAATATATTAAGAAACTTAGGTCTAGTTCTATTATTCATATCAAAATGGATGAGTTATTTAAAAATATGATGTCAGAAACCCAAGGCCAAAAAGTAGTTGAGGCTATGTTAAAAGAAAAAGGGAAGTTCACAAGAGTTAATACAACGAACTATTTAGACACTTTTGAAGACCTAGCAAAATTACATGGGTTACCAGTAGATAAATGGGTATCATTTCTAGTTAGACTTGCAATAGGCTCAACTAATAGTGTTATTGAACCTTATAAAGCACTTGAATGGGAAGAATTTAAAAAACAAATGCACAAAGATTTTTACTTAGAAGATTTTAGTCAACACAGTAGGGAGGGATTTATGAAATGGCTTAGCTCACCAAAAACCCAAATTTCACTTACTCAATTACATGGAGAATTTATGAAGAGATTTTCCCAACTGCCTGAACAAGATAGGACTGCCCTTACACCAGATATAGTGCTTTATTTCCTAAAAGTATTACCGACAGATATTAGAAGTGAAGTAGAAAGAAGACTAGAAGAACCGGGAAAAAGATATGGTTTGACAGAAGACTGGGGGGTACTTAAACAAGTAGTAGAAGTTGTAGCTCAAAAGAAACAAAGACAATCATTATTATATGATATGAATTTAAGTTTTCCCACAGTAGAACCAACTACTCAAAATGCAAAAATTAATATAAACTCTAGTTTAACTGAACAGGCATCAACATCAAAAGTGCCTATTGAATTACAATTTGAAATATTATTCAATAAAATAGATAATATGATGCAAATGCATACGAACATATCTAAAGAAGTGGCAACACTTCAAAATATAGTTCATTCCTTAGTTAGCCTGCAAGATAGAACGATTCTAGGACCACAATTTACTCATGCCCCGCAAATGAATCCTATACCTTTAGCACCTGTATTGAATCAACCATTAGCCCAGAATCAACCAGTAGCTCAGGATAATGAACGAAGAGGCGCACCCATCCGACGATGTGTTTGGTGTGACTCCACTGAACATATGTCTTATGCTTGTGAATCATTAAAAGAGGCAAAAGAAAGAAAACTAGTTATTGATATTGATAAAAAACTATGTGACTATCGCACCCACCTCCCTCTAGCTGTAAATTGGGGAAAAGGTGGAATGCAAAAACTATATGAAAATATATCAGAAGCTCAAAGAAGCTCATCTGGGGTTAGATTAGAATGCGATGAAAGTGACTTAGATGATGATACATCAAAAGAAACCAAAAATTATTCAATAGAAGCCTTTATAAAAGCAAGAGATGATATAATGAACAAAACTGCATGGAACTCACCTATAGATAATTTCTCTATCTTTTCACATATTGCAAATGTGGAAGAAAAGAGAAAGAGAGATGAAATTCAAGATCTAGATGAATCCAATCAAAGAGTAACTAGAAAGCAATTGAGACAAGAACCTAAAAATGTACAATTTAATGAAAAAACAAATTTAGATTCAAATGAGCAGAGAAGAAGAGAGATACGGGAAGGCAAACAACTTGAAACATCAAACAAACCTAGTGAATTAGATTCAAAGACTAATGAAGAAATAGATAAAAATGAGGAAAAAACCAAGAAGCCTAAAAGAATTCCAAAAGCTATTTTATCATCAGAACTTGAACAAAAAAATGACACAAAGGAAATACTGTATGATATTCTTTTAAAAAGTCAAGTAACTATGTCGCTTGAACAAATATTTACTATAGCTAAATTAGAATTTAAAGATAACTTTATCAAAATGATAAAAAGAAAAAGATTTCCTTTAAATATCGATACTGAAATGACTGACAATATAAATGTAACTCACATTTCTAAAGATTCCTTTCTTTCTGACTCTGATGATGAGGAAGAAAGTGAAGGATATGTTAATAAAAATTTTCTAGGACCTATAATTCCAGATAATATACAGGAAAAATCTGAAAGCAATTACAAAAAGAGTTTTTGGGCCAGGGGAACACCAGAAATCAAAGTAAACTTAGGAGATAGGAAAAATTCTTGTACAGCTTTAGCCTTACTAGATTCAGGTTCAGAAATAAACGTAATATCAAAAGAACTATATGATAAATTTAGATGGCCTATAGATAAACAGCATGGGTGGATTATGAGAACAGCAGACAACGGATGTGGTGCACTTCTAGGAGCATGTGCCAACATCCCAATATCAATAGGAGGAATTAGTGAAACATTTCATTTTTTTATACAAGATAACTGTTCATATGAAATTATCTTAGGACAACCTTTTATTTGTGAAACTAGAATGGAAACTAAAATAATGGACGATGGATCCGCGTATGCTAGATTTAGATCAAAAGATGACTTACAATCCTTACAAGTAATGACTCTTAACCCGAATCATATTAGAAACAGAGAACAAATTAGGAAAACACCTATCAGGTCACAAGAAAAAATGCATGAGAGTCATTTACCTCTTAGTGATTCTGGAACATACTTTGATCAAAATTTTTACTAGAGACCATTGTTGAGCGAGACAACAGTGGTAACTGGTTTGATATCTCGCATAAATGTGTAAATAAAATAGAAAATGTATCTGTTTATTTTTCATCTTCAAAATTACAAATTCTAAATAATAAAGATATTCCTAGAAAAACAATAAAAAAATATGAAAAATATTTTGAAAATAAAGGATATATGTCTAAAACTGAAAATATTGAAAACATAATTGAAACTTCTTTTTCCTCTACTTTATTTGATGAAATTGACGAAACTTTACATGATGAAAAATTATTACATGTTATTCTTTTAAACTCATTAAATGAATATGATTTAATTTCAAAATTTGTTTCTGACTTTCATGAAGTTCAAATTAATACAAAATATAAAACAGTAGATAAAAAAGTGAAACCTGTAGCTCAAGCTTTACCTGAAGGAAGTGATTTAAAAATTAAACAAGTAGCTAACGATCCTATCTTACGGGACATGTCTAAAATAGGTCATAAATTTATTGAAGAAACTATTAAATTAATAAAAATTGGAAATGAAAATTCTTTTTTATTACCAACTGAACAAGAATTATTTCGTGAAATGATTAAAAATCATGGTAAAGCGTTTTCTCTTTATCCTCAGGAAATAGGATGTGTTGACCCTAGGTTAGTTTCTCCTATGATCATATTTACTATAGCCCACATACCTTGGAATCTTCGCCCTATACCAGTTCCAAAGGCTCATTTACCTGAGCTAATGAAACTGCTTAAGGAGAAGATGAAAATGAAAATATTAGAACCTTCCTCTGCACCTTATTCTAATAGATGGTTTACCGTTCCTAAAAAGAATGGTAAACTTAGATTTATTCAAGACTTACAACCCGTAAATAAAGTTACTATTAGGAACGTGGGAACCGGCCCTATTGTAGGAGAATTTGCCGAAGCTTTTGCTGGGCATTCTATCTACTCTATGGGTGATTTATATTCAGGATATGACCAGTTTCAGCTTGCTACTGAAAGTAGAGATATTACCACGATGAAGACTCCTTTAGGATTAGTTCGTATGTGTAGTCTTCCCCAAGGAGCTACAAATTCGGTAGCACATATGATGAACGCGATGAATAGGGTTCTTCATGACTTTATTCCTAATGTGACCATGCCGTTTATAGATGATATCCCAATTAAAGGATGTGAAGAAAAAGAAAAAGATGAGACATTAGATGCATTAGGATGTAGGAATATTGTAGCTAATCATATTTTAGATTGTGAAAAAATTCTAAAAAGATTTGAAGAAGTAGGATTAACTTTTTCTATAGAAAAATCAGTTTTTGGAGTTAATGAAGTTTTAATTGTAGGACATTTATGTGGTTATTACGGACGTAGGCCTTATCCTCAAAAAGTAGATGCTATTAATAAACTATCTGAAACCTGTAAAAACATTAGTGAAGTTAGACGTTTCTTAGGAGCATGTGTATTTTATGCAATTTGGATTCCGCATTATGCCCATGTAGCTAATCCATTGTACGATTTACTTAGGAAAAACAGAAAATTTAAATGGACTGAAACTCATGTTAAAACAATGAAAAAATTAAAAAAATTGCTTTCTAATGCACCAGTTTTGAAACGTGTAGATTATTCAAACAATAAACCGATTATTTTAACTGTAGATACTAGCCCTATAGGAATAGGCTGGGTAATAGGTCAAGATGATAGTGAGGGAAATAGATATGCTATTAGATTCGGAGCTAAAATTTTGCATGAAACTCAAAGAAATTATCCACAAATAAAACGAGAATTATGGGGTTTAGTTACTGCATTAAAAACTGATAAAGAGTATTTTATAGGAGCTAATGTCATCATAGAAACAGATTGTTTACCTTTAATAGGAATGATTACTAACTGTTCTTCTCCTCATATAGCTATGTTAAGATGGATATCATATATTAAGTTTATTAATCCTATTTTAAATCATATTTCTGGTAAAACTAATTCCGTTGCAGATATGCTTTCTAGGGCTAAATTTGAAGATGATGAATTGACTAAAACTGATTTAAATGTAATTAATTATATTTCTGATATATATGTATATGAAAAATTTAATGAAAATGAGTATGAAGGGATTTGGTATGATATAGGTTATTATCTTAGTACTCTGAAGCAATTACCTATTTGGTCAGCTAATAGATTTAGAGATATTAGGAAACGTGCGTTTAATTTTTTCCTAAAAGATGGTTTTATTTGGCGACATGCTAAAGGGAAGATTAGATATCCTCAGCGAGTTTTAGGAAATAAAAAACTGCAAAATAAAGTTATGATAGATATGCATGAGACTCTTTGGGCAGGTCATAAAGGCTTTTATGCAACTTATGATAAAATTAGAGAAGCCTACTGGTGGCCGGGTATGTATGTGAATGTACGTGACTTTGTTAGTACTTGTACTACATGTCAAGTACATTCGTCAGTTAGGCATAAAGAACCTTTGCACCCTACCTATCCTCCTTGTATTCATTACAAGTGGGTAGTTGATTTAGTGACCATGCCTAAAGGATTAGATAAGATGAAATATATAGTTTTAGCTAGAGAAGACCTGACTAATCATGTAGAAGGTAGAGCGCTTCGTACGAAAACTACTTATAACGTATGTAAATTTTTGCTAGAAGAAGTTATTAGTAGATTTGGCTATGTAGAGAAGATAGTGGCAGATAGGGGAGAGTTAGATGCTAGAGAGGCTAGAGAATTCTTTGATCTGCATGGGATTCGTCTGTCTCTCACTACTGCTTATAATCCGGAGTCTAATGGTAAGATTGAGCGGGGTCATTCCTCTATTGTGAAGGCAATTTCTAAGGCCTGCAATGGTGATACGCAGCAGTGGCCTAGATTCCTTCCTTTTGCACTTTGGGCAGACAGGATGACATATACTAGGTCTACAGGATTTATGCCTGCAGAACTAATGTACTGTCAAAAACCGATTTTTCCTATCCAGTCCCAGATTATTTCATGGACGACACTTCCGTGGAATAATGAGATGACTCGTGAAGATCTAATTTCAGTTAGGATTATGCAGTTAAATATAGGTAATAAAATGATTGAAGAAGCTATTCAGAAAATTAAAAATTCACGTCTTAAAAATAAAATCTATTTTGATAAAAAACATAGACTTAGACCTTGTACTATAGAAGTAGGTGACTGGGTTTTAGTTTATGATAGCACTTTTGATACTCAGTATGATGCTAGGAAAAAATTAATTAAGAGATGGTTTGGACCATATGTAGTTGTGACTGTATTTGAAAATGGTACATTTAAGCTTAGAGAATTTGATGGTTCTTTATTGAGAAATTTGATTGCAGGGAAAAGAGTTAAGCTATTTAAAAAGAGAAACAATGAAGAATATGAAATTGAAGATAATGATGCTGAAGAAGATGCTGCTGAAAATGAAGATGACGATTAAAAATCTATTAAAAAAAATCAGGTGAAACAGTTTTGATTAGAGATTCTTTAATTTTTTGTGTATATGCATAAGCATTACTGCATGTATTAAAAGGATATGTTCCAATTTATTTAAAAAATTCAAATAGAATTAAGATATAGAAATATCTGAAATATTTATGATTGAAGCATAATAACTCGTATTTATATGAACTGAATCAGGAAGTTAAATAGAAATTTTGGAATTGGAAACTTGTAAAAGGAAAGGTAGTCTTATTTTGAATATATGTATATGCTTAAAAGAAATTTTATTCATTAGTAAATGGGATTTTGTATCTTGCTTTTATTTTTTTTATGAGATCTGACCTCTAAATAAAATAAAAATTAAAAACTTCATACCCAACTAGTTTATATGTATGTGTCTGTTGTTAGTGTGCTATGTTGGGCTAGTAGGCGGGTGGAACAACCTTGGTCGGGTGATCAAGACCACGAGCTGCAGCTAGTTTCATCATAGGCCTAACCTATATGTTGTCATGCGCCTGCATGGGTCGGTAGGCGGGTGGAGTTACTCTGGTTGGGCGATCAGAGCCACGAGCTGACGTCGATTTCATGTAGGGCTGACATAGTTTGTCGTGCGCTATACCGGGTTGGCAGACAAGTGGGGTAAACTTGGCCGGGTGGACAAGTCCAGGAGTCGCACCCAATTTCGGTATAGGCCGATTTGTTAAAAATTAAAGAAAAAACTGAGTTGGGATGAAGTAAGAAAAATGAAATGATTTAAGCAATAAAAGAGAGTCAGACCATTGGAAATAAAAGTAGGAGGCATATAATTCTGTTATCTGATGGGAAAAGTTTTCTTTTTGTATATGCTGTTATGAAGGATAAGTTACTTATTCTTAGCAAGTGACATGAACAGAACGACTATAAGACTTATGATTTATTCTTATAAATATTTGTTTAAATGTGGATTCAAAAATATGACATGATATTTTATAACTTATTTCTATGTTGATATTTTTCAAATGAATTGTACAAATCTTTTTAATTGCATAAAGTGTGAATGCATGATGTAATAAAATTTTGAAATGATTTAAAATTATTTTTAAAAAGAATTTGATTTGTTCCACTTAAAACTGCAGGTTGGCCCATCGGGACGATGTGCAGGTTTAGTGGGGGCGGATGTCGGAGAGAAATTGTTACTCTTAAAATATTACAAAATTTGAAAAATTAAAAGATTGTTATTAGTTTGGTTAATTTATGAAATTTTCAGTAATATTTGACTTTAATTTTGCAGGAAAAGAAGTTTGCTGACCAAAATCAAGATGGGAAGTATTCATTTCAGTTTATTTATGGGTTTAGATGGTAAAACAAGGGCTAGTTAAGGGTATGTTTATGTTTTAAAAGTAAATGTAAGGGTATTTAAGGGTTATATATATGTTTTGGGCATGAATTATAGGGTTCTAGCTTAAATGCAAGGGTAATTATGGGTCATATGCATGTTCTAGTTAAAATTTATGGGTAATTAAGGGTTAAATATATGTTTTAAGCATGAACTTTAGGGTTCTAGTTAAAATGTATGATTAAGTAAGGGTTAAATATTCACCCTAGAGGGTTATGGAAGGTTAGAGATTAGGTTTATGGGTTAGTTAGAGTTAATTGATGTGGTTTAAAGTTAGTTGTAGGGTAAACCTAAGGTTAAATGACTAAATAAGTGAGTTGTAGTTTATAAATAAATTGTTAAATAGGTTAATTTTATCATATGGAACCTTATTAAAATATTAGATAAATATATTGATTATTTAATTTCACTAAGCCTAAGGTAATAATTAAAATGGGTTAAATTAAATTTTAGTCTAAGGTATAGTATTTATTCTAAAGTTTAGTATTTAAATAAATAAAAAAGAAGAAATGAAAAGTTATTTAAATTCTAAAGAACTTGGTCCATAGGATATTTAAATGGTTGGTTGAAATTGGGGAAATTCAATTGGGGAAAAATCCCACGCCTAAAAAGTTGTTGAGTGATGTGGAGTCAAATTTGGTAAATTGGTTGAGTTATCTAAAGAGAAAAGTAGGCTATGGTGGGCTACTCACATCTATTTAAGAAGGGAGTACGTGCTCACAAGTTCATGTCTTTTTTTCAGGTATTTACTATGCTCTAGACTATAGTCAAATTGTTTGCACTTAGTTCTATGGAAGCTCTCTGACAGGAGGAGAGAGAGAAGACCATCTCTCTTGTCCTTCAGTTTTGGGAAAGCAAATTTTTTTGGAATTACAGATATTTTCTTCTTCTTTTCTTCCATTCTTTTCCCCCTTTCTTTTCCTTTCCCTCTGTCTTTTTCCCCTCCTCTTCTTTAAATTAAATAATTTTTTTTCTCTCCCTCTCCCTCCCTTTCTCTGCCGGCGGCGCAGCAGCGCCGCACGCGCAGTAGAGAGAGAGAGAGAGAGAGAGAGAGAGAGAGAGAGAGAGAGAGAGAGAGAGAGAGAGAGAGAGAGAGAGAGAGAGAGAGAGAGAGAGAGAGAGAGAGAGAGAGAGAGAGAGAGAGAGAGAGAAAGAGGGAACAGAGAGAGAGTTTTGATTTTTTTTAATTCTGTTTTTTTTTTTCCTTTCTTTTTATTTTATTTCTATTTTTCTTTTCCCTCTCCCTCTCTTTCTCTGCTGCCGGCGGCGCAGCAGCGCCGCGCGCGCAGTAGAGAGAGAGAGAGAGAGAGAGAGAGAGAGAGAGAGAGAGAGAGAAAGCAGAGAGAGAGAGAGAGCAGTAGAGAGAGAGGATGAGAGAGTTTTTGTTTTTTTTTTATTATTTTATGCATCTTATTTCTTTTATATATATGTTTTAGTTTAGTAGTTACTATAAATATTATTTATTACTTATATATTAAAAAAATATATATATAATAGAATAAATATAATTTAGTAATATTTATAATTATTTATATATGAGTGTATTTATTTATATGAATGAATATATATATATATATATATATGTATGAATATATATATATATGTCTATATGTTGATATATCTATTTGATTAAATATAAGTATATATATCTAAATATTTATGTATGTGAGTGTGTTTTAGATTGATTTCATATTAAATGAATAAATTGTTATACTAATGTCTCTTGTGTGTTTACAGGTTAGCAAAAAGATGGAACCATTTAGCCTTATTTTCTTCCAAAGAAATATTTATTTCTTCCCAACTTCTTTTATTCAAATAATTTCCCTAGTCTATCTTCCTTTATCCTTTCCTTTCTTACCCTACCCTTAACCCAAGCTTCTTCAAACCTTAGCTGCTAGGGCCTAAGTTCTTTTTCCCAAGTATCAAGTTAGTGCGTGTTAGTTTAAGACTTGAACCCATGTGCATGAACCCATTTTAGTGTTAGAGCATGAACCTATGTAAGTTTAGTGCATATTAATGCATGATCCTATGATTAGTTGTTAATGCATGTTAGTATATGTTAATTGTTAGTGTAAGTTAGTATATGTTAAGTTATTAGAAGCATGTTAGTGCATATTAGATGTTAGCATCTAAGTTAATGCATGCTAATTTATGTTGATATGCGAATTGCATGTATATCCATGCATGTACTGTATATGTTAGTATGTGTTAGTATATGTATGCATGTATATGTTTAGTATGCATATGTGTTTTAATGTGTGTATGTTTATGCATGAGTATGCATGTTTATTTAGTGCATGTGTATGTAAGATGATCATTTATGTGTAAGTATGAATGTTTTTGCATGTGCTTCTATGTTCATGCATGTGTATGTGTATTTATGCTCATGCAAGCATGTATATTCATATATGTAAATGTTAGTAAGAGTTCATGCATGAAAAAGTTAGTAGTGTTAGTGTATGCATGTATATGATAGTAAGTGTTAGTTTGTGTTTATGCATGTACATGTTAGTGTATGTTCATATATGTTAGAATGCATATGTGTATTAGTGTGAGTTTATGCATGTGCATGTATGTTTATGTATGAATATTTATGCATGTATGTATGTTAGTTAAATGTATGATTATGAGTAAGCAATGTATGTTAATGTATATTAAATAATTATGTAAATGAATTTTTTATTCTAGAGTATAAATTTTAATAAAAGAATGTACTTATTATATATGTGTTTTTAGAAAGATAATTACTTTAATGTTATTAAAAAAAAGAAAATGCTAAATGAGTGTTATTTTTTATATAAAAGATATACTAATTTCTGTCATGTGTTTTTTTCAGAGAGCAACTGGCGAACTGGAGATTCACATGTGACCTGAAGTTTGAAAAGCAAAGATTACCCTTAATTTGAAACTTTTATTAGCTTGTATAGGCTATTTTTTAGGCTATCATTTAAAACATCATCTTATGATTTGTATAGGAATTTGGTTATTAATTTAGTACCATTTATTTTATGTCTAAAGAAAGTTCTTCTAGTAACATCTTTCTACCTTCATCAACTTTTGAATTGTTGTTTCCTAAACCAATAGAAGATAAAGAATTAATAAAAGAAGTAATAGTAGAAGAATCTTTGCATGATCCTAGAACAACTATAACTTTACTTTCTACTGTTCCTCCTAGTGTTAGTGAAGAAAATTTTCCTCCAACTGTAGATAGAAACGTAGAAACTATCCAAGAAGAAACAAACGAAACTATAAAAGATCAAATAGTTAGTGAAAAGATTATCCTACCTTCTTATTTTGATGCAGTTGAACTTTATAGGAACGCTTCACCTTACGGACCTTAGGAGAAGTTATAGTTATACCTGTTCCGCAAAGTCACCCCGCGTGCGCCGTTAGCGAGGCGACTGAATTGATCCGCCAGTCGTCAGAAATCGCGCCCACAGCGCAAAAGACTGCATGACAGGTATCTGAGGTCCAATGAAGTACAGGAAGGATCCATGGTTTTAGTGCATCAGGTCCCAACAATTCCAACCAAACTGGCACCCAAATGGATAGGACCTTACACGGTGATAAAGGTATTACCTCATGGAGCAGTACATCTGGAGGATTTGCAGGGTAAGAGGATACCCCTGGTCAATATTTCTAGGGTGAAGAAGTACCTTAATTAAGGTAAATTGGAAGCATATCATTCACCGTACCTACTATATTTCATTTGGTGATTGCACTTATTATGAAAGAAAAAGTACGAAAATAAAAAGGTGAAAAAAAAAACCAAAAAAAAAAGGTGAAAAAAAAAGGTGAAAAAAAAAAAAAAAATTATTTTTATTTTTTATTTCTCCAGGGTGAAGGATTATATGAGTCAAGTCAAGGAAGAAGAACTTCCTTCACTATCTTGTTTTCGGCTTCGGGAATTGCACCGGGACGGTGCAAAGACTTGATGTGGGGGTCTGTATCGCGGCATTTCCCTCCCTTTCTCTTTTCTCTCTCTCTTCTCTCTCTCTCTTTTCCCCCACCACCCCCTCGGCCCCCACCGTCACCTCGACCCCCTCCAACCCCACCGTCCCCTCCTCTTTCCTCCACCACCCCCGCGGCCCCCACCATCACCACGACCCCCTCCAACTCCACTGTCCCCTCCTTTTCCCCCACCACCCCCGCAGCCCCCACCATCATCACGACCCCCTCCAACTCCACCGTCCCCTCCTTTTCCCACACCACCCCACGGCCCTCCACCACTCCACACCACCCCACGGCCCTCCACCACTCCACACTACCCCACGGCCCTCCACCACTCCACGACCCCCCACACAACTCCACACCACCCCACAACCCTCCACCACTCCACGACCCCCCACACAACTCCACACCACCCCACAGCCCTCCACCACTCCACACAACCCCACAGCCCTCCACCACTCCACACCACCCCACAGCCCTCCACCATCCCACACCACCCCACAGCCCTCCACCACTCCACACCACCCCACGGCCCTCCACCACTCCACACCACCCCACAGCCCTCCACCACTCCACGACCCCCCACACCACTCCACGACCCCCCACACAAGTCCACACAACTCCACACAACCCCACAACCCTCCACCACTCCACACCACCCCACGGCCCTCCACCACTCCACACCATCCCACACCCCTCCACCACTCCACACCACCCCACAGCCCTCCACCACTCCACACCACCCCTCGACTCTCCACCACTCCACACCATCCCACAGCCCTCCACCACTCCACACCACCCCACGGCCCTTCACCACTCCACACCACCCCACGACCCTCCACCACTCCACACCACCCCATAGCCCTCCACCACTTCACGACCCCACACACAACTCCACAACGCCACAACCCTCCACCACTCCACACCACCCCACAGCCCTCCACCACTCCACACCACCCCACGGCCCTCCACCACTCCACACCACCCCACAGCCCTCCACCACTCCACGACCCCCCACACAACTCCACACCACCCCACAGCCCTCCACCACTCCACACCACCCCACAGCCCTCCACCACTCCACACCACCCCACGGCCCTCCACCACTCCACACCACCCCATAGCCCTCCACCACTCCACACCACCCCACGGCCCTCCACCACTCCACACCACCCCACGGCCCTCCACCACTCCACACCACCCCACGGCCCTCCACCACTCCACACCACTCCACGACCCCCAAAACAACTCCACACCACCCCACAGCCCTCCACCAATCCACACCACCCCACGGCCCTCCACCACTCCACACCACCCCACGGCCCTCCACCACTCCACACCACCCCACACCCCTCCACCACTCCACACCACCCCACGGCCCTCCACCACTCCACACCACCCCACGTCCCTCCACCACTCCACACCACCCCACGGCCCTTCACCACTCCACACCACTCCACGACCCCCCAAACAACTCCACACCACCCCACAGCCCTCCACCACTCCACGACCCCCCACACAACTCCACACCACCCCACAACCCTCCACCACTCCACACCACCCCACAACCCTCCACCACTCCACACCACCCTACGGCCCTCCACCACTCCACACCACCCCACAGCCCTCCACAACTCCACACCACCCCACAGCCCTCCACCACTCCACACCACCCCACAGCCCTCCAACACTCCACACCACCCCACAACCCTCCACCATTCCACACCACCCCACAGCCCTCCACCACTCCACACCACCCCACGGCCCTCCACCACTCCACACCACCCCATAGCCCTCGACCACTCCATGACCCCCCACACCACTCCAGGACCCCCCACACAGCTCCACACAACTCCACACCACCCCACAACCCTCCACCACTCCACACCACCCCATGGCCCTCCACCACTCCACACCATCCCACAGCCCTCCACCACTCCACACCACCCCACAGCCCTCCACCACTCCACACCACCCCACGGCCCTCCACCACTCCACACCACCCCACGACCCTCCACCATTCCGCACCACCCCACATCCCTCCACCACTCCACACCACCCCATAGCCCTCCACCACTCCACACCACCCCACGGCCCTCCACCACTCCACACCACCCCACAGCCCTCCACAACTCCACACCACTCGACAGCCCTCCACCACTCCACACCACCCCACAGCCCTCCACCACTCCACACCACCCCACAGCCCTCCACCATCCCATACCACCCCACAGCCCTCCACCACTCCACACCACCCCACAACCCTCCACCATTCCACACCACCCCACAGCCCTCGACCACTCCACCACCCCCCCACACCACTCCACGACCCCCCACAGAACTCCACACAACTCCACACCACCCCACAACCCTCCACCACTCCACACCACCCCACGGCCCTCCACCACTCCCCACCATCCCACAGCCCTCCACCACTCCACACCACCCCACAGCCCTCCACCACTCCACACCACCCCACGGCCCTCCACCACTCCACACCACCCCACGGCCCTCCACCATTCCGCACCACCCCACATCCCTCCACCACTCCAGACCACCCCACGGCCCTCCACCACTCCACACCACCCCACGGCCCACCACCACTCCACACCACCCCACGGCCCTCCACCACTCCACACCGCTCCATGACCCCCCACACAACTCCACACCCCCACAGCCCTCCACCACTCCACACCACCCCATAGCCCTCCACCACTCCACGACCCCCCACACAACTCCACACCACCCCACCGCCCTCCACCACTCCACACCACCCCACAGCCCTCCACCACTCCAGACCACCCCACAACCCTCCACCACTCCACACCACCCCACGGCCCTCCACCACTCCACACGGCCCTCCACCACTCCACACCACCCCACGGCCCTCCACCACTCCACACCACTCCACGACCCCCCAAACAACTCCACACCACCCCACAGCCCTCCACCACTCCACACCACCCCACAGCCCTCCACCACTCCACACCACCCCACGGCCCTCCACCACTCCACACCACCCCATAGCCCTCCACCACTCCACACCACCCCACTGCCCTCCACCACTCCACAGCACCCCACGGCCCTCCACCACTCCACACCACCCCACGGCCCTCCACCACTCCATGCCACCCCACAGCCCTCCACCACTCCATGCCACCCCACTGCCCTCCACCACTTTACACCACCCCACGGCCCTCCACCACTTCACACCACCCCACCGCCCTCCACCACTCCACACCACCCCACAGCCCTCCACGAGTCCACGACCCCCCACAAAACTCCACAAACCCCACAACCCGCCCACAAACCTCACAAATCCCACATTTTTCCACGACCTCACATAAGACTCTCATACAATTTTGGATGGATATTTGGAGGATCATTTCTTAACCAAACCCTATAGTGTTATATATCGTTGGAAAGCTCTCGACGAATACTTTCCAGTAATGCAGTAATAACTTTGAAATCTTGGATTAATTTTTTACCACACCCCAAAAACCCCCACAACTCCCCATAACTCACCCCTATTCCTACCCAACACACAAACCCCACAAACCCCACACAACTCCACACAACTCCACACCCCTCCTTGACCCTCCACAAACCCCATAATCTCTCTCAACTCCCCACCACTCACCTCCCATACCGCCCACTTAATATGAAGGATCAAAAGCTACTACAAAAATTAGGTGAAGGATGTGCTTCTTAGGGTCATTCAAACATCACGGGTGGCACAAAATGAGGATCTCAGCTTGCATTCAAAAGTGACAGTAAAGGTGTAAGTGGTAAAAGTAAACGTGGAGAAATGAGTGTTTCCACGAACCATTCATGACGACTGCCTATTTTTGAGGATCCAATTCAAGACTGGTGGCATATTTGATTTACCCCTCCAATCTTGGGCAATCAATCGGCGCATGATCAGTGGATGTGAGGAATCGGCAAGGCCCTCTTGGCCTATTGGACTCTATAAAAACAATGGATTTATGCTCATTTGGGGGTACAATTTTAGAGATACATTGGTTCAGCTACGCGTACGTGCACAAGACCTCTCTTGCACCTTGTGGTTTCCAGCCTATTGTAGGAGCTACTCTGTAGTGTAGATACAGAGGGTAGGCTTCTCAGTGGAGGGCTATGAGCACTATAGTGTAAGAGAGTGGCTTGGATTTTTCTTTTCTGTGAGTCAGTGTTGCTGTTAAGCTCTATTCACTTGAGAAATTCTTTGCCATTTGTATTGTTCTGGGTTAATCTGCATATAATTGGCCCCTTAAGCTGATGGGAAGACTCTGTTGCATTGAGGTTATTTACTTTTAGGGTGGCATGTTAGCCCTAAGCTTGCACAATTGAGCATCACTCTGCCCAACCTTGTAATCATCTGATTCGAATCAAGAATTATATGGTCTTCTGTAGTCATTTGTTGATTAATATTTCTAGAGTATGTACAATTCTTCTGTCTGCTCACAGAAATGTTAAAGGGTATATTTCCCTAAAGAGAACCCCCTTGAGTAGGCGATGTACTGGATGTGTTTAACCTTTATTCTCTACTTTTGATAAAAGTGGATACCCCAGTACCTCCTCTACAGTATTATTGTACACAAAAGAGATCGATAATCAGAATGAACAATGAACCATGTACAAAAGAAGTTATATATTTCAGTAATGAAGCATGTACAAGAGTGTGGCAAATCATTGTCATATATGACGCTTTTACAAAATGTGGCAAAGCAATGTATTGCCATATGGAAATCAAATACAAAATATTGGTCTTCCACTGCCATACACATGCAAAGAACGTTCCATATCAACAGTCCTGCAACAAAGAACAATGATGGAATGAGATAAATTCACATGAAAATTACAAACAAGTAAAAACCAAGTTTATAACTTAATTACCTCATCGCAAGTGCTCCCATGAAACTACCGCACCGGGTCCCTCCAAGTCCTACAATAGTGCAGTCAACCCATGACTATATCCATAAGACTCCTCCAATTGTGTTGGAGGACGACCCATTGCCAGCTCCTGAAACAAATATAAAAAGATTAGAGAAATATATATGAGAAATTTAACACAAATAAATTCTATAAATGAAATGGTACTTACAAACTCATGACGCATCGTGTCATATCTGCCGCTGCCCAAATGTGACGGTCCAATTGTGTCTAGATGTGTGGCTGTGGCATTTCGCTGCTGGCGATATCGATCACGAGTCTACTACTGCTCATCACGAATCATGTCCCACTCCTCAGCATCTAACCACACAGGCTTTGGTAAGCCTTCTCTGAATGCATCACGAGCCTCGGATCGTCGATGCGACATAGCCTCACGTGCGGTATGCAGAATCCACTCTGAAGTGACAATCGACTGTTCATGGGCTGGTCGGAAGTCCTGGTAAATCGCCTGTGTCATATAATTCTTCTGATCTTTATCTTGTTCACTCCATTTCTGCATGATGGAGTGTCCAAACTGGATGGAGCAAAGCTGTCGTATGCATGCACGCATTGCTTTGCCAGCCGCATCCATCACCGGAGCTCCATCTCAGATACTATACACCTTGGAGTCATCATGGTCATGGGCACCCCAAGGTGTACGTGGTGTACTGCGTGGTGTACTATGTGGCGTACCTTCATCTAGGGTACTCGTCCTAGGAGTAGAAGCAGGCGACACAACGTCTGTCGCATTGCCTCCACAACAACCGCCTCCTCCGCCTCCAGACCTACCTGTAGATCCACTCCTAGAACCTCCTGCTCCAGAGCATGACCTCGATCTACGAGACGGGCCACACCTTGTATTGCATTGAGGTGTCAAACGCACATGTCTACTAGTAGATCCAGTAGGAGATGGCTGGAAAGATGGTCGTGGTGGAGTCACAAAGCTAGGAGACATAGGTCCTACGGGAGTAGCACCACCCTCAGGAGTGACACCGGCAGGAGTGACACCGGCGGGAGTGACACCGGTGGGAGTGAGGCCAGCGGGAGTGAGGCCCGCAGGAGTAAGGCCGCTAGGAGTGTGGCCGGGAGGAGTGCTACCACGAGCGATCCAATACTGTGATGCAATGGCCATATACGCAGGAGGAACTTGAGAGATGAACTCCAAAAATTGCTCCTCTGTCATGGACTGTGGAGTGACTGGAGGACTGTCTCCCATCGTGCTCTGTAATAAAAGAACTCAAATAATTAGCATGAGATAAGAAAAATAATATACGTAATAAACAAAAAAAAACCAAAAATTAGTACGTACAAGTCTTTTATTCAGAAGTCCTCTATTCTAGCATCCTCTTGAAGATCTAATGCACCGAGAATATCTATCTCTAAATTGATGGCTTCGAAATTGCTTGCTATGCTGGTTTCCTCCTGATCATCGTCTATTGCTTCGTCTTCTCGAACAATGACCTCTTCTTTAATGACCTCTTCTTCTGGAACAATGATCTCTTCCTCCTCAACTATCGAATGAATCTCTGAGTCCACTAGAGATGGACTTTCTTCTACATCTGCATTTTCAAAAATTTGTCTACTATGTGGAGCGACTTGTAAAACACATAGCCACTCTGGGTCTTTTGAATCTGGTATTAAAAACAACTTGCTCACAGTGTACGGGAAGTACAAATGTATCCCTTTCATCTGTCCATAATCTTGTGGAGTCGACTTCAAGCAAACCGCTCTTATCTCATCTCACTGTTGCGTTTCTTCCAGAGGTGACTACTTCGAACCATTTCACGTCAAAAACAAACTAATCAAACTTTCTAAAAGATAGTTTCAAGATGTCTTGAATCACACCACAATAATCTAACTCGCCTTCTGGAGCATTATCATCTCTTGCACTCGCTCTACTTTTTTGCAAAAAATTCACCATCACTCCACTATCAAAAGTAGACCGGTTTTGATCGATTCGTGCGATTCGAAAGTGTCGTCCATGAGACCATAGTGCACCGTATTTGATATACTCCCAATCACATCCTTTTGCGAGATCTTCTTCTTCTTCAGAGATATCTTCATCCGCTATCTTTGCTTGTGAAACCGTTGCATCTAGCCATCTGCTCGTTGCAAAAGGTGGGAGAGGTCGAAGACTTTCAGGAAGGGGCAAAAATCGAGTAGAAAGATTTCTTCGAAACTGAGCTCTTTCCTTTGCGTTAGTTTCCTTGGCAAGTTCATACCTTTCTAACCACTTTTGCATAGGATCAAAGTTAACTATGCAAAACTTCATTGCCTTCTCTCTGAAAGCTGCATTCATTTTTCTTTGCAATCCTTTACCTTGTGGTTCATCGCCTACGAGACGAACATCTTCATCATCGCTCCATAAGCGAGGCATTTTGGGATCCGATATACGTAGAAACTCAGTAATGAATACAAGAGATTCTTGTACAAGCCATCCCTCTGCCATGCTACCCTCTGGGCGTGCTCTTTATCGAACAAACCCTTTTAATGTCTTCATAAAGCGCTCTAAGAAGAACATCCATCGACTATGGACAGTTCCTGCTATTGCAACTTCATTTACTACATGAACCAGTAAATGAAGTTGAATAGTGAGAATACTTGTGGAAAAGTATTTCTCTAGCATACAAACAACCTCGATAGCATTGAGTTTCGCACTCTCTATGCTATCTCTATTTATCTCTTTAGAAGATATCCATCGTACTAAAGAACTAATTTTATAAATGGTTTTTCGTACATCCTCTGAAAGTCAATCTTTTAGGGCTACAGGGAGCACAAACTATAAAAACTTGTGCCAATCATGAGACTTGAGTCCTGCAAGATCGTCGTTTCATGTGAAAGTAGTCTTTAGACATCTCATGCATCCAGTAGGTGTACGAAACTCTGAAATTGTTTTCTTGACTTGTTGCTCTTCCATCCTGCGAAGCACCCAAGGAGCTCTTGGTAACGATACTGTTCCGTTGGGCTTAGTAATTGCCCACAACTCTCACATACGACCTCACTCTTCTAGGCCGTCCCTTTGTGCTTTGCTTTCTTTCTTTCCGATCAAAGTTTTCCAAAGCATCTCTCCCACATTCTTGAAAATATGCATCGGGTCTACCAAATGATTGATCACCAATTCACTCCAATAAGGGAGTTCATGAAAAATGGACAACCGTTTCATGCTAGCAACTAGATTTTTTGAATCCCACAGTTGTTTCCAATCGCTAGGTTTCATTTGGTGTTGCGCTTGTCGACCAGTTTGTCCTTCACATAAAACATGCTCATCAGGCAAATATCTATGATGTCCTTCATAGACAGTTTTACGTAGTGCTTTGGAATAGTGTGCTTCGAGTCGTGGTCCGCATAAAGGACAAGCATGGTAACCCGAAATCGATAAACCTGAACATTCACCATAACCAGGCCAATCATGCATTGTCCACATAAGTATGCCTTGCACTCGCACGTCTCGTCTTCTTATAGGTTGAGACATGTCACGCACAGTGATCCCATCCCATAAAATGCATAGTTCTTCTACAAGTGGTGCAAGATATGCATCCATGTTTTTTACCTTATACTTACCTGATACAATAAGAGCTAATAATAAATGACCTTTCTTTGTGGCCAACCATGGTGGGATATTATAATTGACCAAATATACAGGCCATGTGCTCCATGAATAACTGCGTAATCCAAATGGATTCACTCCATCCATAGCTAGGCCTAGACGTATGGACCGAGGCTCTCTAGAAAACTTTGGCCACTTACTATCTATGTGCTTCCAAGCATCAGAGTCAGCTCGCACTTGCATTACATTATCTGTAGACCTGCTCTTTGTATGCCATGACATTAACTCAGCTATAGATTTGCATCTAAACATGTTCTTAATTCGTGGAATGATAGCAAAGTGGCAAAGAACCTTTGCGAGGATTGCTTCGCCATCACGTCTTCTCTAAATCTATTTGCTCCACACTTTGGACATACGTGGAGATGCTCATACTCATTCCGAAAGAGAATGCAATCATTTGGAAAAGCATGAATTTTCGTATAATCCATTCCAATGGACTGTAAAAGATTTTTCGCATCTCCACGTGTTGGAGGCATGTCATTGCCCTCTGGGAAAATTTGATCTTTAAGAAGCCTGCAATAAACAATTAAAATGATATTAGTAAATGAAGTTATTGTGATACAATAATGAAAGCCAATTTGTTCTCCACTTACCTGAATAGTTCAGTGACCATCCATAAATGGATTGCAGATTGAGCATCGCGAGTGAAGCACGTAGTACAGATATCTTTGCTTCATTGTAAAGTGGTCAACGAGCTAATCTTTGCATGTTTTCATATTCTTCATCAACTTCTAATCGTGGAATTTTTGTTGTGTCCATGAAACTCTCGTCGACACCTTCTTCACCATCATGATCTTTGTCCATCTCATAAAATGCTTCAAGCATCTCTTCCATATGTTCATTCTGTGTAATATTATTAGTGCTTGCTTCTACGTCTAAGTGCTTTTTTGCTCTCTTTTGTCCACAAGATGTTATCGGTGCAATGTCGTTTAGATCCATCTACTCACCTGGGGGACCATGCGAATGATAGCGTAGGTTTTCCAGTCGACTCCTATCAAAGGATCCATACTCTCTAACATGTGCAGTACAAATCCTTCGTTTCCGATAAATTTGATACTTGCACTGTGTGCAAGGAAATGCCATTCTCTCTTCAGGATCCAAAGAAGCCATCTGCTACAATATGGACATTTTAGAACATTTTAGAACATTTCGTTTTTTATTAAACCTGAAAATCTAACTCTTAAAGACCTAAATACTTAAATACCTAAAAAAACTTAAAATCCTAGTTTTAAAACCGTAATCTATATAGCTATCCTATTTTATCTATATATTCGGATTTTTTCTTGATTGATCCTATTTTATATATATTTATTTATTTATTCAGATTTTTTTCCTCTTAATTAAGTTATATGTATGCCTAAACCCTAAAACCCTAATTTTAAAGATCTAGACCTAAATTATGTATATTTCTATACACATGTGTATATACATGTATATATGTATTATATGTGTATGTGTATGTGTGTATATATCTTATGTACGTGTTAAAACCCTAAAAGCCTAATCCAAATGACCTAGAACTAAAACATGTATATATATGTATGCATGTGTATATATATGTTTATATGTATATATATGTGAATATAGATAGGTATATAAGTATGTGTGTTTGTGTATTTATATATTGATTTATATATTCAGATTTTTTCTTTACTTAATTATATTTAATTATATATATTTAATTAAATAATTTTAAACACTAGTTCTTTTTATATTTATTTATGTATATAATTATCTTATTATATATATATATATATATATATATTTATATATTCAGATTTTTTTCTTATGTAATCCTATTTTTATATATTTAATTTTAAATATTTAATTATAAATATTTAGATAAATTATTTAAAACACTAGAACTTTTTATATTTATTTATGTATATAGTTATCTTATTTTTTATATATATTTATTTATATATTCAGATTTTTTTCCTTATGTAATCCTATTTTTATATATTTAATTTTATATATTTAATTATATATATTTAATTAAATTATTTAAAACACTAGTTCTTTTTATATTTACTTATGTATATAGTTATCGTATTTTA
Organism: Ceratopteris richardii; assembly: GCA_020310875.1. NCBI lineage: Eukaryota > Viridiplantae > Streptophyta > Polypodiopsida > Polypodiales > Pteridaceae > Ceratopteris > Ceratopteris richardii. The sequence continues at coordinate 149,025,709 of CM035406.1, read as the reverse complement.
TATATATGTTTATTTATATATTCAGATTTTTTTCCTTACGTAATCCTATTTTTATATATTTAATTATAAATATTTAATTAAATTATTTAAAACACTAGTTCTTTTTATATTTATTTATGTATATAATTATCTTATTTTATATATATATTTATTTATATATTCAGATTTTTTTTCCTTACGTAATCTTATTTTTATACATTTAATTTTATATATTTAATTAAAACCCTAATCTTAAAATTCTAGATCTGAAATACTAAACCCTAAAACTCTAATCTTAAATATGTAGACCTAAAATATGTATATTTATGTATACATGTGTATATACATGTATATATGTATTACATGTGCATGTGTATGTGTGCATATATCTTATGTAGCTGTTATCAACCTAAAACCCTAATCTTAAAGATTTAAATCTAAAATATGTATAATTTTGTATGCATGTGTATCTACATGTATGTATGTATTATATGTATATGTGTGTTTGTGTATATATGTAATCTACGTATTAAAATCCTAAAACCCTAATCAGAAAGATGTAGACTTAAATCTGAAATACTAAACCCTAAAACCCTAATATTAAATATTTAGACCTAAAATATGTATATTTTTGTATACATGTGTATATACATGTATATATGTATTACATGTGCATGTGTATGTCTGCATATATCTTATGTAGGTGTTATAACCCTAAAACCCTAATCTTAAAGATTTAAATATAAAATATGTATATTTTTGTATTCATGTGTATCTACATGTATGTATGTATTATATGTATATGTGTGCTTGTGTATATATGTTATCTACATATTAAAATCCTAAAACCCTAATCAGAAAGACTTAGACTTAAATCTGAAATATTAAACCCTAAAACCCTAATCTTGAATATCTAGACCTAAAATATGTATATTTCTGTATACATGTGTATATACATGTATATATGTATCACATGTGTATGTGTATGTGTGCATATATGTTATGTAGGTGTTATAACCCTAAAACCCTAATCTTAAATATTCAAATCTAAAATATGTATATTTTTGTATGCATGTGTATCTACATGTATGTATATATTATATATATGTGTGTGTTTGTGTATATATGTTATCTACGTATTAAAATCCTAAAACCCTAATCAGAAAGACTTAGACTTAAATCTGAAATACTAAACCCTAATCTTAAATATCTAGACCTAAAATATGTATATTTCTGTATACATGTGTATATACATGTATATATGTATTATATATGTATGTGTATGTGTGCATATATGTTAAGTAGGTGTTATAACCCTAAAACCCTAATCTTAAAGATTTAAATCTAAAATATGTATATTTTTGTATGCATGTGTATCTACATGTATGTATGTATTATATGTATATGTGTGTTTGTGTATATATGCTATCTACGTATTAAAATCCTAAAACCCTAATCAGAAAGACTTAGACTTAAATCTAAAATACTAAACCCTAAAACCTTAGTCTTTAATATCTAGACCTAAAACCCTAAAACCCTAATATTTAATATTTAACCCTAAAACCCTATCCTATTTAAAACCCTAAAACTCTAATCTTAAATATTTAACCCTAAAACCCTAATCCTATTTTTATATATTTGATGTAAAACAAAAACTTCAAAATAGAAATAGGATTATATGTGTGTATGTATGCATGTGTGTATATATGTGTGTGTATGTATGCATGTGTACAAGTGTGTGTGTGTATGTATACATGTGTATACATGTGTGTGTATGTGTATGTGCGTGTATGTAGGCATGCATGTGTGTGCATGTGTGTGTACGTGTGTGTATGTATGCATGCATGTATGTGAATGTGTGTGTATGTGTATGCATGTGTATACATGTGTGTGTATGTATACATGCATATGTGTATATGTGTGTATGTATGCATGTGTGTATATATGTGTGTATGCATGCATGCCGATATATGTGTGTGTATGTATGCATGCATGTGTGTATATGTGTGTATATATGTGTGTGTGTATGTATGTGTGTATGTGTGTGTATGTGTATGTATGCATATGTGTATATATGTATGTGTATGTATGTGTGTATGCATGTGTGTGTATGTATGCATGTGTGTAAATTTATGTGTGTGTGTATGCATGCATATGTGTATATGTGTGTGTGTATGTAAGCATGCATGTGTGTATAGGTGTGTGTATGTAAGCATGCATGTGTGTATAGGTGTGTGTATGTAAGCATGCATGTGTGTACATGTATGTGTGTATGTATGCATGTGTAAATTAATGTGTATCTTCCTTTCTCTTCTCTCTCTTTCTTTCTCTCTCTCTCTCTCTCTCTCTCTCTCTCTCTCTCTCTCCTTCTCTCTCTATCAATAGGGAATAAAAGAATCACTTACAAGTATGTCTCTCTTTGAATCGTTGTCGTCAAAGCATAATGTAGGTCGTCTCTCGTCCAATTCCAAACAATCGATGCCAACAAACTTCCGTAAAATCAACGAAAAGAGAAATTAGAAACCTTAAAGCATAGAGAAACACAAATGCTAACAGTACGCGCATCACTTACCAAGATGTGAGAGCTAAGCCGAGAGAGAGTGTGTGTGTAGAGAGAGAGATCCGTGTGTGTGCGTGTGCACAAGACAATGCAGGTTCGCACGCGCAAGTTCGACGGTAGACCGACAGTACTCAAACACGCGCAGAAATGTGAAGTTTTGCTCTCGGGTTCGCGGTATGTTTAAAAATTCACCGCCGGTATAGGCGCCGGTATGGATGTCGGTATACGCGTTGGTAGTTGCGAGTAAGTTACCGATGCTTATACGGACGCTCATACCGACGCTTATACCGATGCCTATACCGACACTTATACCGAGGGCTGCGGGCCACACCAATGATCCGTTTAGAACAGTCATACCGACGGTCACTTGACCAGCGGTATCTCTTAGTGAGATTTTTCGAGGGCTATACCGACACCGACTATGACCGTCGGTATATGCAGCGTCGGTATGCCCCTCATATGTTGTAGTGCCTAAAGCTTTTTTGCTTTTCCAAAAGATATTTCTTTTTTTTAACCAATGAAATACTTAACTAGACTATTTCATTTTATTGGCTTATCTTTAGGAAATACACTACAACAGATGGATGGTATACCGAGGTTTTTACCGAGGAAAATAATTGCAGCTTTATTTGCCGCGACGCCGGTGTAAAGGTCGGTTTGCGCGTCGGTACCAAAGATTCGGTATAGGCATCGGTATATGCGTCGGTATATGCGTCAGTATAGGCGTCGGTATATGCGTCGGTATAAACGTCCATATATGCATCGCTAATCGGCTTTCTGCTGCGTCGCCTCCTGGGTGTACCGACGGTTATTCCGATGACACTACTGGGAGTACCGTCGCGTATACCGATGACCATACCTGCAAATTGTTTTTTGGGCAGAGTGTTTTGTCTTTTGCTACAGCAACATTACCATGATGTTGCTTAACAAAAGACAATACACTCTGCCCAAAAAAACGGAGTACATGTGATGTGTACTCTAATGACAACCGAAATATGATTTCATGAAACAGAGTATCATTGTACACAAAAGAGATAATCAGAATGAACAATGAACCATGTACAAAAGAAGTTATATATTTCAATAATGAAGCATGTACAAGAGTGAGGCAAACCACTGTAATATATGACGCTTTTACAAAATGTGTCAAAGCAATGTATTGCCATATGGAAATCAAATACAAAATATTGGTCTTCCACTGCCATACACATGCAAAGAACGTTCCATATCAACAGTCCTGCAACAAAGAACATTAATGGAATGAGATAAATTCACATGAAAATTACAAACAACAAGTAAAAACCAAGTTTATAAATTAATTACCTCATCAGAAATGCTCCCATAAAACTACTGCACCGCGTCCCTCCAAGTCCTGCAATAGTGCAGTCAACCCATGACTATATCCGTAAGACTCCTCTGTTCCTGTTGGAGGACGACCCATTGCCAGCTCCTGAAACAAATATAAAAAGATTAGAGAAACATATATGAGAAATTGAACACAAATAAATTCAATAAATGAAATGGTACTTAAAAACTCATGACGCATCGTGTCATATCCGTCGCTGCCCAAATGTGACGGTCCAATCGTGTCTAGACGTGTGGCTATGGCATTTCATTGCTGGCGATATCGATCAGGAGTCTGCTGCTGCTCGTCAAAAATCATGTCCCACTCCTCAGCATCTAACCATACAGGCTTTGGTAAGCCTTCTCTAAATGCATCACGAGCCTCGGATCGTCGATGCGACATGACCTCACGTGCGGTGTGCAAAATCCACTCTGAACTGAAAATCGATGATCCATCGGCTGGTCGGAACTCCTAGTAAATCGTCTGTGTGATATAATTTTTCCGATCTTTATCCTTTTCACTCCATTTCAGCATGATGGAGTGTCCAAACTGGATGGAGCAAAGCTGTCATATGCGTGCACACATTGCTTTGCCAGCCGCATCCATCACCAGAGCTCCATCTCGGATACTATACACCTTGGAGTCATCATGGTCATGATCACCCCAAGGTGTACGTGGTGTACTACGTGGTGTACTGCATGGCGTACCTACATCTGAGGTACTCGTCCTAGGAGTAGAAGCGGGCGACAATGTCTGTTGCACTACCTCCACAACAACCGCCTCCTCTGCCTCTAGACCTACCTGTAGATCCACTCCTAGAACCTCCTGTTCCAGAGCGTGACCTCGATCTACAGCAGTAGCACCACCCGCAGGAGTGACACCGATAGGAGTGACACCGGCGGTAGTGACGCCGGTGGGAGTGAGGCTAGCGAGAGTGAGGCCGGTAGAAGTAAGGCCGCCAGGAGTGAGGCTGGGAGGAGTGCTACCACGAGCGATCCAATACTGTGATGCAGCGGCCATATACCTAGGAGGGACCTGATAGATGAACTCAAAAAACTGCTCCTCTGTCATGGAATGTGGAGTGACTCGAGGACTGTCTCCCATCATGCTCTGTAATAAAAGAACTCAAATAATTAGCATGCGATAAGAAAAATAATATAGGGAATAAACAAAAAAAAACCAAAAATTAGTACGTACAAGTGTTTTATTCAAAAGTCCTCTATTCCAGCATCCTCTTGAAGATCCGATGCACTGAGAATATCTATCTCTATATTGATGGCTTCTAAATCGCTTGCTATGCTGGTTTCCTCCTGATCATCGTCTATTGCTTCGTCTTCTCGAACAATGACCTCTTCTTCAATGACCTCTTCTTCTCGAACAATGATCTCTTCCTCCTCAACTATCGAATGAATCTCTGAGTCCACTAGAGATGAACTTTTTTCTACATCTATGTTTTCAAAAATTTGTCTACTGCATGGAGCGACTTGTAAAACAAATAGCCACTCTGGGTCTTTGGAATCTGGAATAAAAACAACTTGCTCACAGTGTTTGGGAAGTACAAATGTATCCCTTTCATCTGTCCATAATCTTGTGGAGTCGACTTGAAGCAAACCGCTCCTATCCCGTCTCGCTGTTGCGTTTCTTCCAGAGGTGACTACTTTGAACCATTTAACGTCAAAAACAAACTAATGAAACTTTCTAAAAGATAGTTTCAAGATGACTTGAATCACACCACAATAATCTAACTCGCCTTCTAAAGCATTATCATCTCTTGAACTCGCTCTAATTTTTTGCAAAAAAATCACCATCACTCCACTATCAAAAGTAGACCTATTTTGATTGATTCGTGCGATTCGAAAGTGTCGTCCATGAGACCATAGTGCAGCGTATTTAATATACTCCCAATCACATCCTTTTGCGAGTTCTTCTTCTTCTTCAGAGATATCTTCACCCGCTGCCTTTGCTTGTGAAACCGCTGCATCTAGCCATCTGCTTGTTGGAAAAGCTGGGAGAGGTCGAGGATTTTCTGGAAGAGGCAGAAATCGAGTGGAACAATTTCTTCCAAACTGAGCTCTTTCCTTTGCGTTAGTTTCCTTGGCAAGTTCATACCTTTCTAACCACTTTTGCATAGGCTCAGAGTTAACTATGCAAAACTTCATTGCCTTCTCTCTGAAAGCTGCATCCATTTTTCTTTGCAATCCTTTACCTTATGGTTCATCACCTAGGAGACGAACATCTTCATCATCGCTCCATAAGCGAGGCATTTCGCCATGCTACCCTCTCGACGTGCTCTCTATCGAACAAACCCTTTTAATGTCTTCATAAAGTGCTCTAAGAAGAACATCCATCGACTATGGATAGTTCCTGCTATTGCAACTTCATCTACTACATGAACCAGTAAATGAAGTTGAATAGTGAGAATACTTGTGGGAAAGTATTTCTCTACCATACAAACAACCTCGATAGCATTGAGTTTCGCACTCTCTATGCTATCTCTATTTATCTCTTTAGAAGATATCCACCATACTAAAGAACTAATTTTATAAATCGTTTTTTGTACATCCTCTAAAAGATAATCTTTTAGGGCTATAGGGAGCACAAACTGTAAAAAATTGTGCCAATAATGAGACTTGAGTCCTGCAAGATCGTCGTTTCGTGTGAAAGTAGTCTTAAGGCATCTCATGCATCCATTAGGTGTACGAAATTCTGAAATTGTTTTCTTCACTTGTTGCTCTTCCATCCTGCGAAGCACCCAAGGAGCTCTTGGTAACGATACTATTCCGTTGGGCTTAGTAATTGCCCACAACTCTCGCAAACGACCTCGCTCTTCTAAGTCGTCCCTTTATGCTTTGCTTTCTTTCTTTCCGATCAAAGTTTTGCCAAGAATCTCTCCCACATTTTTGAAAATATGCATCGGGTCTACCAAATGATTGATCACCAATTCACTCTGATTAGGGAGTTCATGAAAAATGGACAACCGTTTCATGTAGACAACTGGATTTTCTGAATCCCACAGTTCTTTCCAATCGCTAGCTTTCATTTGGTGTTGCGCTTGTTGACCAATTTGTCCTTCACGTAAAACATGCCCATCAGGCAAATATCTATGATGTCCTTAATAGACAGTTTTATGTAGTGCTTTGGAATAGCGTGCTTCGAGCCGTGGTCCGCATAAAAGACAAGCATGGTAACCCGAAATCGATAAACCTGAACATTCACCATAACCAGGCCAATCATGCATTTTCCACATAAGTATCCCTTGCACTCACACGTCTCGTCTTCTTATAGGTTGAGACATGTCACGCACAGTAATCCCATCCCATAAACTGCGCAGTTCTTCCACAAGTGGTGCAAGATATACATCCATGTTTTTTACCTTAAACTTACCTGGTACAATAAGAGCTAATAATAAATGACCTTTCTTGTGGCCAACCATGGTGGGATATTATAATTGACCAAACATACAGGCCATGTGCTCCATGAAGAATTGCGTAATCCAAGAATTGCGTAATCCAAATGGATTCACTCCATCCATAGCTAGGCCTAGACGTATGGACGGAGGCTCACTAGCAAACTTTGGCCACTTACTATCTATGTGCTTCCACGCATTAGAGTCAGCTGGCACTCACATTACATTATCTGTAGACCTGCTCTTTGTATGCCATGACATTAACTCAGCTATAGATTTGCATCTAAACATGTTCTTAATTCATGGAATGATAGGAAAGTGGCGAAGAACCTTTGCGGGGATTGCTTTGCCTATAACATCTTCTCTAAATCTATTTGCTCCACACTTTGGACATACGTGGAGATACTCATACTCATTCCAAAAGAGAATGCAATCATTTGGACAAGCATGTATTTTAGTATAATCCATTCCAATGGACTGTAAACCATAAAACCCTAATCCAAATGACCTAGAACTAAAACATGTATATATATGTATGCATGTGTATATATATGTGTATATGTATATATATGTGTATATGTATATATATGTGAATATAGATAGGTATATAAGTATGTGTGTTTGTGTATTGTATATATATTCACTTTATTTAAAATGATTAAATTTAAACCTATTTTTATATTTTTAATCAAATATATTTCATTTATTTATTTAAATAAATAGTTCTTATCATATTTTATTATCTATGTAATTATCCTACCTTATATATATATTTATTTATATATTCAGTTTTTTTCCTTACTTAATCCTATTTTTAAATATTTAGTTATAAATAATTAATTATATTACTTAAAATGCTAGTTTTTTTTATATTTATTTATGCATATAATAATCTTATTTTATATATGTATTTATTTATGTATTCAGATTTTTTCCGTATGTAATCGTATTTTTATATATTTAATCTTATATATTTCATTATATATATTTAATTAAATTATTTAAAGCACTAGTTCTTTTTATATTTATTTATGTATATAATTATCTTATTTTATAAATAAATTTATTGATATATTCAGTTTTTTTCTCTTATGTAATCCTATTTTTATATATTTAATTTTATATATTTCATTATATATATTTAATTAAATTATTTAAAACACTAGTTCTTTTTATATTTATTTATGTATACAATTATCTTATTTTATATATATATTTATTTATATATTTAGATTTTTTTCCTTATGTAATCCTATTTTTTATATATTTAATTTTATATATTTCATTATATATATTTTAGTTACATTATTTAAAACACTAGTTCTTTTTATATTTATTTATGTATATAAGTATCTTATTTTATATATATATTTATTTATGTATTCATATATTTTTTCCTTGCGTAATCCTATTTTTATATATTTAATTTTATATATTTAATTAAAACCCTAATCTTAAAATTCTAGATCTGAAATACTAAACCCTAAAACCCTAATCTTAAATATCTAGACCTAAAATATGTATATTTATGTATACATGTGTATATACATGTATATATGTATTACATGTGCATGTGTATGTGTGCATATATGTTATGTAGGTGTTAAAACCCTAAAACCCTAATCCTATTTTTATATATTTGATGTCAAAATAAAACTTCAAAATAAGAATAGGATTATATGTGTGTATGTATGCATGTGTGTATATATGTGTGTGTATGTATGCATGTGTACATGTGTGTGTGTATGTATACATGTGTATACATGTGTGTGGATGTGTATGTGTGTGTATGTAGGCATGCATGTGTGTGCATGTGTGTGTACGTGTGTGTATGTATGCATGCATGTATGTGTATGTGTGTGTATGTGTGTGCATGTGTATACATGTGTGTGTATGTATACATGCATGTGTGTATGTGTATGTATGCATGTGTGTATATATGTGTGTATGCATGCATGCCGGTATATGTGTGTGTACGTATGCATGCATGTGTGTATATGTGTGTATATATGCGTGTGTGTATGTATGTGTGTATATGTGTGTGTGTATGTGTATGTATGCATATGTGTATATATGTGTGTGTATGTATGTGTGTATGCATGTGTGTAAATTTATGTGTGTGTGTATGCAATCATATGTGTATATGTGTGTGTGTGTATGTAAGCATGCATGTGTGTATAGGTGTGTGTATGTAAGCATGCATGTGTGTACATGTATGTGTGTATGTATGCATGTGTAAATCAATGTGTATCTTCCTTTCTCTTCCCTCTCTCTTTCTTTCTCTCTCTCTCTCTCTCTATCTCTCTATCTCTCTTCTTCTCTCTCTATCAATAGCGAATAAAAGAATCACTTACAAGTATGTCCCTCTTTGAATCATTGTCCTCAAAGCGTAATGTAGGTCATCTCTCATACAATTCCAAACAATCGACGCCAAAGAACTTCTGCAAAATCAACGAAAAGAGAAATTAGAAACCCTAAAGCATAGAGAAACACAAATGCTAACAGTACGTGCAGCACTTACCAAGATGTGAGATCTAAGCCGAGAGAGAGAGTGTGTGTGTAGAGAGAGAGAGATCCGTGTGTGTGTGTGCACAAGACAATGCAGGTTCGCATGCGCAAGTTGGACAGTAGACCGACATTACTCAAACACGCGCAAAAATGTGAAGTTTTGCTCTCGGGTTCAAGGTATGCTTAAAGCTCGCCGCCGGTATAGGCGCCGGTATGAACGTCGGTATACGTGTCGGTAGTTCTCAGTAAATTACCGACGCTTATACCGACGCTCATACCGACGCCTATACCGATGCCTATATAGATGCTTATACCGGCGGCTGCGGGCCACACCGACGATCTGTTTAAAACGGTCATACTGACGGTCCCTTGACCGTCGGTATCTCTTAGTGAGATTTTCCAAGGGCTATACCGATGCCGACTATGACCATCGGTATATGCAGCGTCGGTATGCCCCTCATATGTTGTAGTGATAGCTTAATTCCCAAAGATTACTTTGACATAGTTTTTAGGAAAATATCTTGATTCCCAAAGATTAATTTGACTTTTGTTTCTTCTTTAAGCTCAAATTAGCTTAAACAAAACCAAGCATACTTTATATCTTGGCAAAACATCTATATCCTAAAGAGGTTTTGCCTTCTTCATCTTTCGGCAAAACATGCATAACTTGGAACGTTTGCCTTCCCAAAAATAAATTCATCTCAAAAATGGTAGGAGAATGATCTCATGTGTGGAATAGAAGGCTTGACTATTTCATTTTAGTGTTTCTCTTATAGGAAATAGCTCAATTCCTAAAAGTCACTTACCGAGGTTTCATCGTGAGATGCGAATCTTGAAACCACAAAGAAACTTCTTAGAACTTTTGAAATCTTCTAAATAGAAGAGTGCTTCCAAAGTTTCCATGTTTTCATGCCCCTATGCATCATTATCAAATATGCAAAACATGAACAAAACACAAATCTATTGAACTTCAAAGTTCAATTTGTATTTAAGTTCATCGATTTGGTTGTTGAGTTCCATGGAATTGAAGAGTATTCATGGAACTTGGAAATATAGCTAAAGTTATCATCGAGTCTGGGGATGCTTGAGAAGTTATATAAATTACGTAACTAATCAACGAAAGCTTATCCGAATGACTTTCTAAATATCACCTATACTTAGAGTTATCATTATAAACTTATCTTCATGACTCCCTAAGTACATCCGAGACTTTGAGTCATCATACATAGCAAAAAGTTTGCAAGTAATTAAATTTTCTTGGTCATCAAAAAAATTTAATACTTAACTTTCTCCTAGTGCCTACTTATACCTAGTAAGACATCACACATACTTAATTGTCATTAAGTATTTATTTATGATAACGGAGTATCAACTTAGGAAGGAATCGACTAATTACTTGAGCTGCAAACTAGAACTAGCACGTCTTTGCAAGTAACTAGTCCTTTGTCTTCCCTAATGTCAAGCCGTGAGCTTTATAAAGTAACCAAAATACTAAGAGAGTACATTTTCATATCTACTTGCAAACAGCATCCCGTTCTATCATGCAAATGCATGTGCCTACATGCAAATCCATATGCTCACATGCGTATGCATGCATGTCCTTTGGATGCCCAAGAAATAATGCAACAATCATGCATGAGCTTGATGCATGACTTTTCCTTGTACTAAGAATGTATATCATGCAATCTTGATGCATGTATATCCTTTCCTTTGTACTAATGCACTATGATATAAAAACATATCCTCATGGTGCAATAAAAAGCTTACCAAAAAACATTTGATGCACAAGGATCCTTTTTTTTTACAAGTATTTCCTTAATGCAAACTAATGTTTGGAATGAGAAGTGGATTTTTTCATTATCCTAATCTAGACTTAATCGATTGAAATCTTGGCTATTTCAATGTGCATCTAGGATTAAGTGCAGAATAATGAAAACAAGATAAATCAAGCATTAAGGCCGAGTAGAAACTGGAAAATACTTAGCTTTGATCATAGCATCATCCATCCTCTGATCCTTGCAAGGAGCTATTCACCATCCTTCAAGGCCTTAGTGACCATCTGCACACCTCCTCTCCAAATTTGGAAGTGCAACGATACCAGACTTATATTTTTTATTTTTCACATGAAACTTTGCATGCATGGAATACAATCATATATAGAAAGAGTCTCGGGTTGTGTGTGAGTGATCACAATATTGCCGCGGTTCAGTGGTTGAAGCACAATACTCTCTCTTAATGGGATGGTGGGCAACGCTTCTGTAGAAACTCATATAGATGTTAATTCGTGCATGTGCTATTGATCCTCATAACTGTGTTATGCTAAAGGTAGAGGATACGAACAAAGAGCGTTTGTAGAGAGCTATGTCACCAAAATCATCTTAGCGTAACGGTTGAATGTTGTGGCTCTAAAGCAGATCATCAAGTATCAAACCCCCTCGATGTCGAGACTTCTTTTTCTCTGTTGCTAAAGCTTTTGTAGGTCCAAAATTGAACAATATTATAAGAAGTCCTCTAGCATCTGGACACAAACAAGTGCAGCAGAGTTAGACAAATGATTAGCTTGTATTCCAACACATCAGGGGTTTGAATCCCGGGTGCCATCTGCAATTCCTTCATCGTTTGAACTGATCTTAAGCCTCCTACAGTGCGTGAAGACCAGCTCTTGATGTGCTTTTTCGAGAACCAGGTCACACAAGAGATGTGCTCTCTTGGATAGAAGGAATAGTCTTCCATATGGAGTTCATAGGTTCAAGTCTCGGGCTTGACTAGCTTCTTATACTTTTGCTTCTTCCTCTCATCGACGGACGTCACGCGAACAAGATTTCACCCATCAATTCGGAGAAGCTCGATATAAGGGATCAATATGCGAGAATAACTCGTAAATTGTGGAAGATAGCACATGAAGAGGACCATGGCCAATAGCTTGGTCTCCATGAGAGCTCATGAGGAAGATGATGAGCTATCAAAGGTCTCCATAGGAGCTTTCCTAGAGCTTTGATACCAATGCAACAAAATAGGAATTACCACCACCACATGCTAGAGAGATGACTCTCCTCCCAACCAAATGCCTCCAATATAGCTCTCTCCTAGGGACTCCCTTCTTGGGCACATGGATACTATCCAGCCATGTGTCGGCCATGTAACTACATGTGCGCCAAGTATCCCAGTCAACTCGAGTTAACTCAATTGGATGCCTCTAGAGGGCTCTATATCTCTTTGAGAATAAAATTAGGGTTTTTTCTAAAATAGTTCTAATTGTTCATATTCTCCATATTTTGAGAGATACACACACACTTTGAAACTCTTAGGTGTTTTGCACACACTTTCTTGTATCTAGTTCCTATTTTAGCCTAGATTTAGATCTATTCACTTTGTATCATATTCACACATTGTAATTTGGAATTGCAATATAAGATAGTGGAGGTGAGCATCCCAACTTATTGTACACGTTGAGAACTTGTCTAGTCTCTCTCTCTATCTTTAACTCATCTTGTTTTCTAGTATTAAGGTGTGTATGTTAAGGTTCATGTGTTGGAAAATCCTATAAACATATAATTATTATTATTGAGGCCCATCCCACTTCCAACAAATAACCAACTTCTTTTGAAGTCTTGGAAAAATTGACACGTTCCAAGAATCTATAATTAAAAACAATGTGGAACTACAAAATGCTTGTAAGAGGGGAATAGAACTTGTGCAACAAGGCTAGAGACACCCTGGGTACAAATCTACTTCCACATATTAGTTTTTAGCCCTCAATATTTATAAGTTATGGAGAGAGAATAACAGCAATTTTTTATTTTATAATGACCTAATTTTAGATCGCAAAGCCACGTAGCTAGTGCATGATACATAGATTTTCTGGGAGAGACTTTTATTCTACTACCTGTACTCTACCTTTCTCTCATAGACAATTCTTCCTCATTCTTCCATCTTCATGTCCAATTTTCAACTAAAAAAGATGATCTAGATAAGGTTTAAAGAGAGATTATAAAGATTTTCATCCCTTAATTTTATCTATATGCATAAACTGACATGAATTCTCATTTTGAACATTATTTACAAATGCAAAATTGAAAGCTCAAAATGAATTATTTCACTATCGAAAGGCTTATTACATGGGATTACATAGATGCATATTGTAGCTAATGCAATAGGGATAACTACAATTCAAAATTTTGGGATCACAATCATTGCCAACCTACTGATGGGCTACGTTCAAGGTTCTAGCCGTTATTGCCATAGATATTAGATGACCAACCAAGAGCTCTTTCCTGCTCCTTCCTGTTGGATAACTATGAAAGATCTCCTTCCTACTCCTTCCTTCCTTTATGTCCCTTTATTAATGATACATTCAATGCAAAGACTCAATTGTCAATGACATAGGAATTGTATCTACAGCTTCAGCTCCTCTTAATCCTACTGATAGTAATGTTGACATGGAAGTGTTATATGGACTCACCATAATCATTGGAAAGATTCCATGATAAAAACTTTTGGGCTATGCAAAAGATACATATATCATTTACAACAATATTACAATTGCAATAACCTTTTCACTCAAAGTTTCATTCATTATTACAAACACAATTTGTGCGCTATGCTCTCCTAGCAAATGAATATGTCTCCTATATGCTATGAGAACTCAAGAGAAACTCAAGAAGAAGAGTAACAAACCACACACATACACTAATGAAGAGATGCAAAAAAAAAAAAAAAGATAAACCATCTAAGACCACTCTCGCATGATATGTAGGGGTTTGAGACACTCCAAAAGCACCACAAAAGCTCCAAACAAAGAAGGAGATGAAAGTTAAAAATCCAACCTGTTTTGTATGGTTTTTAGATAAAAGTTAGCAACAAATAGTCTTAAAGATTATAAAAGTAAAATCAAAACATATTAGAGGCTTGGAAAAACACTCCATGGACTCAAAAGATTTCTTGGCCTTGGTAAAATTGGATTAAAATCAACATCTCTTTGATAGTGCATTTGGAGATCAAATGAGTTTGAAATGAGTTTTGCATCGCACAAAGTCCCTGAAGATTTGGTTTGAAGTATAGATAACCATAGATAGGTGTACAAACATTTATAGAGAAATGAGATTATAACTAAAGTTGTGTTGGCAATATGCCTCATCCGGTAGTCTGCCATGGGTGCAGGGGGAAAATCAACCATGAAACCATCTATGCTAGGTGGTTGGCTTAGGTACGCAGAGTGTATAATCTTTAATAAGTCACTTCTTATTTTTGAAACCATCTTTATGAGTTCGTACAGACTAACCTTGTGATAAATACCTTTCAAGATCTCCTCAATGTTTACCTCATGTGTGTCTTCTTGCAGACTTGTTGGTTGATCCCTTAGTGCAGTAGCCATCCTTTCATAAGGTCCTTCAATATCTGTTTGGCCCTTCCACCCAGCCTTCTTTTCCTCCTCTTTATCCTGAAGTCCTTGTTGTTCCTCTCTACAGGTTGCTGCCGCTTGTTTGGCTCTAGTCATCATGGGCACTCAGGAAGATGAAACAACATAAGAGTGAGTGGTCATACCTTCTACTTGAAGGGAGTCTGCAATCATGTGAATTGGAGCAGGGAGGCTCCTTGGGCAATCTTTGGTATCGTGATCTTTAGCTTCTAGACAATGCTGACAAGGAGGTGCATCTTCTGGAAGGGAACACCTATTTTGCGTATGGCCATACTCACCACAATGATAACACATCAACGGCCTATTATATCCAGCTTCCTTGGACGATTCTCCTTTCTATTAGGTGCATTTGAAGTACTAGCATAATATGAATCCAAAGCTTGAGGGTTACCTCGTTGTTTTGTACCCTTGAGGTAGTAAGAGTCTCTAGCTTCATGGCCATCCTTTCCACAAAATTGACAACTTACCCTATTATGACAATTAGCATTGGAATGCCCACTGTTGTTACATATTCTACACCAAATTTGCCTTCGTATAACCTGAGTGGTCCGCAAATCTTCTAATTCACGATGGAGTTGGCTACCTCATCATCACTGCGAGGCAATGACGGTGGCATGACCTTCTCTTCTTGGTGATTTTGCTGCATTCTCAATGCCTCCTATTCTTTCCTCAGTTGCCCAATAAGGTCTAGTTCTGCAGCATAATTTGGTTGTGTATCCCCTTCAAAATTTTTCCTTGCTTCTTCAATGCGTGATTCTGCTGCAACAAAATCATTAAGGGTTGCATCCAATCTAAGAGACTCACATAGCTTCTACTGAGATGACCTCGGCATAGCTTTTTCTATCCATTTTTTAACAGATTATATTCTGTAGACACATGAGGAAAGTCTATATCCCCAAATTTTTAGATTGAACACATGATAGTGCAATTTTGCTGTTCTATGTATGTGAATGCAGCACTTAATTCACTAGAATAGACAACTCAGTTTTATTGTAGGTAAAAATGAGTGGGAAAAGTATACTAATATCATTGAAATCAACCATAAGATCTCAGAGCTACACATGATTAATTTCAATGAAAGCTTCTCTTTAATCATTGTAATGTACCCTGCCATAGGAAAATACATATCTTATCACATAAAGCTTTTGACTTCACATTCATGCTTTTAGCTTTGCAGGTAAATCTCTGATTTGTCATCATTAGAGTCATGCCTCGAGTACTTATGTATGCAATTCATATAGTATGATTATATGTTAATATGTGTGTAGCTATAGGAACCTTAGTGTGAAAGCATTTCACAGAAAAAAAGAAACATAAAACAAACAAAAGAAAATAAAACAAAAAAAGGGGAAGCAACTCAACGTGAAGCTAAAAATAAATAAAACGCATGGCAGAAACTAACAATGAGACGCGAAAGTAAAATAAAGCAATGGAAGCCGAATGACAACACCAAAAAAAAAAGTCGTACAAGTAACCAAAATGCATGTAGCCTCATGATGCAGAGACAAATAGAAAGACGATTCGTTTGTTTTGGCAACAGACTTAAGCGAGGCTATGACAACTTACGCATTCGGGCATAACACAGAGAGAGAGAGAGCTCAGCAAGGGCTACATCGACCATTTTGCACAGAAGAGATAGAAATTTATTCAAAGCGTCATCGCTGAGAGTGATCATTCCTCGTCTGTGTGTCATAATATTCGCCACCCACGTTGTATACATGGACGTATAACGATCTTAGAGAAACCTATATCTTTTGTGCGCGCAAAACTCAAGAGCTCATCGCCATGTCTTGTTTGTTCTGTTTTTCAATGCTCTGTGTTTGACAGACCTTGAGTCCGATGCGATCTGTAGGCTTCTCAACTTTATAGACAAACATTGAGAAAGGATGTTAATTCTATCAAGCACGGACACTCAACGCGTCAAAGATGTGATCAAATTTTGACTTTTTATGGCTAGAAGATTCCAAGTTCCACTTCTAGGATTACACGTTTCAACATGTTTCGCTTGCAGGTCATATGTATGATCCCCTCTCGTAATCTACCATAGTTCTAAGCTATAGTTCATCTTATTTTCCTTCATTTATACATTGAATTTACGATACGTTACTTTAGAAGTGAAACACTTCTTGTGCAGTTAATCTACAGCGGTTGTTCCCTGTGTGGACAAAGGTAGATTTTGTTTGAAGTTCTATTTCAATATCAGTACTTGAACATGTTACAATAAGATGCATGTGTACCTACGTATCAACAAGATATCTATTGTTTCTAGAAATACGTGTGAAACTAATTCAAAAGAACTCGTCTGCATTCGATTTTTGGAAATACTTTTGCTTCTCTTGAAGCAGGTTTGTAACGCACATTCCGGAAGGTATTTATGGTCTTATTTGTATCACGCGATTCATACCATTTTACTTTTGACTTCACATAACCAAATCCTGCTCTCTCCAAGAGTGATTCAATTGTTCGTTGATATGTATTGAAGATTCTTTTGTATTACTAATTTGTTCCGAGGATAGATTCTCGTTTTGCTTTCACATGTGCATGCAGAATTGAAATAAATTATGCAAATCTATGATTTTTCTTTTGGTGAAACCAATGTTACTAATGAGATTTCCAAGATGAGATGTTTTGCAGGATTTCGAGAGTAATAATGATTTTTGAATGTAGAAGATCGAAGATTAGATGATGACGACCAAGATATCCATATTACGATTGAGTAGAAATTACTTTGTGGGAATCCTCTTTCGTCATGCAACATTAAGGAGAATGATCCATGAGATAATGAGAGTGTGAAATCGAGATTGTGACTGCAAATGTATGCTCAAGCTTTGGAGGTAATCTCTTAAGGAGGAAGTCTATATTCTTGGACGTGATCAACTAGGAGGAGGTACTCTATACATTTGGAGGAAGCTCTCTGTTGAAGACTCAAGGAGGCCATCATTGAAGATTGGCGGATTGAAGGACATGAAGGAGATCTGAAGGTTTGCACTTTGAGGATGTGACTACGCTTCTAGAAAAGAGGATGGTGCTATACTTGATGAAGAAGGTGGCTCTACACTTGGAGGAAGGTTTCTAGACTTGATGGGGATTTATTCTACCTTTGATACTAGCTACGGAGATTTTTGAGTATTGAAGAAGATATCATGCCAATCAAAATGAGAAGAAGTGACCTTGCAAGAAACCTTTATCTACATTCAAGGGGATCTAGAAGAATCATCCATGAAGCTATGATTGTGAGTGAGAGTGAGAGTGTGATTGAGAATGAGAATGAGATTGCCATTATGATTGTATAATCACATGATTATGATTGTGATTGAGATTGAGATTGTGAGTGAGAGTGTGATTGAGAGTGTGAGTGTGAATGAGATTGTGATAGCTCGGGGGTGGTTGGGAGGTCGAAGCTTCATCAAGAAGCGATTTTTCAAAGCTATTGTATCGAGAAGGTTGAGGCTTCATCCGAGGGCTATTACTTGTATATGGAAAACATGAGATTCATAAGATAAGTTTTATTTCATAATCTTATGTTCTCTTAATTATTTTGTTCAATATTGTTAGACAAATCTATGATCTGATATGTTTCTTTTCTTTCTAAGTGAGTAGAGGAATGCTACAATCATCAACAAAACTAGAATTCTCCACAATGTGTTGCTTTTACTCTA
Organism: Ceratopteris richardii; assembly: GCA_020310875.1. NCBI lineage: Eukaryota > Viridiplantae > Streptophyta > Polypodiopsida > Polypodiales > Pteridaceae > Ceratopteris > Ceratopteris richardii. The sequence continues at coordinate 149,006,833 of CM035406.1, read as the reverse complement.
ACAATAGATGTTGATATGTGTTTCTTATCTATGATCACAGGAAACATTCGAATAACAAAGATGATGTATGCTAGGTGTAATAAAGTAAGTTTATGATCTAGGGGTCTAGTCGGTTCACACAGATCTAAAATCGGACACCCTTTGGTCATCCGTGTATATAATCAACGGAATCAAGTTTAGACTTACTAGGAGGTCTTGTGCTCTTCTGAACAAGTGATCCACTTAGCTTACTGGTTAAGTCTCAAGGATGTGAAGGAGGAGGTCTTGAGTTGAATCCCCATGGGGGACATGGGGAGAGTATTTTGCCCAAAGAGATCTAAAGCCTTCTAGAAGCATCCACTTGAGTTAACTCGAGTTGACTGGGACACTTGGCACACATGTAGTTACATGGCTGACACATGGATGGTTAGTATCCACCTACCCAAGAAGGTAGTCCCCTAGAGAGAGCTATATATAGAGGCATTTGGTTGGGAGGAGAATAATCTCTCTAGCACCTTGTGGTCATAATCATTAGGTTGTTGCAGTTCTCAAAGACTTGAGAGGAATAAGAATCCCACCTTTGTTACTAAGTCCATGCACCAAACATGCCCAAAAATGGACTAGTAATTTGAATCCAACTTGTTCACTACCTAGATCGCACATCGAGAAACTCTAAATTGGCCAGGGATGTTTTTAGATCCACCCTTATCATTCATTCACTACTCTCTACTTTGACTAGTTTATCAAAGTGCAAAGCAAGATAGTTTTTTGAATCATTCGGACAGGGATGGCACCACAGAGATGAGACATGTTCTTCCAGTTCTAGAACATGACCCTGTGCTTCCGTTTTTAGAACATGAGGTTCGAGGGTTGCCTAGAGTAGATGTATAGCTCTATTTTCGAGGATGAAAATATTTTCCAAGGGGGGAACAATGTAATAAAGTAATTTTATGATCTAGGGGTTTTGGCTAGTTCAGATAGATCTGAAATCGGACACTGTTTGATCATCCGTGTATATGACCAAAGATCTTGAGGTTAGACCTACTAGGAGTTCTTGTGAACACGTGATCCACTTAGCTTAGTGGTTAAGTCTCAAGGATGTGAAGGAGGAGGTCTTGGGTTCAATCTCCATGGGGGACATAGGGGCCCAAAGAGATCTAGATTCTTCTAGAAGCCTCCACTTGAGTTAACTTGAGTTGATTGGGACACTTGGCACACATGTAGTTACATGGCTAACACATGGATTGTTAGTATCCACCTGCCCAATAACGCAGTCCCCTAGAGAGAGCTATATATAGAGGCATTTGGTTGGGAGGAGAGTCATCTCTCTAGCACATGGTGGTCGTAATCATTAGGTTGTTGCACTAGGAGCTAATATTATTTATTTTTTTACTCTCTTCCTCATATGTTGTATCTCTTTCTTCCTCATTCTTGTTATCTATCTACATGCATGAAAAACTAAAGGAATGTTATACACTTGATTCCCATGGTACCTTATTTTCTTATTATAGGAAACATTAATCTCCCTCTCTTTCTTTCTCTTTCAGCTTTTTCTATTATCCATTGCTCTTTAATGCCTAAGTGTATTGGGGTCATCTCATAGTATGATGACTTACATTAATGTGTTGTCTCTTGATATACATGATATAAAATGGATCTATACTAACAGAATTGTCGAAAATGGCTCCTAAGGTATGTTGTGCTCCTTTTACTTGCATGATGCAATTCCTTAAAGTTTGGTTTCTTTTTTCGCACGACTCTATTTGTGAATAGTTCTTGAGAGGTATTTGTGTAAGGCGCTGAGCATGTGCCTTCTTAGGAACTATTAACCATTTTACCTTCTTCCTCGTTTTCCTTATTTATTTGCTTCCTCAAGCTTATACCCTATTTTTTAACTCCCTCCCGTGGATCAAAAGAAATTACATATTCGTTATTGGATGCCAAGTTTTGCACTTATGCATGTTAAAATTATTTGTTATGGTAGCTTTCTGTAGCTTTTGTTCTTATGCTTAGCCCAAAGTTCCCACAATGGTGGATTTTGATGAGAACTATTCTTCTATAAAGCGATGCTTTCAAAAGGATGAACGGGCTTTTGAGTAGTATATTTTGGTTGCAAAATGGCCGACTATATGAGGCTACCCTTCAATTGTCTTTTACTTTTGACAAGATGGTAGGCTATATGAGGCTATTCTTCAAGTGTCTTTTTCTTCAATTTCTATAAAACGGTTTCCCTGTACAAAATGAATATCCATCATGTAAATAGACAATATGATGTAAGAACTACACACATTAAATAATTGCTATGAAAGTTTCTCTATGCTCAACCACACAACTAGAAGTACTGAGAAATATTGGTTTCTTTTTAGTTTATGAGGATATGCGTAATGTATCAAGCTTTCAAAAATAAGATAATTTCTTAAGTGTGATTTCCATAGAAAAAAATGAATCATGTAAAAAGCTTGAGCTATGGGATCCTCTTATACTTTATGGAATAATGGAATGTTAAATGGATTTCAATGTCTAGAGGTTTTTAATGTGTTTTGTGTTTTGATTTAGCATGTGAAGGTTCATGAGGGTGTGAATGCGCATGGGAATATTCAAATATTTTTTGAAGTTATTTAAAAGATTACTCAAAATAGAATATTGTTAGTTATTTTTGTAAAACTAATATATCGCTTTAGAAAGTGAAGGTTTTGTAAAAATAAAAAATCATGATTTTGTAATAAAATAGATTTTTTTAAAAAGCATGCTTTTCAAAGTGCCTCCCTCATGTACCTTCTATTTAGGAGTAATAAGAAATACCTATAAATACACATGCTCTTATAGACCCATCCATCAAAGTATGTGGGGGGAGATTGTACCGAATCTAGTGTCAAGTCTCTTATCTTTTCCCTATTCTCTGAGTACTTTTGTGTGATTTGTTTCTATACTATCCTTTGTGTACGTGCATCTGTTGGATCCAAAGATCAAAAATGGTATCACAACGAAGGCATGTCCATGGAGGTCATTGCAACATCTGATTGTGATTTGTGGCATCCGTTCCATTCACAATTTGACAATCAACTATCCAATGTAGGTTATCAATTCGGTTATCATTTGATTACTCCTTTGGCTTACTTCAAGGCATCGATGAAGCGAGAGAACTGTGGCATAACTTTGGCATCTTTGGAATCTATGGCACTCATGGTTCTCTTGGTTCACTTTGGTTCCCGTTAGTTCCATTGGCAGTCGTTGGCTATGTGCGAACTGATTCTAACACATGAGTGGTAATAAGGGCTTAGTTATTTCCCTAGTTAGCCTACTTAGTTCCTTATTTAGCATGTAGAGGATTTGAACCCACAACCTCATACTTCCAAGAGATAAGCTTTATCCACTAGCCTATTGTCACTTATTCATACCCCATTCCTCGTATTAATATTTAACACAACTTTTAACACTCTCTTCATCTTATTTGTTTATTTATTTACTTATTCAAAACTTTCATTTAATTTATTTATTAGTACTTATCAAACACTTTTATTTTATTTATTTATTTGTTATGATGATTATTATTATTTTTCTTCTTTTTAATATACACTATTGTTAAATTTTTGCCCATGCTTAGAACTAGGTTTTGCTTCTCTGCATAAGGCCATGGAACCTAGCCATACAATCGGTAATTTTGGTTCATCACCCCTACCAAAGGTACCAATCAAGGAACAATTAGAGCTTTTGCAGCATGAACTCCAACATGCCCAAAATGAGATTAAGAAATCTAATGCAGCATTCCAGCAACTGCAAAGTAACAAAAATAATCTATTTAGGGTGGTGAAGGTCATTATTATCGCACAAGAACAAGGCACTCAATCCAAGACTAGTGCCAAAAGTTTCAAATTTTCATGCTTCGATGGGCAAAAGGATGCCTGATTTTTTCATTCATGGCTATCTCAGTTTGATGACTTCTATTATGATGAATTGTACTCTGAAAGTGAAAAAGTGAAACTTGTTACTAATTATTTGGTGAGTAAGGACTAGACATGGTGGACTGTTTTGTGTCATAGCACCGATTATCACACCACATGGAAAGCATTTCAAGAAAAGATCAAGGAGTCCTTCCTTCCTCCCGAGATTCACTTGCATGCATGTTGAATGTGGACAACTTTTGGATGGAAAGGTGGATATAATATATTTACCTATACTAAATGTTTCTAGAAACGACTATTACTTATTTGTTCACTTGAAGAAATTCCTAAAGATACTTTGAAAAGAAAGTATGAAGATGGTTTGGAGATGGGACTCCTAGACAAACTCAATAATGCATGTCCCATGACCCTCTATGAAGCTATTTCTTTTGCACATGATGCTAAAAAAGAATTTCAATACATCACTAAGTCCATTCGCTTACAAAAATGTTTCAATGACAACCACTAATCATGCCAAATTTTCCTTTCAAGCATCTCTTCACTAGTCTTTCTTCTCCTACTTTTCAATGCCCACCTACTTTCCAACACCCCATAGTTTTTAGTGCCCTCCTCAATCCAATTTCTCACCACTACCAAAGACACCCACTCTACAACCTAAAAAACTCACAACCCTTCAAAGTACAACGATGGATTCTCAACAAAAGAGGCCCCATATCACTTGCTAGCATTGTGGTAAGTTTGGTCATACTAAAAAAAAATGTAGGTTTCGAACTAACAACATGAAGCCTGTTTGAGCTCGAGTACACAATATGGAGGTGGTTCCTGAAGACATTTAACCTAATTGGACCGAAAAAGCATTAGAATAGGAGGTAGGTACTTAAGGTAACACAATTACTATTCATTCGTTACTTTGCATGCAAGGTACTATTAATGGTAAACTTGTTAGTTTTTTACATGATCATAGTAGTTTGCATGACTTTATTTATCATACACTAGTGAAAGATCTCCAATTAAACCCACTTCCTTCTATGTATAAGTTAGAGCTGCATTTTAAAAAAATAGATATAATGTTACAAGTGAAGTGCATAATGTTCATGTTACTTCATAGAGCATGTATCTTTAGTAAAATTGATCTTAAATCTAGGTATCATCAAATGTGAATGACACAAAATTACATGTATAAGACTACCTTTAGAGCTCAAATAGGTCACTTTGAATTCATGATAATGCATTTTGTACTTACCAATGCAACTTCTACATTTGCACGCATGATGAATAACATTTTTCTTGGATATCAAGCTTTTTTTTCTTGTTTTCTTTGATGATTTACTTGTCTATAATGAGAATGATGATGACCATGGAAAGCATTTAGCAATAGTTTTTAATTTGTTATGCAAAAACAAACTTCATGCCAATCCTCAAAAGAGTTACTTTTTTCCAAAAAGATAGAGTATTTGGGATATATTGTTTCTATTCAAGGTGTTCATGTAGATCCAAAGAAAATAAAAGTAATTGAAGAATGGTCTATACCTCAATCTGTGAATGATGTCTAGTCTTTTCTAGGATTAGCTAGTTTTTATAGTAATTTTGTAAAAGTTTTTTCTTATTTAGCACTTCCACTCACATTATTATTGAAGAAAAAGTTAAAGTTTTCATGGGGATTAACACAACAACAATCTTTTGAAAAACGCAAACATGTACTTTCTCATGCACGTGTTTTGCATTACCAAATTTTGCCCAACCTTTCCTTGTAGTTATAGATGCTAGTGGCTTAGGTATAGGTGATCTATTAATGCAAAATGATCATCCCATTGCATTTGAAAGTAGGAAACTTAAACCTTCAAAAAGGAATTATAGTACATATGATAAGGAAATTTTGGTTGTTGTGCATGATTGAGAAATTTGGAAACATTATCTCATGGGTTCTAAAGTCATAATCAAAACAAACCAACAAGCTATCAAGCATTTATTAAATCAACCATTGATTTTTGACAAACACATCGAATGGGCTTCATTCATATAAAATTGACAGCCGATGGTTCAATATCAACCGAGGAGAGCTAACATTGTAGTTGATGCATTAGTCGTTCCCCATTCCCACAAACAACTATTGTTTGAATGAATAATACTTATGTTGTTCATCTTCATTCGTTTCATGACATGATTCCTACTTATGCATTTGATTTTAATTTTTTTACAAGCATGGAATGATTTAAATAATTTTACAACGTTTAGTGAGGATCACTACTTTTCATAATGGGTTCTTGTATTTTGAACAAAAGATATGCATTACACAAGGTTTTAAAGAATTTCTTATGAAAGAGATGCATGAACAATTGTATATGGGTCATAGGGGCTTACAAACTACTATTTCTCTTGTAAAGAATTTTTCTTTCGGTCAAATATGGAAAAGGATATTGCACAGTATGTTTCCTATTGCATTGTGTTTCAATGTGTGAAAGGACATCATGGTAAAGCATTTAGATTATTAATGCCACTTCCCATACCTAATGGACCATGGCAACAAATTTCTATGGATTTTATTACTAGTCTTCCTACAACTTCATATCATAATGATATGATTTGAAAAATTGTTGATGGATTTAGTAAACAGGCATCTTGCTTTCTTTGCAAAAAGACTCTATATACACCTCAAGCTACTTAGTTATTTATTAAATATATTTTTCAGCATCATGGTTCTCTAAAAGTTATTCTTTCAGATCGAGATCTTCGTTTTAGTAATCACTTTTGGGTTGCATTATTTCAAGTTCCAAAATAGGCTTTAGCTCTACATTTGATCCAGAAAGTAATGGGAAAATTGAAGCTATGAATACTAATATTTTGGATTTATTATATTGTTATTCTTTAGATAATCCATATAATTGGAATTAGAAACTTCCTTTACTACAATTTGCATATAATAATAGAACACATAGTACTACTAGACGTGCACCATATGAAATTTTGTATGGTAAAACACTTCCTACTCCCATGTCTATCATTCAAGCACACATATCTATGGTTGATTCTTTTGCACAAGATCATATTTCCATACTTCATGAGGTTCATAAGCACATTAAAAATAGTCAACAATGTTACATGCATAATGTTAATAAGAAACTTGTAGCTAAAGAATTTAATGAAAATAATTGTTTATGGATACAAATAATTAAAAGAAATTTGAAAAATATTTCACAACATCCTAAGGTTAAACTTGCACCATGTTATTAAGGACCTTTCCGTATTATTAAAAAAATTAATGATTTAGATTAGATATACCTTCTCACTGGAATATACATAATTCTTTTTGTATCAGTTTACCAAAACAATGTAAAGGAACATTAGCACTCACTCCTATTTTAAATGATCCTCCTTTACTTGAAGAGGATGTAGAAATTTTAATTCCAAAGAGAATACTTCATTATGGTGTTACTACTACATGCACAAATAACCAATATCATAGATATTTAGTAAAATATAAAACTCAAGCACTTGAAGAATCTCAATGGATTCATAAAACACCTCTAACTCCACATTATAACCGTTTGATTTTTGTTTTTCATTCAAGGCCACATCAAATCCCAGTTTTCAAGCTCGATGCATGTGTTTTTACATGGAACATGCTTATGATTGTTCAATGATGGGACATGTGATGAGCTATCCAATTCTATTTTATTTTTATCAACTTATGTCAATTTCTCATCAACTAGGAGGCATGTTATAGTTTATGGAATAATGGAATGTTAAATGGATTTTAATGCCTTGAGGTTTTTAATGTGTTTTGTGTTTTATTTAGTAGGTGAAGACTCATGAAGGTGTGAATGCGCATGGATTTATTTAGATATTTTCTTTAATTTATCTAGAAGAACATTTAGAAGATAGTATTTTTAGTTAATTTTTGTAAAAATAATAGATCGCTTTTGAAAGCGACATTTTTATAGAAATAGAAAATCATGCTTTTGTCAATAAAATATATTTTTGTAAAGAGAACACTTTTAGTAGTTCTGCCCTCATGTATCTTCTATTTAGGACATAAAAAAAGGTACCCATAAATACACATGCTGTGATAGACCCATCCATCAGAGTACATGATTTCATTTCTGTACTATCCTCTACGTACATGTGTCTGTGGGATCTAAAGATCAACAACCCCATTCCAATAACCAAATATTTGTTTGCTTCTTTACCAATGTTTCTAACATTAGCTATGAATAAAATTTCTCGATTCAAAGATATAAAATTGTGTGTATGGAGAGACAATACATAAATAAATCAAAATCCTTAAATTTCTTGATAAAGGTAAACAATAAATGCATCTCCAACATAATGAAAACTGAACATTAGAATGTTAACGGAAGAACATTTCGTAAGTCGAGATTTGCACTAAGATTTGAATACACTTTCTTTGATTCCAAGAAATTCGTGCATCTACTTTTGGCAATCCGATGTCAAATGATAATGCAAAAGCCTAAAATCGAGCATTTTGAAGGACATGAAAATGAGCTATAAACTAATTCTGTAGATGGCTTAGGACAAAAAAACAACTACTTTTTATATTGAGGAGGCAAATACTTTGATCTCTCTCTCTCATCACTACATGCAGAAGTGATACTAGAATTCTACTTTTTTTTTTAAGGTTGCAAAATCGCCTCATGAGAGTGATACTAGAATCAAAACCTTTAGAATCACGCAATAAAGTTTCGTAATCTTTTTTCTTTTTTTGCTTATTGATCTCCCCATAGTGAATTTCTATACTCAATAAAATTTCATTCCATTATATGATTATCCCATTTTGTATGTTATTTCACATGCACTAATCCAAAGGCCAAATTACCTAAACATGAAAACGAGAAACGTGGTTCATGTTCATGCTAAACCTTAACACACATATAAACATGAAAATAGAAACTCAATGGTAAGGTTTGGATTTTCTTCTTTTATCTTTCCATTTGAATGAAATATTCTTCCTCTAATTATAGTCATTAGTATTAAGTATAGAGTAGTATAAACTATGTTTCTTATCCCAAAATCAAACATAGATGGAATGCAATTTCAAGGCATGTACTAGATCTTTCCTATAATATACTGTAGGGTCTCCATGATGACGTCTTGAACACTAATAAAAATTTATGAAATCAATACATCACTATAGAATTTGATGTGGGTGCATATACCCATGAATTTTTTCTTTTTAATTGATCTATAATGCCATGAGCTATGCATAACTACAAAGAATTCATTATTACCTCTCATTGTATCATTTTAGGTAAAGGTAGGCCATTTCATTTTACCAAAAATGTATACTTCATAAATTTGTTTTTAACTATCTGCAAGATGAAGAAAGAAGGACATCATTTCAGATGTTTTTAGGGATAACAAATTTGTGAATTTAGATCTTTGAACATACATCTCAATGTTTTATTCTCGAAATGGTTTATTACAAACAAGAAAAATTCTAATTCTACATCTCTAAACATATAGATCAATCTTCTAGACTTGAAACGGTTTGCAATTCCTAGACCACATAAGTTGAATCATTAAAAGGTTTTCCATAATTTGTCACATATATCAGCCACATAGCATCTTCTGCTCATAGTGATTAGATTCCTCATTCTATTCATATTTATTCATGAACCCAAAACTGCAATAATTTCTATCAAAGCAAGCGCATGCTTGTTGAAGTGCATTGTCGACATGCCTTTACTCAAAATCTAATATTTCTAAAAACTTTTGTGCACATATTTGTGGTGGTGTATACTTTGAATCAAATCTTTGGGGACTTTGTGCAACACAAAAGATACTTTGATCTCATTTCTTCTCCAAATGCACTTTCATAGAGATGGTGTAAAGAGATTCATCCCTTTGTGTTGATCTCCAACACATGAGTTAGAAATTCATCTATACTTCTAGTAGAGTTCCATTGGGTGGCCAGATGCATTTTTTCTCTAGAATAAGCATTTTTTTATATTAGGGTACAATCAACAACCATTGCAAACAAACTATTGAATTTTTCATATTGGGTATTGAGGATACGTTATGTGGCTCCAACTACCGTTTACATATATTGCATGGAAAAGGGATTGGAGAATATGGTGCATGGTTTTGAAACACGTCGTACCATAGGGACAAATGTTCCTATGCTATTTAACTTTTGTTTTGATTATGAATGATATACCATAAACACATGAAACCATTGAAAGAAAACTTTTATGGGATGGGAAAGATACATAAGCACATGCCATGATGGCGTTGGCTATCAAATGTGCATTATGTCTTCACATTTCATCGTGAAAAACAACACAACATGCTTGCAATGCTCTTGCCATAAACTATTAGGAAGGGAATGAAAATGTTTTTGCTTTTGTTTGAAAAAAACCTAAGAGTACAAATATGAATGAGGGTCGCTCCATGGACAATTTTCTAACAAATATCAAATATTTGAAGGGGCATTGATTCTTTCAATTAAAAATTCTCTACATTACTTATTTTTGAGGACTCTTTTGAATGGTTTATGTAGTTCTTATCAGCTTTTTACTTCCAATCTTTACTTACTAAGGAGATAAAATCAAAACATATGGAGATTTAGAGTGTATTATGTTTCTAAAATGTTCTTTCCAACAAAAATATGTCAATTAGGTGTGTTATGGATAAAACTCATGTTACTTATCAATAGCTCAAGACTAAAGGTAGATCTTCCTCTCGTGGGGAGAAATTTAGAATTGTGACCCAATCAAAGAAGAATGGGAATTCACTACATAATCGTATTATGACGTTCACAAAAGAAGTAGAGATGTAAAAAGGTATAAAGTAAAGACTTCCAAAGTAGAAAGGACTTGCAATTTCTTCAATATTGGCCATGTGGAGTATATCAAACCGCTTCGATGAAGACAAGTATTAATGGAAGATTAGTGAGTTAGGAGTTGGGATAGAGAGGCATCACCTATTACTTAATGTCTACTTCTTGATCATGTTCACGTAATTTTTAACTAATAAAAGATGTTATGTGCTTTCAATGCATTTTTACTAACGACAAGGAGTTTTTTAAGACTACGGAGTGTTTTCCCAAAGCTTGAAAGATTATTGAAAATGTTAAGAAATCATTTTGGTGCTTGAAATATCGTTAAGTCTATTTGTACATGACTTCTCTGTTAAAATCATGTGAAATAGATTGGGTTTTTAAATTTATGTCCTTCTTTGTTTGGATCTTTTGCATTGTTCCTAGATTGTCCCAATCGCATAACAATCGCGTCAGAGTGCTTTTGCATGCTTCATGTGTTTTTATGTTTCTTCATTAGTGCTATACTTGGAAAGAAGTCAAATCATATTGCTTACCTTTGAAAACAACCGAAGAGTGATCATATTAATGAAGGTGATTGAATGGAAAAGCTTCTTGCAAGGATCAAATATTTTATGGAGCACTTGATTGTTGTCAATGATTTTTCCTTTAATAGTTTGTGTAAAGGATTTTACCTAGTTCTTACTACATTTTTCTTCTACTCTCTTTTCATGAAGAAATGCAATTGAAATACGTGAAGAGGCTTATCATCTATCTATCCAACTAATTAGCTCTACATCAAATAAATACGGTTGAAGTGTAATAGTTTGAAACTAGATATAAAAATGAGTTTTAGTTTGTATTTAAATTCAAATTTTTTAATATTATCAATACTTAGAGAAATCGTATTAGAAGCTTGCATATCATCACATGAGTATAACTAAACATAACTACACATTGTGATACGACTAATACTAGTGAAGATTATCATGCTCATTCAAGGTAATTCTCTCCTTCTTGAGTTTGCAATGGTGAAAATGCACAAAACCACCATGATGAAGATGAAGCTTAGGAACACAACAAAGAAATATTATTGAAAAGTGTACAAAATTAAGAGCACAAAGAAATAATGATATTGAGAACTGTATACATTGAGCAGAACGAAGCAATCATATTGAAAATTTGTACAATAGTCCTATTATGTTTGTGTGCACATATGGATTTTATAGATTTTGGCGAGAATATTTGAAAATAAAAATCATCAAAGATAGCATTCATGTGAGATTTGAAAAACATAGACGGTGAAAAAAATTTCCTTAATGTTATTTTGAACTCATTAATACCTCCTTTCTACAAGAAGCTAGATGTTGCTTATGATGTTAAGAGAGAAACTGCATGGATAAATAGAATGGGTTAAATTCATATATAAATTACATGATAACCCAATGGAAATATATCTCAAAACCCTATCACCTTTTCATCTTTTGATTCTCTTATCGTACATGTAGATTAATAAATAATGGATTATACCCATGTTCAGACAAGAAGTGGCATATTCCAATGTCTAATGTGACACTAAATTAGTATTTTTTTAACTACATAATACTATCAACCTAAAAACCAAAAAAACCAATAAACCATGCCGAACTAAATTTTATGCTATTCAAAACATGAATGAAACTTCCTCGATTACTGAGTATTGCCTATGGTTGTGGATATTTTCCATAGGTCTAAGATTAATCTTCTTTCTAAATATCTCTACATGAAATGTAAGTGGCCAATCGATATCCAACCAAGGTCAAGAATTCGAGCCACTAATGTGATGTAGGGAGGAGTTTATGGTATATGTCCTCAAGTGCAGGTTAGGGTCCATGATGTGAGTGTATATGGTACACTTTTTGTTCAAGACTACTCTATCTACTCTTTGATATAAGGGCAACCATACAATGCTACTCTTAGGATGGAGAGAAGAGTCCTAGAAGATGGCTCTCTCTATGCTAGGATCTAAAGTAAAGATGGCAACAGAACTATTCACTTTATAATTGTTTGTGTTGAGCATGTCAAGAATAGAACTTCTCAGAAGATCCCTTGACAAGAATGGGGTGGAATGTAAGACAGAGGAAGAGAACATTGGCATTATAGAAGCTCACTTCACGAGTCTCTTAGCTGGTGCTTGTCCCCTCTCCCCCCATAGGCGGGATTGCATGGCCTCTCGAACTTCCTTGCACAAAATCCCATCCAACTTCAGCGCTCTACTTGATGCCATCATTTGCAAACAAGAGATCCTTGAAGTTATTGATTCCCTTTCGAATGGCAAGAGCTCGGGGCCTGATGGGCTCACCGATGAGTTCTTTAAATCATTCAAATATGTGGTGGCCACCCCCTTGCAACTTGTTTGGCTTCAGGCACTCAAGTTTGGTACGCTTCCCGCTTGTCCTAAAAGCACCATCATTAAACTTATTCATAAAAAAGGGGAGAGGAACAAAATTGAGAACCAAGGACCTATCACAATGCTTCAAACCAGGTATAAGATTCTTGCGAAAGTCATTGCCAACAAGATATCCTACCATCTAGACCAGCGGCTTAGCAAAGACCAAAAAGGCTTCATTAAGGGATGGTCAATATTGGAAACCATCATTGATATCTGGGAAGGTCTGGACTTCACTGAAGAATCTAATCAAGACATTGTGTTCCTCAAGATTGACTTTGACAAATCCTATGATAGATTGGAATGGGACTATATTTTACAATTGCTGAAAGACCTTGGGTGCGGTCAAAGATTCCTCAGGATGATCTCCACTCTCCTTGGTAATGCTTCGACCAAAGTTAGCCTCAACATGCAACTTTCAAAGACAATCAAACTTAAATGATCCATCAGGCAAGGTTGCCCATTGGCCCCGGTGCTCTTTGCCATCACAACAAAAGGAGTTAGCCAGCTTGTGAAGCGACATATGGAGCTTGGTCGCATAGGAGGCATCACTTTGCCACATAAGTCTACGCAAATGACCATGAGGCTATTTGCCGATGACACAAATGCCTTTGTTCACAATGACAATACCAGCCTGGAAACCTTTTGGTGGTGCCTTGATACTTTTTGTGTGGCCTCTAGGTCCAGAATTAACCATTCCAAGACTGCGTTCAGGGATATCAACGGGACTCAACCCAATCTCCTCATTGTGCAGGGATGCCAAAGCATTCAATTTGGTCAGGTCGTTCGCATTCTTGGTATCCCCATGGGATTCGGAGTTACTCTAGAACAAAGGTGGGCTTGTGTCCTCCCTAGACTCAATAACAAGCTTAACTATTGGAGGGGTTTGCAAATTAATCTTGTTGGTCATGCCATGGTGGTCAACACGTTGCTCATATTCTCAATCATATACTTTCTTTCCTGCTAAAGACCGACAGATCAAGATGTAGCCAAATTGGAAAGTACTTGTAGGAATTTTCTTTGAACTGGGGACCATAACAGCAGGGGAGTACCTAAAATCAAATGGTCCATATGCACTAGCTGGAAGGAGAGTGGAGGTCTAGGTATTATGGACATTGACAGCATGGCCAATAAACTTGCAGCAAAGTGGATGATTAAGGCTTGGTGCAACAGAGACTCTTCTTGGGCCACATTAATTTTCAAAAACACGAACACAATTAGTCTAGTGGGCTATCGCGGATGGAAAAACCTCGACATCCTCACCCTCTTATTCTCTCCGATTCCAGTCTCACCCAAAGGATTGATCTTGGTAAGATCCTTGTGGTTGAGCTGGAACAGATTCAAACCTCACATAAGAATGAGTGAAGATTGGAAGTGGGCTATAGATATAAGACAAAATGACTCTATTTGGTTCCCAATCCAAGGCATGTGAAAAGTGGATCCTTGGAATGTCTTAAGTGCCAAGAGACTCTAGAATAAGAGATTCAAACAATGGAAGCACCTCTCGAAAGAGGACACGAACAGATGGGTGGACTTTGAGGACCTTGAACCTAGTGCTCCGGTCACGTATCAGGAATGGAATGTTTTATTGAATAGACCCCATGCTTGGGACCACTCTAAAATCCGACTACTGATGGGACAAGAAGCCCCAAACCTTATGGGCCTTAATTGGTTTAATGGTAATCACCTCTCAAAGCTTCCTTATGTCGAAGCTCGCAATGACCTTCACATCAGTCTCAACAAGAAATGGTGTCTCAACTCGACACGACTTCGATGGGATATAAAATTTATGTCTATCTGGCACCCTCTCATTGAGAACAAAAATTCAGTCGTCCTATGGCAAATTTTACACTGTGGAATATGGACCAATGCAAAAGCTAACAAGATCTGTCGTGTTCCGCCTTGGTGCAACCGATGTTGCCGTAGCAAAGAGGATATTGGTCACCTGCTCTTTGCTTTCCCTAAATTCGATTATGGAGGGTCCTTGGTCGTTCTCTAGGACTCCAAGAACAAATCAATTGGAAGCAAGCCCTCATTTGTGAAGCGACCGATTGCTCTGCGGTATTGTGGATCCTTTGGAAGAATTGGTAGGAAAGATGCACTCACAACTTTAGCAATACCCCCAAGGAGTGGTCGATCGAGAAGTCCCTATTCCTTCTTGGCAAAAGAATTGCTAACTACAAGAAACCCCCCCCCCCCCCCTTCAGACATCACAAAGAGCTACAATATGTCAACAATAAGCTTAAAACTAGGTGGGCTCCACATGATGGGGATGCGAGATTTATCAACCTCCTCTATAACATCATGTAAGCTTTGTAAGGTCCACCATGAAGGCTCTGGCAGATTTTAGGAAAGAAAATTAGACTTCAGAAACATATCAGTTGGATGCACGCTCGGCTGGGAGAACCGTTCAGTTTCTCCGCCTCTCTGGAACGCCATTAGAGGGGAGGCCTTATGGAAGATGTGAGAGGAAAAGGTGTGCTTGCAACTTTGGTGACTCCCCCACAATGTGGTCAATTGAGAAATCATTGTTCCTCCGTAGCAAAAGGATCGATAATTGTAAGAAATCCCCCCCCCCCCTTTTTAGGCCTCAACAAGTGCTCCGTACAACAAGCTTAAACCAATGTGGGCGCCGCATGAGGGTGATGAGAGGGTGACTAAACTTCTTTGTAAAGCCATCTAAACTCTGTAAAAGCTACCCCCGCTTTGTGGGATTGGGAAGATCCCATGGGCACTTGTCACCTTCTCTTCTACTTTTCTTTCAATTAACTCAAGTCCGGGAGAGTAGGCTAAGGCTGAACTTCCTTTATTTCAAAAAAAAAAAATAGAACTTCTCTTTGGACGAGTTCTATTCCTCATGACCTTTATGATCAAAGATTTAAAGAAATCTTTCATAATTTGGGACAGTGAAATCTTAAATGATGAAAAGTTCTCAAATGTAAATATGTTTATATCTAGTTTATAACACCTTTTTGGTCTTATTCATTTGATTTGAAAAAACCTGATAAATAGATGAAAAAGGATTGTAGTATTCATGTTTATTTGATTCGTTTGTACAAGGAAATAGCAAATCTTGAAACGTTTTGAGGGGGAAGAAGTATTTGTTGAGATAAACGATAAAACTATTGAAAAAGATATTAAACCAATAGCTATTCCATTATTTTGATGATAGTAATAAGCTCATGAAAAAAGCAAGGGGTCCGCCACAATTGAGGACTAAAGGAAAACTAGGTCATGATTTTACTGAAGAAACTCTCAAGGAGAATCAAATAGGATTTGATAGCTTCCTTAGTGAGAAAGAAAAAGATTTGTTCTACCAAATAATTTTTAGACATGGAGAAGCCTTTTGTTTTGATAGTCATTAAAATGAATGTGTCCATTTGTGGTAGTTATTATGATAACTTCTACCATATCACATGTGCCATGGAATCTTTGACCTATTTCTCTATTTAGGGGGCTCATATCTCAAAATTATTTGATCTATTACATGTGACGATTAGAATGGTAATCTTTGAGCCATCCAACACTCCCCAATCTAATCCACGTACTATATTTCCAAAGAATAATGGGTATTTTTAATTCATTCACCATCTCGAATGATTCATAAAGGTAACCATTCGGAACATGGGAACAACACCAACTCTACATGAGCATATAGAGGTTCTTTTTCAAGAAGATTAGTATACTAAATAAGAGACTTGCCTTTAAATATGATCACTTTGCGCTAGCACTAGAGATTCATGATCTAACAAGTATGAGAAGTCTACCTGATGTTGTGCAAATTTGTACTTTGCAGCAAGGAATCAAACTCAATGTCACATCTGATGAATGCCATGAATAAGGTGTTGAGAGATTTTAATCCACACTTGACCATGCCCTTTATTGATGATGTCCCAATCAAAGGATGTGAGAAAAAAAAAGAAAGATGTGTCTTGTTAGATCTATTTAGACATCCATGGCCTACCATTCCTCTACCTACATTTCATCAAGGATCTTAGCTCGATCAAAGACTAAAACTTGGGGAGCCAAGGCTTTAGCATCAGTCTTCAAGGTTACTCCATCTTCTGATAGTGGACATAGGAAACTTTTTTGGACTTTAGCCAACACTTTATATGTGCCAAGGGCAATGCCTTTTTAAGGTTGGGAGGAGAGTGATAGGTAGCTAATTAGTATCTTTCACTTGTATCATAGCTTGACTAACAAATCATGAAATTGGGAGATTTCTTGAGTGAGTTCCTTGTTGTCAAGACATACCATCATCTCTCTGAATTTTTTCATGGAGTGTTTCTAGAGCCACAATTGCCATGGATTTTGGAGACAAGAAGATGGTTTGATTCGATCGTGGAGGAAAAATTTGTGAAAATTTGTAGACCTTGGAAGGTTGTGACCAAACAATCAATTAGCCGATTGGTCATGTCACCCATATTAATTGTGAAGGAGATAAGTTCCTAAGACCGTTTGGTTCAAATGTCCATGACTGAGGCAACACCCACACATGGGCATGACTATTGCCCATCTAAAGAAGGAGGGAGAGATGTTAAGAGCTCTCTCTCTCTCTCTCCCATCAGACAAGAGCGCATAAGAGATGAACTACCTTTTTTAGGCCTCCTGACTGCCAAATTCTCCATATATGGGATATGTGCTCTCCTCTATGTGCATCCACGATGGGAAGAATGGATTGAGCAAGGAAGAAGTCAAATAATTCCTTATAGGATGTATGTTCAACACCAAGATTAAGCACCTAGGCTCTCAAATATTTCCATACCTTGACCTATAGAGATCCACAAAAACCTATATTTTGTTCTCAAAGACCTTTCTAAAACTAGGTTATATGACATGTTTTGGCTTCAGATAACCATATATAGAAGGCTTCCAAGCTCACTAAGCATAATCACCACATGATTTGGAATGTTTAAAGGATTTATTTTGCCTTTGGGATTAACAGCAATATCTAGACTTCATGAGGGATGATTTTGTTTATAATTTATTTATCTATGCTTATAAAATGGAAAGGGAGAGATATGATTTTAGATATTTGAAAACAATACATGACTTGATTTTTCTCACATCATGTTTTTTATTGATTACTTATTCGAAAAGGGTTGCAATGATGACCATCGGATACATATTTAATTTATTCAAACAAGAAATGAACTCGGATTGAAAGTGAAATTGAGTGTTGAAAACGAACTACTATCAAGCATAAGATCTTAGAGGTACACATATGAAATCTTCCATGTAATCGACTTCACAACTAGAGTTGGTCACAATGAATTTGTTTCTTTATGGTTGAATACTCTCATCATAATTTTGTTCTAGCAAAGTTCTCATGATTAGAGTCAAAACATCACCATGGAGTTTTAATTTTATATTTTTATGTGTATTGAACATGTACTTATCAAGTGTGCCATTAAAACACTATATTCTATCACTAATTTTGAGGTTTAACATGAACATAAAACACTATGCTCACATGGATTAGTGCACGTGAAATAACATAGTAAATTTGATAATAGGATAACGGGCAAAAAATCTATCTCGTATAAAAATTCTATATGGTGACATCAATAAACACACAAGAGATTTATGAGCCTATATTGCGTAATTTTAAATGTTTTGAATCTAGTATAGCTCTTATAGTGTCTCTCATATTCTTAGGAACATTGTGCACGTGGTAATCAGAGAGAGAGAGAGAGATGAAAGTATTTACCTCCATACTATCTACACAATAGTAATTTCAATGAAGTATGTAAAAGTAGCTTGTATAGCATTATGCAAATGATGAACAACATTTTTTTGGTTCTACTCTATATCGATTATGTGTTTTTATTGAATCCTAATAAGATCTGAAGATTTAGTTTATGGCTCATCTTCATGTCCTCACAAATGCCCGATTGGAGAATTTCGCATTATTATTTTGACATCCGGTTGCTACAAGTTGATGCACTAATCTCTTGGCATCAAAGAAACTGCATTAAAATCTTATTGCAGATCTCACGGTAATGGAGACAAGTCTAATGTTAACCATAATCACTCGAATGGAGACAAGTTTAATGCTAACTATTCGTTATTTTGGAGATTCATTTAATGTATTTCTTTATCAAAAATTTCAGGATTTGATTTATGTATGCATTGCATGGCCATACAGTCCATTTTCCATTTAGATGTTTGTCTCGGAGTTTGAAATGCGGCAATGATATTGAAACATTTTTATGTTTAGGGGCACAACACTTTGAAAAAAAACATGTAATAAAGAAGAAAATGCCCTCGTATACCTAATTTCCTTTACGTATTACTACCACTATATGCTAAGGAATCCCCATAGAGGTGATCCAGTGAAGAATAACGAACCTCCAGTTTATGTGGATTCAAGAAAATTTATAAAAGATAGTAATCCAAAAGGGCACAACTGTACAAAAGACGTGTAATAAAAAAGATTACATCTATTTATCATTTGGTGTGCTTTGTGTGAGATTGATATATTAAATTTACACAAACAAAGAATGAACTTTGATTGCAATTGAGATTGAGTGTCGAAAATGAACTGCTATCACCTAAATCAACCATAAGATCTCAAGGTACACTCATTGATTAAATCGTTTTGAAGCTTCCGTACTCTACTCTACAACTAGAATTGGTCACAATAAACCTTTATTTATGGTTGTATGCATTTGGTACATCATTTTCTTTTGGAAAAGATATGCACTCTTAAATCCATATCTTAGTTCTCTTACTTTATAAACCACTAAATAGTTTCCTACTCTATTCTAGCACTTATCACTAGATGCCAATGTCTTCCCCTCATCTTATTCTTTGAACTATAGTATTCGTGATCATAGCATTTTTTTTATACAATCTGGTTTATTCATTTCCAACCCCTTCACTATTTTCTTCCTTTAGGCTCATCATAGTGGAGTCCTTCTTTCTTAACCAAGAACGTTAAGAAACCTAAGTTTCATAATAAGCATCCCATGCAAATATGAAAGTACATATAATTGTAGAGTTATTGGTCCTTTCTTTAGATAAAATGCACAAACTATTAGGCATCTTTTAGAAATCAAAAAATCAAGTCAATTTTTTATAAATTCTTGAAACCTAAGCTTTGCCTAAACTAGCTCATTTAAAAGGTATAAAATTGTGTGCTAGTCCATGCAATGCATATACAAAGATATAAGTTGACTGAAAGTGGATACATAAACCAACTTGATATGTCCAATACTGATTCTCACCTTGATATCATGTCTGTCAAAATATCAAGCCCATATGATCTGCTTCATTTTTTTATTCATGTATAGGAAATCTAGAGTTTTCGAACAATTCATTGCTATTTTGTTCCCTCCCATCCTCTTGTTTTTCCGCCTCTGATGTTTGTAATCATCTCATCTTATTATCGGCTTCAATAGAGATGATGTAGTGAAGATTATTGAAGGTCCAATTTATGCGGACTCCAGAAAATGCATAAATGGGACTGATTCAAAAGGGCAGAACACTACAGAAGAAACATTTAATAAAGAAGAAAATGGTATCGCACAAGTTATTGGATTTTGGCGTCCTTTGTGTGAGACTTATATACTAAATTTACTCAAAACAAAGAATGAAGTATAATTGTGAAGAGATGGATAGGTATGTGTTGAAGATGAAGAGGTGTTGCAAAATCTTTGCTCTACACTAGCCAAATGAACTCCAGGAGTAGATGGTGGGCCCTTTTAGCTTGCCAATGGATGTATTAGACACCCTATGTAGCTTGGGAGATCACTCTCAAAAAGATAGATCAAAACAGATAAGTTGGAGTTAGCTCAGAGGTGAAAACTTGCTATTCTTGGTTAATACACCTGTCCAGTGTTTTACATAATTCTCTGAGCACAGCAGCAATTAGATTAATTCCTCTTGGGGAAGGCTAGTTAGCTTAAAGAGCTAATTTTAGAGAGTAATCACATCAAAAATAACAAATCACACACTGAGAATGACTTTTAACAAGTGATGACATCATCCCGATTTTCACGGGCTGCTACAGAAATAGACCAGTGAGTAGAAAAATTAACATAACTCAAGATGTAAGAATCCAATGATCATGGAAATTTGTATGCTTATACTAGACAGTAAGCTGAATCCAGCAAGCTTAAAATCACTGAATATGGATGAGTAAACACTGAGAAATGACTCTGACAAGATGACTGAAAAAGTCGGATACCTGACAGAGAAGTGAAGATGAACATACCCTGTTGACTTCAAATGAACATAACTGAAGATTCCAACATCCAAATGACATGAAAATTTGTGAGCATATAGTAGCCTTATAGAGCTAACTTTACCAAGTTAAATCACTGAAAATGATGAACCAAGTGCAGAGAAACAATCTCTGCAAGCTGACTGAGAAAAACTGAAGTAATGGCAGTGAGTAGTACACATCACAAGAACATGGAAAGATGAACTCAAATAATCATGAAAATGAAAGTATATTGCTTGTACAATACAATGAATTACTGATACATATGTGTGCCTTGTAATCACACCTTGATATGGCATAAAGCTCAGCTCTTTGAGGTCTTCACATAGGTCTCTCTAACCACGACTAAAACTGCCATCTATTTATAGTTGAGTTTGGGAGGCTAACTTCCCTCAATCACTCTCCAATCAATCAATGATTGATTTGATTCTCTACCTACCACAAATCACGAATTCGTGGCTCCTCTTTCCATTCTTGATCAAGTGGACTCAACCACTTAAGATTCTCTTACTTTTACATTAAGTAAACTCTTCAAAAGTTACAAGAGGTAGTTCACAAGTGAACTTTACATAGTCTTCATTTTAAGGCTTTTTCTATGACTTTGTGGGACTCAAGCCAATACTTAGGCTTGTCATAGACTTGCTCCAACAGCTCCCCCTCAAGCCAAGTATGCTTGAGGTCTTCAATCTTCCAAGATTACCTGCAAACCAATCATAGCCTTGAATTTGCAAAGCTTTGTACTATCCAATGCTTTGGTTAGAATATCTGCACATTGTTGATGAGTGGACACATATGATATTTGAATCTCTTTGCTTAGAACCTTCTCTCGTACATAGTGATAATGAACTTCAATATGTTTAGTCCTTGCATGAAAAATAGGATTAGCAGCCAAATGAATAGAACTCATATTGTCACCAAAAATAGTTGGAGTTCCAAACTCCAATCCAAGATCTTTGAATAATGTCTTCATCCACATAGCTTCTTGTGTAGCTATAGCAAGACCTCTATATTCAGCTTCAGTAGAAGAGAGAGCAACTGTGGGTTGCTTCTTGGATGACCATGAAATAAGCTTTGAACCTGCAAAGGTAAGATAACCTGAAGTGCTCCTTCTATCTTCCTTGGAGCCAGCCCAATCTGCATCAAAAAATAGCTTCAAACCTAAATCAGATACATAAGGATAGTAAAGTCCTTCATTTATGGTTCCTTTGAGATATTTGAGTATCCTTTTGGCCGCATCCATATGTGGTTTCCTTGGTGTGTGCATAAATTGGCTTAGCACACTCACACTGTAACATATATCTACTCTTGTCAATGTGGCATAGTTGAGACTACCCACTAGACTTTGATATGATGTGATGTCCTCTATGAGTTCACCTTCATGTGAGCTCAATTTGTGATTAACCTCCATTGGAGTACCTGCAATCTTACAATCTTGCATCTTGAATTTTGCCAACATGTCCTTAATGTACTTTCTTTGAGTGAGAAACAAACCATGATCTTTGTAGACAACTTCCAAACCTAGGAAGTAGGTAAGTGAACCCAAATCACTTATCTTGAACTCTTCTCTCATCTGATCTTTGATCTTCTTCATACCATCTGCATCATTTCCTGTCAATATAATATCATCTACATATACACATAGGTAGATGACCTCGGAATTACTCTTTTTAATAAAGAGTGAAGGATCTGCTTTGCTTGGTTGAAAGCCTTTGTCCTGCAAGAATGAAACAAGCCTGAAATTCCAAGCTCTTGGAGCTTGCTTGAGACCATACAATGCTTTGTTAAGTTTACACACATAATCAGGATAAACTTGATTCTCAAAACCAGGTGGTTGTGCCATATATACCTCTTCTGTTATCCAACCATTCAAAAATGCATTCTTTACATCTAGTTGAAGTATCTTCCAATTCTTGGAAGAGGCAATACTAAGCAAAACCCTAATAGTAGGCATCTTTGCCACAGGAGAGAAAGTCTCCTCATAATCAATTCCCTGAGTTTGTGCAAAGCCTTTTGCCACAAGCCTTGCCTTATACCTGTTAATTGAACCATCAGAATTTTTCTTGAGTTTATAGACCCATCTTGAGCCTATTACCTTCATGGATGAAGTCTTGGGCACCAAATCCCAAGTGTTGTTTTCCTCAAGTGCTTCAATCTCTTCCTTCATTGCATGCTTCCATTCTGTTTTTGCTTTGGCCTCTTCAAATGATGTTGGCTCCTCTTGGTTTATGTCCTGTGCTATGTAGATAGAATGTTTAGTTACTAATGAGGTGTCAAACCCATACCTTTCTGGTTTTTTCTTTTCCCTCATAGATCTTCTTAGGTCATGATTTGATGATTCTGCCTCATGTCCAAGTTCCTGCAATTTTGCTTTACCTTTAGACTTCCATGCTTTGATCTTTTCCATCTGACATTCTTCATCATCCTCTGAGGTGTCTTGTTCTTCAATCTTTGATTGTTCTCTACCAAGCTTTGGAAAATCTTCTTCAAGATCATATGGTAAATTGACCTTCCTGCATGAATCTTCATACCATGAATTGTTCTCATCAAAAACTACATCTCTGCTTACCAAGAATCCTTTGTTGGTAGGGTTGTATAACCTGTAGCCCTTTTGATTGTTGTCATATCCAATAAATACACACCTTTCTGCTTTTGGATCCATCTTGCCTCTAACCTGTGAAGGAACATGAGCAAAAGCAATACATCCAAAAATTTTACAATGATCTAAACTTGGTCTTCTTCCATTCCAAGCCTCATATGGAGTCATCCCATCAAGGGATTTTGAAGGCAACCTGTTAATCAAGTAAGTGGCTGTAGATACAGCCTCAGCCCATAAGTAATTAGGTAAATGCTTTTCATTTAACATAGACCTTGCAGCTTCAACAATTGTCCTATTCCTCCTTTCTGCCACTCCATTTTGCTCAGGAGTGTACCTTGTAGTTACCTCTCTTTTGATTCCTCTTTCTTGAAGAAAAGAATCAAACTCATGGGAGAAGTATTCTCCCCCTCCATCTGACCTTAGCCTTTTTAGTGATTTACCTGTTTGATTCTCCACAAGAGCCAAATATCTTTTGAAACATGAAAAAACTTCATCTTTGTGTTTCATAAAGAATAGGATATTCCATCTGCTGCAATCATCAATAAAGGAAACATAATACCTTGATCCTGATATTGAAGCTTCCTTGCTTGGTCCCCATACATCTGTATGAACCAACTCCAACAGATCTCCATGCATATAACCTTTCTTCATGAATGGTAACCTGTGAGACTTTCCAAATTGACATGCACTGCACTTATAAATCATATGTTGTTTTGACAAATTAGGAAGTCCAAGTACACTTTGGTCCCTGCAGATTTGCTTTAATGACCTTTCACCAATATGTGCTAACCTTTTGTGCCATACTTCCAATTCTGTGAGTGTCTGACTACCATAATTAAAGAGAGCAATGTTTCTAGTGTCCTGTAATTCAAATGTGAACAATCTACCTGTCTTTTCACCTTTTGCAATTCTTCTGAATCCTTGACTTGGATCTTCAACAAATGCTCCTGCTTTTGTGAACCTGACTTGCAACCCTTTCTCTACTATCTGCCCAACACTTATCAAATTCTTTGTTATGGTAGGGACATAGAGTACCTTACTGAGTAGGTTGATGTTTCCATCAGGTGCTTTGACATTGCCTATTTTCTCCACAGGATGTTTTGTATCATCTCTTGTTTGTACCTCATGCTTATTCCTTGGATCTTCTAAATCTGATAGGAGTGCCACATTTCCTGCCACATGATTTGAACAACCTGAATCTATGTAGAAAACATGCTCATCAGATTTACCTTGTGGCATAGCCATGTTCATGATCAATAATGAATCCTCTTTGTTTGAGTCTTCTGTGTAGTTATTGTAGTCTCTCCTTCCTTTGTAGCCTCCTTGATAGTTTGAATGATTGTAGTTGTTGTAGTTGCCATGGTAGTTGTTGAACCTTCCTCTTGAGTAGCCATAACTTCCTCTATTGTATCCTCTGCCTCTTTGATTCCTGGAATTCCTAAAGCAATTTTCAATTGTATGATTAGTTAATCCACAAATAGAACATGAGTTGGAGTCTTGGGATCTCCCCCTGCCTTGTCTACCTCCTCTTCCTCTACCTCTGCCATGTCTTCCTCTACCTGCATAGTTAGCTTGATATGTACCTGCTTCATCATCCACTTTCTTTGCCTTTCCTTTGTTATCTTTAGACTTGCTTTTATCCGTGTATAAAGCTGAAGATTGATTACCTTTAGAGCTTTCTCCATTTTTGATAAGCTTTGCCTCTTGAGTAAGTAATTGTCCAATGAGTGTGTTGAAATCAGGTACATGCATGTCCATGTACAAATCCATAGCTGTGGTGAATGCTTCCCACTTGTCATCTGCCTTCAAGCCATTGATGACCTGCCTTACAATTTGCTCTTCATCTATTACCTCTCCAATGCTTCCCAACTGATCTGCTATGTCCTTGAGCTTTGTGACAAAATCAGTCACATTTTGTTTGGGAGCCTTCTTGAGAGTTGTGAAATCCAGCCATAGTTGATGCTTCCTAGCTTTAGTACTTGAAGCAAAGAAAGCTTCAAGTGCATCCCACACTTCCTGAGATGTCTTACAACTTCTAATGTGAGGCAACAAAAAATCTGAGATAGAGTTGAGGAGATAAGACCTTGCAAGTGCATCCTTGGAGCACCATGTGCTCAATCTTTCTTGCTCTTCTTGTGTTGGTTGACTTTTGTTCCTGAAACTTGGCATAACTTCATCTCCAGCCACATAACCATATAAACTTCTACCTTGGAGATAAGCTTCCATTCTTAATGACCAAGATGAGTAGTTACCTCTGTCCAATTTGTCAATTGATGAAGGAAATCCATCTACCATGTTGTCCAACCTTGCTCTGATACCACTGTGAAGAGATGGATAGGTATGTGTTGAAGATGAAGAGGTGTTGCAAAATCTTTGCTCTACACTAGCCAAATGAACTCCAGGAGTAGATGGTGGGCCCTTTTAGCTTGCCAATGGATGTATTAGACACCCTATGTACCTTGGAAGATCACTCTCAAAAAGATAGATCAAAACAGATAAGTTGGAGTTAGCTTAGAGGTGAAAACTTGCTATTCTTGGTTAATACACCTGTCCAGTGTTTTACATAATTCTCTGAGCACAGCAGCAATTAGATTAATTCCTCTTGGGGAAGGCTAGGTAGCTTAAAGAGCTAATTTTAGAGAGTAATCGCATCAAAAATAACAAACCACACATTGAGAATGACTTTTAACAAGTGATGACATCATCCCGATTTTCACGGGCTGCTACAGAAATAGACCAGTGAGTAGAAAAATTAACATAACTCAAGATGTAAGAGTCCAATGATCATGGAAATTTGTATGCTTATACTAGACAGTAAGCTGAATCCAACAAGCTTAAAATCACTGAATTTGGATGAGTAAACACTGAGACATGACTCTGACAAGATGACTGAAAAAGTCGGATACCTCACAGAGAAGTGAAGATGAACATACCCTGTTGACTTCAAATGAACATAACTGAAGATTCCAACATCCAAATGACATGAAAATTTGTGAGCATATAGTAGCCTTATAGAGATAACTTTACCAAGTTAAATCACTGAAAATGATGAACCAAGTGCAGAGAAACAATCTCTGCAAGCTGACTGAGAAAAACTGAAGTAATGGCAGTGAGTAGTACACATCACAAGAACATGGAAAGATGAACTCAAATAATCATGAAAATTAAAGTATATTGCTTGTACAATACAATGACTTACTGATACATATGTGTGCCTTGTAATCACAACTTGATATGGCATAAAGCTCAGCTCTTTGAGGTCTTCACATAGGTCTCTCTAACCACGACTAAAACTGCCATCTATTTATAGTTGAGTTTGGGAGGCTAACTTCCCTCAATCACTCTCCAATCAATCAATGATTGATTTGATTCTCTACCTACCACAAATCACGAATTCGTGGCTCCTCTTTCCATTCTTGATCAAGTGGACTCAACCACTTAAGATTCTCTTACTTTTACATTAAGTAAATTCTTCAAAAGTTACAAGAGGTAGTTCACAAGTGAACTTTACATAGTCTTCATTTTAAGGCTTTTTCTATGACTTTGTGGGACTCAAGCCAATACTTAGGCTTGTCATAGACTTGCTCCAACAATAATCGCAAGTGAAATTAAGTGTGTCTAAAATGAACTACTAGCATCACCTAAATCAACCATAAGATCTGAGAGGTACACTCATTGTACTCAACGCGACAAGTAAAATTGGTCACAATGCATTTCTTATTTCTTAACTAGCAATTTCAAGATCCAATTGAACTTTCTTTATGGTTTTATGCACTTTGATGTTACTTTTCTTCTAGAAAAGATGTGCACAAGTCTCTTTAAATGATAAAACACTAAATAATTGCCTACTCTATGCCAGCACATATCACTCTATGAAAATGTATTCCCTTTATTCCACCATTTTCTTTCCTTGATTATATGATTAAATTTTTTACTCTTATCCTAATAAACTTCATCTTATTTTTTGGATTCTGATATTTGTCATCATAGATTTTTTTTATACTATCTAGTTTATTCATTCTCCACCCCATAAGTTTCCTTCTTTTAATGTTTTTCTCTATTGGAAATTAATGCTCAAAGAACCTTCATTTGCAAACACGTTTGCTCCCATTCCCTTCTACTTGTTCGACACTTTATTTTTGTAGCGACTTAGGGAGAAGATCCTTGTTTCTTTTTTGGATACCGTATACATCACGCATGATTTTTCTTGTGTTCAATAAGTGTTTGCACAAGACTCCTATACTCATTTGTAGTTCGTATCACAATGTTACATCTACGGTTTTCATGTATCTATTTTTGAATGGCCTCAATCGCGTGGGAAGCTTTCTTTCTCAACCATTCACCTTGCGAAGCATCTATGCATTTCTTACTATATAGCATTCCTTACTCAATAATTAGAAAACAGTTATGTTAATCTTTTAGTTCCAGTCGAAGGAATTAAAAGGCACTACTACTGAGTGAGATATGATTGGAAAAATGATTCAGTATCTTCTAGACTTCGAAAAGGGAGAAATGCACACAAACACCATGATCAAATTATCTTTTGAGCACAACAAAGCAATGATCTTGAAACATGTGTACGTTTAGGAACAACACCAAAAAGTGGCATTGCAAGGCGCGAAATCTAACCTTGATGTTTATGTATATCTATAGTATATATGCAAATGGGGGAATAACATATTAAAGAGAAAATAACGGTCCCAAGAGTATATTTTCACTAAATAATAAGAAAGGAACAATTTTGACCATGCATAATCTGGTGGGAGTTAACAACTCTAATGGGTCTTCTTGGTCGAATGTTCATTCTCATGTGAAACTTCACAAAGGAAGAGGGCTTGATAGGTGCTACATCGCGTATAACATCACATATCACCTAGGTCTTCATTACACTATGAAACTTTTATTTCTACGAAGCTTCTCACGACGGGTAGGAAAGCTCTATCATCCCACCCTCATCTTAAAATGTTCTCGCTACCGTCAGTCCCGCACGATATCTTGTTTGGAGAAACTTTTTTCACAATCACTTGCCTACATTATGAGTTGGACTATTGCTATATATGAAACTTAAAGTATGTTTGGAAATTCAAAAGGAGATCCAAAGAATTGGTACAAAAGGCCCATGTGGCAGAAAATCCCACTTTTAAAAAATCCTATATAGAATGAAGAATGGGAATTTATTAGACATTCTAGTCATGATCCATCTTTAGGAATGTATATCTACAATATACTAGTGTAACCAAACATCACCTTATGGCATAGCTTGTTCGCTTGACTTGAACATTCTCCTATAGTGAACACTATCACGTGTGCTAGAAAGTTCTCTTACTCTTCTATGGAATTTGATAAAGATTATTCTTATTTTTGCAAATAAATAAAATTTGACATTATCAAATTTTTTATAAAATGGATAAAATTTGACATTATCAAGAAGAATTTTATTGCAATGTTAGCATTAGAGAAAATTAGCTTAACGGTGAAGTTTTTTGATGACATATGTACAGTACATGATATCTCTTATGGTGAAACAATCATTGCATCTAGAATTCTATGTGATAAATTTATAAGCTTAAAAAGTATGCTGATGCCATGAATGATTTCAACATGTACAGCTCTAGAAATTTTCACATGTACATAATTATGTCTTAAAATCTGTTGCCATGTAAAATGGGTACCATCCAAGATTCTTTGGAACAAGTAACGCACTTTAATTTTAAATAAAAATGAATTTGGAAGACCATCACCTGAATCACCCATAAGATCTCATACCTCCACGTATTCAATAATTGACATGAAAGCTTCTCTACGTATTCAATAAGTGACATGAAACCTTTATTTATGGTTGTATGCATTTGGTACATCATTTTCTTTTGGATAAGATATGCACTTTTAGATCCATATCATACGTTTTAGTTCTCTTTTAATGTTAAATACTCGTTATTTCGGAGATTCATTTGATGTTAACTATCCGTTATTTTGGAGATTCATTCAATGTATCTCTTTATCAAAAATTTCAGGATTTGATTTATGTATGCATTGCATGACCATACACTCCATTTTCCATTGACATGTTTGTCTCGGAGTTTGAAATACGGCAATGATATTGAAACATTTTTATGTTTAGGGGCACAATACAATGAAAAAAGAACATATAATACAGAAGAAAATGCCCTCGTATACCTAATTTCCTTTATATATTACTACCACTATATGCTCAGAAATCCCCATAGAGGTGATCCAGTGAAGAATAACGAACCTCCAATTTATGTGGATTCAAGAAAATTTATAAAAGAGAGTAATCCAAAAGGGAAAAATAGTAGAAAAGATGTGTAATAAAAAAGAGTACACCAGATTATCATTTGGTGTGCTTTGTGTGAGATTGATATATTAAATTTACTCAAACAAAGAATGAAATTTGATTGCAATTGAAATTGAGTGTCGAAAATGAACTGCTATCACCTAAATCAACCATAAGATCTCAAGGTACACTCATTGATTAAATCGTTTTGAAGCTTCCGTACTCTAGTCTACAACTGGAGTTGGTCACATTAAATTGCATTTTTCTTAACCACGAAGTCCACGATCCAATAAACCTTTATTTATGGTTGTATGCATTTGGTACATCATTTTCTTTTGGAAAAGATATGCATTCTTAAATCCATATCATACGTTTTAGTTCTCTTTACTCTATAGACCACTAAATCGTTTCCTACTCTATGCTAGCACTTATCACTCGATGCCAATGTGTTCCCCTCGTCTTATTCTTTGAACTATAGTATTCGTGATCATAGCATTTTTTTATACAATCTAGTTTATTCATTTCCAACCCCTTCACTTTTTTCTTCCTTTACTTTTATCTCTCCTCCAAATGAGTCATTGGTATTTCGTGCTCTTTCCCTTAGAGGAGGTTTTCATACTTTGTATTGATCAGTGCTAGTCTGCATTTAGTTGTGTCCATTGTACGGATTGGAAGAATCCCTTGTATTGATGTTGGTTAGTTCTGGAGTGGCATGTTAACCCATAGCATGAACTTTTGAGCATCTCTTTTGCCTATGTTGTAATCATCTGATTCGAGCTAAGGAGTGGATGGTCTTCCATTATTGTCATTTTGTCATTAATACTTTCTTGAGTGTTCACAACTCTGTGCGATAATTGATATCTGCCTGCTCACAAAAGTTTTAAAGGGTATATTTCCCTAAGGAGAACCTCCCTTGAGTAGGTGAAGTACTGGAATACTTGCTGCATGCTCCTGTTAAAAGTAGATACCCCAGTACCTCCTCTACAGTTTGGCACACCCGGTGGGATACTTGCATCTCTGTGAGAGGCCCTCAGGATCCTCTTTTTCAGTATTTTTGACCTATTGCATTTGCAAGTAGGTACATGACCCATACACGAGCGGATAACGAGCCTCTTCGTGTATGAAGGAGCCTTAACAAGTTAGCCATAACCATGACTAGTGAGCCTACCTCCCCTCTACCCTCCTTGAATTTATCTATTGATCTGGGTACGACAACATTGTCAAAGGAGAAGCATAGGAGAACCTTAGAATTCTCCTCATATACGTCAGAAGGAACACCACTGCAAATGGAGGATCTCTCTCATTTACTCTCTCGACTCAATATTAAGTTCCCTACCTTCAAGGGACAAGTTTATGAGGATGCTGATGATCATGTGAGGAGGTTCATCTCCTTATGCCGTGGGCGAGGTTTGCAGAATAGAGAGGATGCAATGTTGGCACTCTTTCCATCCACATTGGAAGGTCTTGCAGATAAATGGTATAGTCAATATGCAGATGGCCATTTTGCTACATGGGAGGCTCTGAAGATGGCATTCTCAGAGACATTTTGACCAAGTGATTCCTCGGAAAGAGCTCTAGATCAGCTAGAGAACCTAAAGCTCAGATCAGGTGAATTCTTCCATGAACTTCACACTAGGACAAAAGCACTTGTTGCACGTCTACCACATGCTCCAGGTGATTTCTTGGTTAAGAAATGGATAGAAATGGCTCTGCGGAGGTCATCTCAGCAGAAGCTCCGTGAGTCTCTTAGATTGGATGCAACCCTCAATGATTTTGTTGCAGCAGCATCCCGCATCGAGGAAGCTAGGCAACATTTTGAAGGGGACACACAATCGAATTATGCAGCAGAACTAGACCCTATTGGTCAACTGAGGAAGGAACTGGAGGCATTGAGAATGCAAGAAAATCAACAAGAAGAGAAGGTCTTGCCACCATTGCATCGCACTGATGATGAAGTAGCCCAACTTCGCTGTGAGTTAGAAGATTTGCGGACCACTCAGGATATAAGGAGGCAGATTTGGTGCACAATCTGTAACAACAATGGACATTCCAATGCTAATTGCCCTAATAAGGTCAGCTGTCAATTTTGTGGAAAGGATGGTCATGAGGCTAGAGATTGTTACTACCTCAAGGGTACACAGCAATGAGGTAATCCTCCAGCTTTGGATTCATATTATACTAGCACATCAAATGCACCTAATAGAGAGGAAAATCGTACGACAAAGCCTAGTTATAATAGACCATTGATGTGCTATCGCTGTGGTGAGTATGTAGAGAAAATGTACATTCAAATGTTAATTGTCCTAACAAGGTGAGGTGTCAATTCTGTGGCAAGGATGGTCATGAAGCAAGAGACTGCTACTAACTCAAGGGAGTACAACAACATGGTAACCCTCCTGTTCTGATTCATATTATGCTAGTACCTCAAATGCACCTAATAGAGAAGAGACCCATCTAACTTGGCCTAGATATAATAGGCCACCGATGTGTTATCATTGTGGTGAGTATGGCCATATGCAAAATAGGTGTTCTCTACCAGAAGGGGCACCTCCCTGTTAGCATTGTCCAGATGCCAAGGATCACTATAATAGAGATTGCCCAAGAAGCTGCCCTGCTCCAATTCACATGATTGCAGTCTCTCCACAAGTAGAAGATATGAGCACTCACTCTTATTCTGTTTCATCTTCTTTAGTGCCCATAATAACCAGAGCCAAGCAAGCGGCAGCAATCTATAGAGAAGAACAACAGGGACTCAAAAATAAAGATGAGGAAAAGAAGCCTGGCTAGAAGGACCAAGCAAACATTGAAGGAGCTTATGATATGGTGACTACTTCCCTTAAGGACCAACCTGCAAGGTCTCAATAAGACACACAATAGGTTAAGATTGAGTAAATCTTGAAAGGTATTCATCAGAAGGTTAGTTTGTACGAACTCATAAAAATAGATTCGAAAATAAGAAATGATTTATTGAAAGTTATACACTCGGCCTACTTAAGCCCACCACCGAGTATAGATGGTTTCATGGTTGACTTTCCACCCGCACCCTTGGTAGACGATCAAAGCTCAAGGCTATCTGTTTTCATAAACGATGAAGGTCTTACGGGTTTCATTATAGATGGAGGCTCTGGCATCAATCTGATGCCTAATTTTACAATGAAGAAACTCAAACTGAACCTCACCAAGGCCGCCACCCTTCACTATCACACTAGCAAATCAGCATCGTGCTATGCCCCTTGGCATCATCGAGAAGGTACACATGTCAGTACAGAATTATCAATTCCTCCTAGATTTTGTTGTGATTGCCTTGCCATAGGAAATCTCTTATCCTCTACTTTTAAGAAGGCCTTGGTTAAGGCAAGCAAACACACTACAAGATTGGGGAAGAAACCAGATGCAGATATCCTCGAAGGCTAATAACTAGTGACATGTACACTTAGAAGAAGGATATGACTCCACCAAGACAACTGGATATGTAGATACTCATGTAATGCCTTTTGTACCCCAACAAGATGAGAATTTGTTAAATTGGATGATGGGTGGTGAAGAGTGTTGCACTGTTGAGATTACTAAAATAAATGAAGAACTTGCAAAAGAAGCCCAGGGAAAGGAAAAAGTGTCGAAAAAAGAAAACTTATGCTCAATCACTCACAAAGGAGAAAAAGTGCGTCCTTGCAGGAAAATAGAGACCGAGGTCAAGATAGAGCCTTTAAAGATCAAATCTAGGCATTTTTCACAAAATGTTCTTGGTGGTCAACAATTAGCAAGAAGTGAGCAAAAAGTAGCAGGAAGTGAGTTAGTATCTTCGAGCGGCGAAATAGTTGAATTGGGCCATCAGAACAAATTGGTCCATTGGACCAAAATGGGCCAATTTTGCGAGGATTCACCACTACAAAGTTCTACAAAAGGTTAGAAAAGCCTAAAAATGTCCAAATTGAAGAAGCCTTGGAGGAGGCTAATTTTGAGTCTCAAGGGCCTAATCTTGGGCCTGAGAGTAGAGAAGACCTTCCGTTTTTAGAAATTCCTCAAGAATGGATCAAGCAACATATTGTGGAACATATGGTGAATTCCACCCCTACTCACAGTGAAGATGCTTTTTCAAGAGAGACGAGTCGTGAAATGCTAGTTCAAGAAGTGAACCTTGGAGATGAAGGAAATCCTCAAATAGTCCACTTAGCCTCTTGGTTGTGGCACTATCCATTTTTACAAAAAAGGGTAACTTCTCTCATTTTCTCCTATAAAAATGTATTTGCATGGTCGTACAAGGATCTAATAGGGATTCCAGAGGAGCTTAGATTACATTGAATAACCCTAGTAGAGGGAGTTGCACCTACAAGAAGTAGGCCATATCAACTCAATCCAAGATATGCAGAGGCAGTAAAACTCGGAATCACAAAACTTGAGGAAGCAGGTATTATTATTCCAGTAGAATATTGAAGGTGGTTTTAATCTATGGTTATTGTACCCAAGAAAAATAGCAAAAAAATAAGAATATGCATTCATTTTCGTGCTTTAAATAAGGTAATTGTTCAAGATGGCTTCCATCAACCTTTCACAAAACAAGTATTATAAGAAGTAGCCGGTCATACTTTGTATAGTTTTCTTGATGGTTTCAGTGGCTACAATGTGCAACAAGTTCCTATAGAATAGTGTAGCTTTCCTCAATAACAATCTATCCCCAATCACAATCTTTCGATCACTCAAATCTAACTGAGGAAAGAAGAATGTAGAGATTGCACAACATAGGAGAAAATCTGATGTGGAAGAGTAGAAACAAATATGATGCAGAGAAGGAAGAATTCTGATATTATAGATATGAATCAATGGTCACAATAGCTTTGGACAATAGCTTTTTTACGAATAAGGTCTAGAGAGAGAATATGAAACTTGTCAACCCAAAATTTTTCCTACATGCATAAAATGAGCTAAATATTCATTCTAAACATTATCCCCACATTGAAACTTAGAACGTTCAAAATGAATTATTTCACTAGAAAAGATGCCTATTACAATTCTTCCCCCCTTTAAGAACTATGTCCTCAGAGTTGGAAAGAAGGATAATCTTTTAGACAATCGTCCAAGTTCACTCAGCTCCAATCTTCCACTCGGTATGAGTGCCATTTCACTAAAATTTCTACTATAGATCTATTTGTAAGAAATCTTTCCTTTCTTTCTAGTATTATTTTAGGTTGAAGCTCAAAAGAGCCATCATCTTTCAGCTCATAATTGTCCTGCAAAACATGAGAAAAATTAGATACATATCTTTTAAGTAAGCTAACATGAGATACAGGATGCACATTTAAATGTATAGGTAATTCCAGCAAATAAGCAAGAGATCCAATCTTTTTCAAAACTTTAAAAGGACCTGCATATTGAGGAGAAATTTTGTCATCCTTCCCTAGCAACAAGTAAGATCGGTGAGGATTAACTTTAATTAGTACCATATCATCAACTTGAAATTTAAGTGGTCTTCTCTTTAAATCATAGAATTTCTTTTGTCTTTTTTTGAGCTTCTTTTATGTGTTTCTTAATTTTCCCAAGTTCTTCATCCATTTTATCAAGCATTTCTTTGGACACTTCTACTTTATTTTGAAAACCCAAAAACAAAGGTGGAGGCAAACAATTATAACGGTACATAGCTTCAAACGGAGTCATTTTTATAGATGCATGCCATGCGCTATTGTATGCTAACTCAACCAAGGATAAAATGTCTCTCCAATTATCCCGCTTTTCATTCACATACATACGCAACATATCTTCAACTACCCTGTTAACCCTCTCGGTTTCCCCATCAGTTTGTGGATGGAAAGCTGTACTCATATGAAGTTGAGTTCCAATCAATTCAAATGTTGCTCTCCAAAAGTTTGACGTAAATCTAGAATCTCTATCAGATATTATGCTTTTGGACATTCCATGCAATCAAAAAAATTATTTTACAAAGATTCTTGTAACAATTCAATGCAGTATGAGTCTTTTTCATAGGAAAGAAATGTGCCATCTTGGTAAGCCGATCAACTACAACAAAAATGGTATCATGCTTAATTCTGGTCATAGGTGGCTTAGTGATAAAGTCCATAGAAATAGACTCCCAGTTCTGATTTGGAACATCCAAAGGTTGAAGCATTCCAAGCATCCTATAAACTCAGATTTCACTTGTTGGCACTTAAACATTCAGTTACATATTTTCTAATATCCCGCTTCATATAGGGCCAAAAGTAAGAATACTTTGTTTTAACATAGGTCCTTGAATAACCTGGATGTGAAGAAAAAGGTGCATCATGACAATCATGCAATATTTTAACTTTTAATGGAGATTCAGAATATATGCATAGCCGATTGTTACAATACAATATTCCATTCTACAAATGAAATTTTTCCTCATACATCGATCCCTTGTTTGCATTCAAAGAATTCAAAATAGGTACATAAAAAGGATCTTGTTTATCTCTTCTTGAATTTGATTGAGAAAATCAGAATTTATTATAGAAACAAGATTACACAAAGGTCTCCGACTCAATGCATCAACAACCTTATTTTCCTTATCAGACGGATATTTTATGTCCAAATCATACTCAATTAATAATTCAATCCAAAGCTTGTGCCTGTTGCTAAGCAATGGTTGTCTGAAGATGTATTTTAGACTTTGATGATCTGTTTTCAATTCAAACTTAACCCTAACAATAGATGTCTCCAATGCTTAAGTGCATGCACAACAGCAAGCATTTCTAAATCATGAGTAGGATAGTTGAGTTCATGTTTTCTTAGTTTTTTGGACTCACATGCGACCACCCTGACATCTTGTGGAAGAACACATCTTATATGATTACCACTTGCATCACATGCAACCACAAAACTCTTTCCCATTTCTTGTATTTTCAAAACAAAATTCTCAACAACTTTTTGTTTCAATGTTTCAAATGATTTTTGATAGGCATCACTCCATGCAATCCTACATTCTTTTTAGTCAATTCTGTGAGGGGAGTAGCTATCTTAGAGAAGTCCTTAATATGTGCTCTTTTATATTGTGCCAACCTAAGAAAACTTCTAACATCCCTTATAGTCTTAGGAGAAATACTCCTCTTTACCTGACATGTGGTTACTAAAAGCATTACCTATATACCACACCTCATCATGTGGTTGACCTTCAATTTTATGCTTCATAGCTAACAAATGCTCATTTTCGGAATTGGTTGAGGATTTAGAATAATTAACCTACCCTTTGTAATTGTTCCCACCTTGCTTTTGCCAAGGATCTTTGGAAAAGTGTCCTTGCTTCCCACAATTGAAGCATCCAAATGAGTTGGAGTAGCCTCCACCTCCATATCTTCCTCCTCTACCTCTTCCTTTTGATGATTGACCTTTAGCTTGACTTAATTGACTCCCTTGATAGCTTTTCCTACCTTGTTGGTAGATGCTTCTACGTCTTCCTCTTGAACCACCTCTTCTGCCATTACATCTTCTTCCTTTGCGTGCATGGAAGAGTTGGTCTTGGCTTCCCTTTGACTTGTTGCCTCCAACTTTGAGCTCTTGAGTCACCATAAGAAAATTAAGTTCTTCAAAATCTGGTACTGAATCCCTTACATACAAAAATGTTGTGAATGCCTTCCATTTATCATATTCTCTAATCCCATTAAGTGTGTGGGAAACTAGATCATCATCATCTACAACACATCCTATTGAAGCAAGTGCATAAAAAATCTTTTTTAATTTGACAACGAACTCATTGATACTATGATTTGATGACTTCCTAAGGTTTTTGGGCTCATTCTTGAGCTGAATTTTTCTAGCCTTTGTAGCGATAGAGCACAACCTTTCTAAACACTCCCAAACCTTCTTCAAGGAATCTACATTGTGGATATATCCTACCATGGACTTGCTTATGTGTTGAGATAGAATGAAGATGAATCTCCTATCCCATTGTTCCCACTCTCCAATGGCTCTCCTTTGATTTTCAATAGGTGTATTTGGATCTATGTACGGCTTACCTCACTACCACCAACCAACCCCTAGATACCCTTTCTCATGAGGAAGTTAGAGATTCTAAACTTCCAAGGTTGATAGATGCTCTTTTCAAGCTTCTCAATCTGAGTATTATAGTCTCCCATTGTGTATGAGACCATAAAATGGCTCCTAATCCCTTCTTAGATTGTGATAGATTTGAGAAAGAATGATATGCTACATTCCCACAAGACTCTCCACTTATTGTTGAATTCTAATGATGATAGAAGCTCTCCCTTGCTTCAAGTCTGCATAGTCCTTGCTTCAATCCTTGGCTCTCAAGCAACTTCAAGGCCTCCTCTAGATTTCCGCAATGCTCAATCATGAGCTCTCATACTAGTGATGAAGTATATCCACTCCTAATTGTAGCAAAAGAATAATGGCCCCTTCCTAGGACCAATTTGTCTGAAACCTTTGTCCACCAAAAATGTAATAGATCTCTAGAAGAGAGGACTGAATTGCTGAAATTTCACACAATACAAAACAACATTATGGGTTTTCCAACAAGCCAAAAATAACTCAAGTTGGAGAATGCGAGAGATATTAACCTCCTTCCACAAGGCATACCAGAAATTTTCCAAACAATGAGCTTACACTTATGCGTACCTTCACACACATACACTTGGGAATATGCAGAGATTATACCATAGATCTTTCAAGCTAAATATAATCATAGGTATTGAACACTTAAGACTAAGAATTTGTTATCAAGTTTCTGATCATTTTTTTTCTTTTGTATTTGAATATGTAGATCATAAAAACCTATTGTCACACTCTCGAAGCAAGGAGAGGCAACATATCCTTGGATGTTACAAACATCAATAGGCATGATGCACATTGCATATGGTTTTTGTGCATGTTGGGAGTAAACGCTCAAAGAACCTCTCTTTTAAAGCATATTTCCTTCAATCCTCTTCTTCTTTATCTTGTCTATTGGATACTTTATTTTCCATGGGATAGAAATAGACTTGTTACTCATAGTAATCAATAATTAAACTAATGGTTGGCTAAAAACTTACTCCTCCAATAACTCCAACTGTAGAGCACACCTCCTCATAGATTGTAAAAGTCACCCTCAAAGTAGAAGGCCTCCTTGATCACCAAATGTAGAGCATTGAACTCCTTGAGTAATGATACAAAATGACCCAATCACCTCCTTATATTGCTTGCACTAAATCTCTCATTAACTACCATTATTGGGTGATCTACTTTTGGTGCTAAAAAACACTTGATTTTTTTAAAGACATTAATAGAATTTCTTTCATATGCAGATGGGATTCGATCCATGGCCAATCAATTTTTGAGTTATTTCACCTAGAGCATAGTGCCCACAAGTTTTATTGTAGTATCTTTTAAGTAGAAGCAATGATATTGCTCCTAGTTTGGATTATCTTGATAGTGGTTCTAATATTATCTATATTATTTGAATTCCTTATTTTGGTGCATATGTGTCCTCATGGATGTTCTTTTTCCTATATATTTGGAGGTTTTTCCTCATTATGTTCCCTACACAAGTTATTCACATACAATACAAATTTTTTGAAGGTTGTGTGTAGCAACTTCCTTACACCAGTAACTAAGTAACAAAGAGAGTACAGATTCTCAAGTTTCACTTGTGACTCGGAATGATACATATATAGGCTGCCAAAAGTGCTCCTATAATTTTTCAAGAATTTCTTAATCAAACACCTAATGTCTAGGATAAACTATGACTGAAGAAAGTGGTTGAATCTTCTTGATTTTTGAACTTTGTCTTCATAAAGACATCAACAACAGAACACTAAAACATCTGCAAACCAAAACAATGGAGCACAACAAAAGATATCAAAAATATGTTCCATTTAGTTTAAGGCTTGAATTTTAATGGGGTTATTTCTCCTCACTGTTCATAGTAGATATATCAATATGAATTAAATACAGACAACCACTTTTTACACTTGTTCTTAAGTATGTATCTCTATTTCTCATGGCTCAAAAATCCAAAAAAAAAAAAATTCTTTGCACAGTTGAAACTCTAAAAA
This sequence comes from Ceratopteris richardii, assembly GCA_020310875.1. Classification (NCBI taxonomy): domain Eukaryota; kingdom Viridiplantae; phylum Streptophyta; class Polypodiopsida; order Polypodiales; family Pteridaceae; genus Ceratopteris; species Ceratopteris richardii. The sequence goes on along the minus strand of CM035406.1, from coordinate 148,966,615 downwards.
AAGCCTTAATTCTAAAACATATTCCATAGCGTATTGAAAATTTGAAAAAAATGAGGGCATAAAGAGTTTGTCATTCAAAAGTACCTTAAATGTCAAAAAACTATTGTTTGCCACCTTCATCCACACTTCAATTGTCAAACCCATGTTATTAAGCATAATGAAATAGAAAAAGTGATCCTCCAAGAGATAAATTTTACCATGTAGAAGATCACCACCACAAATGGGATGTGTAGAGAGGAAAGACCAGCAAGAAAATGAGAACTAGTCAATGTGCATGAACAAACAATGGTAATACTAATGACTAGCACTAAGATCTCAAGAACTCTAAATTATAACATAAGATAGAATAGGAAATATCTCTTATGCACTGATTCTGAGAGGACGAAGCCCATGAAGGTTAAACACGATTAAAACTATGATAAGAGATGCTCAAAAATAGGTGCTGATTAGATAAGATGGAGGATGCATTAATCAAAATCTGAATGATATCCCTAGAGTCTCAAAATTCTCACATTCTCACGTATGGTAGTTCATGAGAACTCCATAAAAGTGTTCTGTAGATAATCAAGAACTTCCACTCTTCTTGACATAGACAACACCTACCATGTACAAGTCAATCATCAACACATTCTGTGATGAACAACGAAAGACTTGAGATGCAAAGAGGAATCCAAGGATATCCTCTAGTGACTTTCTCATCTCGATAAAAGGTTGAAATTGACTTAAGTTAAGCAAGAAACCAAGTAGGCATCTAAGTAGTCCTCATAGTTCTCTAACCATTAATATCTGATGGAGATAAAAATAATAGAAAAAAGGTTAAGCGGCTCAAAACGAACAAACTAGATAGTAAAAAGAAAATTGCTAAGATAATAAATATCATAGTTCAAAGAATTAGATGTTGTTTGGTAGTAGAAGAATAGAAAATTGAAGCAGATTAGATGGGAAATGAAGCGAACACCCCCATAAAGTGATAAGTGCTAGTGTAGAAACGGAAATTATTTAGCGGTTTATAGTATACAACGAAAAATAAATGTTAATTGGATCTTGGACTTCTAGGTTTAAAAAAAAGCAACCCATTGTCACCAATTCAAGCTTTAGGTTTAAGTACATGGAGCCTTTCATACGATTTAATCAATGAGTGTACCTCTGAGATCTTACGATTGATTTAGGTGATAGTAGTTCCATTCAAGACTCGATCTCACTTGCAATCAAAGTTCACTCTTTGTTTGAGTAAATTTAGTATATGAATTTCACACAAAACACCAAATGACAATTGGGTGTACGAGGCTGGTCTTCTTTGGTATATGTTTCTGCAGTGTTGTGCCCTTTTTGGATTACTCCTTCTTATGGATTTTGTTGAACTGACATAAATTGGAGATTCATTATACTTCACTAGAACCCCCCTACAGCGACTTGTTAGCATATATTGCTAGTAACATATCAGGAAGATTTGGTATACGATGCCATTTTCTTCTTTATTACATGTCTTTTGCACTGTTGCCCCCCTGAATGTATAAAGGTTCTAATATCATTGACGCATCTAAAACTCCGAGAAGGACATGCCAATGGGTACTGGTGTTCTTTTATCCCCTCGATTAGACGTATGGTGGTTATTTGTTGTAAAGAACTTTTCCTTTGCAATTAGCGTACGGTGGTTATTTGTTGTATAGACCATCGAAAAGCTAATTATCTAGGTAGAAAAGTATACACAGAATAGAGCATAGTATATTTGCTGCCGCGCAAAGGTTTGTTGAACACAATAAAAACGATGCACACATCACAGAGCATAGTATATTTGCTATTAGGCAAAAGTTTTTTGAACACTTCAAAGTATTTCGAAAGACAATAATCCGCTTTTTTTCCATGTCCCTACAGAAATCTAGTATGCATCATAGGAGATGAAGCAATATGCTTGCAGAGGGAGGATTTGTGAGAATTAATGTCCATGACTGACACTATATATATGGTGGTTGAAGAACATTGAAACAGATAATATTAGAATCTGATATGATGATGAACATCAAATACGGAAGAACAAGAGCATCGGATGGAGTGAAATAGCAATGGAGTATTAGAGAACTGAAGATTTTCCGCAAATGGATAGAAATGAAGCATATCATATGGGCTTGATATAGTGACGAGCATTATCATCATAGAAAGATAGTGATGGAAGTGAATGAAGTACACTAAAAAATGAAGCATATCATATGGGCTTGATATAGTGACGAGCATTATCATCATAGAAAGACAGTGATGGAAGTGAATGAAGTACACTCACAGTGGAAGGTTACGAGAATGGAAAATGTCAGCATAGGGAAGAAAACATATTGAGAAGAAATCCACCGTTATGGACAATTTAGGCTAAGGCTAAGAAAAGAAAGCTACATGAAAGCTACCACAACAAATAATTTTAACATTCATGAATACAAAACTAGGAATCTAAATAACCAATAGGTACTTCCTTCTGATCCATGGGATGGCTTTAAAACATAGTTTATAAGCTTAAGGAAGCAAATAAAAAAGGAAAAAGTGGAAGAAGTTCAAAGTGGTTAATAGTTGCTAAGAAGGCACATCTTGAATGTGTTAAAAAAACACCTTACAAGAACTATCCATAGAAAACCAAAGCTTTAAAATGTTTGATCATATAGGTAAAAGGACCACAACATACCTTACAAAAACAAAGTTTCATCATACAAAGCGTCCTCCATAGAAAACCAAAGCTTTAAAGAATTGCCTCATACAAGTAAAAGGACGAGAACATACCTTAGAAGCAATCATAGACAGCCATGTTAGAATAGAACTATTTGATATCAAGTACATAGAGAAACACCATAGGCATGTAAGTGTTCCTCATAGTTCTCTAAGCATTAATTTCCAATGGAGATAAAAATAATAGAAAAAAAGTTAAGGGGTTGAAAATGAATAAACCATATAGTTCAAAAAAATGGTATGATAAAAAATATCCTAGTTCAAAGAATAAGATGAAGTATAGTAGCAGATGAATAGAAATTTGAAGCATATCATATGGGCCTCATATGGTGATGGCCAACATTGCTAGAGAAAGAAGTTGGTGGAAATGAAGGGAATACACTCGCATATAGTGATATGTGCTAGGATAGAGTAGGAAATTATTTAGCGGTTTATAGATTTAAGAGAACTGAAATGTATGATATGTTCTGAGAGTGCCGATCGTTATCAAAATAAAATGATGATCAAAGTGTGTACAATGATAAAGAAAGGTTTATTGGATGTTGGACTTCTAGGTTAAGGAAAAAGCAATCCATTGTCAGAGATTCTAGTTGTGGATTGAGTACATAGAGGCTTTCATGCGACTTAATCAATGAGTGTACCTATGAGATTTTATGGTTGATTTAGGTGAGAGTAGTTCCAATTCGACACGCGATTTCACTTGCAACCAAATTTAACTCTTTCTATGAGTAAATTTAGTATATGAATTTCACACAAAGCACAAAAAGAGGATTGGGTGTACAAGGCTATTTTGTTCTTGATTATATGTTTATTGCAGTGTTGTGCCCTTTTGGATTACTCCCTTTAATGCATTTTCTTGAATCCATATAAATTGCATGTTTTCCATTCTTCACTAGAATGCCTTTAGAGGGATTTCTTAGCATAGGGTGCTAGTAATATATAAAAGAAATCAGGTATACTAGGTCATTTTCTTGTTTCTTACATGTGATTTGCACTGTCGTGCCCCTAAACAAATACAAGTTTTAATATCATTGCTGCATTTAAAACTCTTAAAAGGACATGTCAATGGGTAATAGTGTTAATTAATCCCTTTGATTAGATGTGTAAGTTTCAAATAAGCGTTTGTTCTATAATGATCATATGGGAAGCTTTGCATATCCAAAGCACTATGGTGCTTATTTGTTGCACAGACCATGAGCAAGCTAACTTCTTGGGTAAAAAAGTATACACAGAATAGAAAAAAAAAGCTACATGAAACCTACGATAACAGATAGTTTTAACATTTATGAATACAAATTTGGGCATCCAAATAGCCAATATGTACTTCCTTGTAATCCATGGGATGGCGTTAAAATTTAGGTAATAAAATTGAGGAAGCAAATAAAAAGGGAAAAAGAGGAAGAAGGTCAAAGTGGTTAATAGTTACTAAGAAGGCACATGTTGAATGTGTTACAGAAGCACCTAACAAGAACTACCTAGAGAGAACCAAAGCTTTAAGGAATTTGATCATAGAGGTAAAAGGACCACAATATACCTTAGAAAACCCAAGTTTCATCATACAAAAAGTCCTCCATAGAAAACCAAAGCTTTAAGGAATTTTTAATACAAGTAAAATGACCAAAACATACCTTAGAAGCAATCATAGAGACCCATGTTATTATAGACCCATTTCATATCAGGTACATAGAGAAACACCGTAGAAATATAAGTAGATAGAAATAATAGACAAAAAGTTAAGAGGTTGAAAAAGAATAAACCAGATCGTAAGAAAAAATTGCTATGATAACAAATATCATAGTTCAAAGAATAAGATGAATTTTAGTAGTAGATGAATAGAAAAAACAAGCAGATCATACGGGCCTCGTATGGTGATGGGCAACATCGTCAAACAAAGAAATTGTTGGAAATGAAGGGAATACACTCGCATAGAGTGATAAGCGCTAGCATAATGTAGGAATTCTTTAGTGGTTTATATATTAAATAGAACTGAAACGTATGATATGGATATGAGAGTGCCTATCTTTTTCGGAAGGAAATGATCATCAAGGCGTATGCAATGACAAAGAACGGTTATTTGGATCTTGGACTTCGAGGTTAAAGAAAAAGCGATTCATGATGACCAATTCTTGTTGTGGATTTGAGTACCTAGAGGCTTTCATTCGATTTAATTAATGAGTGTATCTTTAAGATCTTATGGTTTATTTAGGTGATAGTAGTTCCATTTCGAAACTGAATTTCACTTGCAATCAAAGCTCCCTGTTTGTTTGAGCAAATTTTGTATATGAATTTCACACAAAGCACCAAAAGACAATTGGGTGTAGGAGGCTATTTTATTCTTTTGTATATGCTTTCTGCAGTGTTGTGCCCTTTTGGATTACTCCCTTTTATGCATTTTTTTGAATGGACATAAATTGGAGGTTCATTATTCTTCACTAGAATGCCCCTAGAGCGATTTGTTAGCATATATTGGTAGTAACATAGAAAGAAAATTAGGTATACACTGCCATTTTCTTCTTTATTACATGTCTTCTGCACTCTTGCGGCCCTAAACATAGAAAGGTTTGAATATCATTGACGCATCTAAAACTCCCAGAAGGACATGTCAATGGGTACTATTTTTGTTCTATCCCTTCGATTATACATGCAAGTTTGAAATAAGCTTTTCCTACGTTATGAGCGTATGGGAAGCTTTGCTGATCCAAGGTACAATGGTGGTGACTTGTTGTATAGACCATCGACAAGCTAATTATCTGGTTAGAAAAGTATACACAGAATAGAGCATAGTATATTTGATGGTGCGCAATCGTTTGTTGAACACAAGAAAAATCACGCCCACGTCATGGAGCATAGTATATTTGTTGTTGCGCAAAACTTTGTTGAACACAAGAAAAGCCATGCACACTTCGTAGTATATCGAAAGACAACAATCCTCTTTTTTCTATGTCCCTACAGAAATCAAGTACGCAATATAAGAGATGAAATAATATGCTTGCAAAGGGAGGCTTTCTGATCATTAATGTTCAATACCGACACTCTATATCTAGTGGTTGAAGAACATTGAAGCAGATAATATAGGAAAATGAAATGATGATGAACATCAGATCGATATGGAAGAACAAGAGGATGTGAGAGAGTCAAATAGCACTTGAGTATAAGAAAACCATAGATTTTCTGTAGATGGATAGAAAAATGAAGCAGATCATATGGGCTTGATATGGTGATGAGCATCATCGTCAAAGATAGAAATGGAAGCGAATGAAGTATGCTCGCAATGGAAGGTTACGAGAATAGCAAGTGCGAGCATAGAGAAGAAAAAATATTGTAAAGAAATCCACGGGCTAAGGATAAGAAAACAAAAGCTATATGACAGCTACCATAACAAAATAAATTTAACATTCATGACTACAAAATTTGGCATCTAAGTAACCAATGTGTACTTCCGTCTCATTCATGGGATGGCATTAAAACATAGTTAATAAACTTGAGGAAGTACATAAAAAAGGAAACAGAGGAAAAAGGTCAAAGTGGTTAATCGTTACTGAGACGGCACGTGTTGAATGCGTTATAAAAACACCTCACAAGGACTATCCATAGAAAACCAAAGCTTCACGGAAGTTAATTATACAAGTAAAAGGACCACAACATACCTTAGAAAACCAAATCTTTAAGAACTGCATAATACAAAGAGTCCTCCATAGAAAACCAAAGCTTTATGGAATTGCATCATACAAGTAAAAGAACCACAACAAAGCAATCGTAGACATCCATGTTAGTATAGACCCATCTCATATCATGTACATAGAGAAACACCGTAGTCACGTAAGTAGTCCTCATAGTTGTCTACGCATTAACTTCCAAAAGAGATAAAATTAATAGAAAAACATTTAAGGGGTTGAAAATGAATAAACCAGATAGTATGAAAATTTTCCATGAGAACACATATCATAACTCAAAGAATAAGATGCAGTTTAGTAGTCGATGAATAGATAATTGAAGCAGTTCATATGGGCCTCATATGGTGATGGTGGACATTTTCAAAGAAGGAAATTGGTGAAAATCAAGGGAATACAATGGCACAGAGCGATAACTGCAAGTATAGAATAGGAAATTAGTTAGTGGTTTATAGATTAAAAGAGAAGTGAAACGTATGACATGGATTTGAAAGTGCTTATCGTTTTCAAGAAAATGATGATCAAAGTCTATACAATGATAAAGAAATGTTAACAAAAAAGCAATCCATTGTGACGAATTCTAGTTGTGGATTTGAGTACACAGAGGCTTTCATACGATGTAATCAATGAATGTACCTCTGAGATCTCATGCTTGAATTAGGTGATAGTAGTCCCATTTCGACACGCAATTTCACTTCCAATCAAAGTTCGTTCTTTGTTTGAGTAAGTTTAGTATATGAATTTCACACAAATCACCAAAAGAGAATTGGGTGTACCAGGCAATTCTCTTCTTTATTATATGTTTATTGCAGTGTTGTGCCCTTTTGGATTACTCCCTTTTATGCATTTTCCTAAATCCATATTTATTAGAGGCTCGCTATTCTTCAGTGGATCGCGTCTAGAGGGATTTGTTAGCATATAGTGCTAGAAAATATATAAAAAAATTAAAACAGAGGAAGAAGGTCAAAGTGGGTAACAGTTACTAAGAAGGCACATGTTGAATGTGTTATAAAAACACCTCATAAGGACTATCGACAGAAAACCAAAGCTTTAGAGAATCTCATCATACAAGTAGAAGGACCACAACATACCTTACAAAACCAAATATTTAAGATGGATTACTCCCTTTTATGCATTTTGTTGAACCGACGTACATTGGAGGTTCATTATTCTTCACTAGAAAACCCCTAGAGCGATTTGTTAGCATGTATTGGTAGTAATATATAAAGAAAATTAGGTATACGATGCCATTTTCTTCTGTACTACATGTATTTGCACTGTTGCTCCCCTAAATGTATAAAGGTTTTAATATCATTGATGCATCTCAAATTCCGAGAAGGACATGTCAATGGGTACTGGTGTTGTTTTAGCTCAAAGAATAAGATGAAGTTTAGTAGTCGATGAGTAGAAAATTGGACCAGATCATATGGGCCTCAAAAAGTGATAGCTAACATCCTCAAAGAAATATATTGGTGAAAATGAGGGAAATACACTGCCATAAGGTGATAAGTGCTAGCATAGAGTAGGAAATTATTAAGTTGTTTATAGATTTAAAAAGAACTGAAACGTATGACATGGATTTGAGAGTGCTCATCTTTTTTCAATAGGAATAGACGATCAAAGTGTATACAGTGATAAAGAAAGGTTAGTCGGATCTTGAACTTCCAGGTTAAGAAAAAAGCAATTCATTGTGACGAGTTCTAGTTGTGGATTTGAGTACACAGAGGCTTTCATGCCATTTAATAAATGAGTGTACCTCTAAGATCTCATGGTTGAATTAGGTGATACTAGTTCCATTTCAACACTCAGTTTCACTTCCAATCAAAAGTTCATTCTTTGTTCGAGTAGATTTAGTAAATGAATTTCAGACAAAGCACCAAAAGAGAATTGGGTGTACGAGGCTATTTTCTTCTTTATTATATGTTTATTGCAGTGTTGTGTCCTTTTGGATTACTCCCTTTTATTTATTTTCTTGCATCCTCATTTATTGGAGGCTCTCTATTGTTCACTGGAACGCGTCTAGAGGGATTTGTTAAATCGAGTGCTAGTAATATATAAAGAAATTAGGTATACCAGGCAGTTTTCTTCTTTATTACATGTCTTGCACTGTTGCGCCCCTAAACGTATACAGGTTTTAATATCATTGCCGCATCTAAAACTCCCAGAAGGACATGTCAATGGGTAATCGTGTTGTTTTATCCCTTCGATTAGACGTGTAAGTCTCAAATAAGCTTTGCGTAAGTAATGAGCGTATGCGAAGCTCTGCAGATCCAGAGTACAATGGCGCTTATTTGTTGCATAGACTCTCGGCAAGCTAATTACCTGAGTAGAAAAGTGTATTTTCTGGTGCGCAACAGTTTGTTGAACACAAGAGAAAGCGTCCACACGTCAACGTATATCGAAAGACAACAATCAGCGTTTGCCCACGTCCCTACAAATATCACGTATGCAACATATGAAATGAAGTAATGCGCTTGCAAAGGGAGGCTTTCGGAGCGGTTTCCAAGACATCATCGTCAGAGAAAGAATGTGATGGAAGCGACGGAATTACACTCGTAATAAAAGGTTATTAGAACGGGAAGTGCCAGAATAGAGAAGAAAAAATATTGAGTTGTTTAGTGGTCAAAAAGCAGGATGGGGATCTGAGATTGTTGAAATCTTTGCCAGAAGCATCCGACGATGGAAGGTTATACAGCCATAACGAAAGGTAATTGGAACGTTGGCTGCCAGCATAGATCGGAAACGAAGGTTAGCGGTCGAGCAAGACAGAAGCTTCGTAGTAGGTGGTGATGAGGTTGCCATTAGGTGTGGGAGTGGAAGATATGAATCGGCCGACATTAAAGCCATATGCGTTGCGGAACACGCCCGTTCCCCCGACGATCGCAAACTCCCAAGGAACGGACGAGAATGTCGACTCTCCCTGCTGGCTGAGCGTCCCGCGGACATTGCCATTGTCGTAATGAATGAGATTCTGCACGAAAAAGGTAGTCGATGCCGCAGTGTTGTTGACGACGATGGCCGTACCCCGCACGTAGCCCAGAATTTTCGACTGTGGGCTCTTTCCCGCGGTCACGTTGAATTCGTACACCACTTCCAGGCCGAAGCCAGTAAAGGTGCCACTAACAGGGGCCCGGCTGCAGCAACCATTCCCAGCTCATTGACGCCGAATTGCTACTGTAGATAAAATTTGAGCACGACAGAGGGTGGTCGACTTCCCTTGTGGGCTGTGCTGCCCAGAGCTAGGGAGGCCGATGCTATCACAAAGAGAGCGACAGAGAGAAGCTTGCGTACAGCCATTTCCGCAAGAAAAAGGTCGAGCGAATGTCTTGGCACTGAATGCACCTTTCATATCGCGTATATATCATGGACTATGAAGAAGCTCTTGGTCGGTTATCCAGTATCTGCGGCAGAAAAGGTTGCAGCCTTGCAGGTACTACGTGGGCGGACGTGCTGTGATCGTGATCCGAAGCGTTTCAACTGTAGACGGCCAAGATACATTAACCATACAAACGTTATTTCATTTCTACTAGTAACTGTAATTGTTGTACTCTCAAGAGTACTAATAATAGAAGAAGTTAGGAATTAAAAAGAGCTTGTTGTTTAAATGTTTCAACGTTGAGCAAGAATGCATTTGTTTAAATGTTTCAACGTTGTGCAAGCATGCATTGTACTCTTGTTTTTTTCTTTTTAACGAAAATTGTACAACACAATTCATAGTTCTTGAGATCGCAAATCACGGAGAGTTTCATCTTGGTTAGTGTGACACATTCGACCTTTCCCGAAGACAATACGCTGAGATCTGGTTGTAAGTTGCAACTTGCTTATGATCATGTTTGCTCATTACTTATACGCTGTGACTTTGTAAGATTAAATACACATACATTACTTGTTGTACTTTCATTAGTGCTAATAATTGTAGAATTTAGGAATTAAGAATAGCTTCTTATTCAAATGTTTCAACGTTGTGCATGATGACGTGGCATTAAAATTATTGTAACTCATATTCTAAAGTAATAGAAACACTCGGGCTCACCGCCATACACACAGCGCGGAGCTTATCTGATTAGAGCGCTCTCTCTATCTCTGTTCAATGGAGCCGCCATAGCTGTGTAGCTCCAAGAAATGGTATCAGAGCCTGTACGAGCTGCAGCTATCGCGGAGCTGGAAACTATGCAAAGCCCTGACTTCTTTTCGTCACGTTGAATGTCACGAATCTGCCGATCCACATTGCGGACTGCCTGTGTGGCCTTGCGCTGCCAATCACAAAGCTGTTGCGGGGATTAGGCTGGGGGCGAATCAATTGTTTCATAGTTTCCATTATTTTTTCCTAGGGTAATCTAAACATGAGTACTATGAGAGGAGCTGCGAGCACAGGGATGCACACACTCCAGATAGCGAACAGGAACGCAAAGGATGAAATCAGCCCTTCCTAAGCTCCCAGCTATGCGCATACCATACTGTCTTTGATAACGATTTGTGTCTGATGACTCGCATTCGGATTCCAAAACAGAGAAGAGGTGTCAACGTTGCAAAGCAGGAAAATTAAAGTTCAGCCTTGAAAATTAATGAGCTAGAATTGAGAGGTCTTTTACATTGTCAGGTACTTATTTGATTTCAGTTCTTTCATTCCGAGTGCATGTGGCAGGCGACGTCATGTATTTTCTTGCGGGTCCGTGTATGGACAATACTCACACGCTGTGAGACGAATGTAAGCATTTTGTGGGTCCTTAATTGGACAACTCACGCGCCTTGTGAGGTTTTACATTACCCTGCTAAAACCTTGAATTTAAAAAAAAACTGAGGGACGTGGTGAGGTTTTTAACTGGGGTATTCTCATGCTTGGAGATACTCTGGTGATATAGGTGGAAGACCAAAGAGAAGACAGTCCAAAGACCTCGTGTACCGATCACGGGATGAATGTATGATTTTGAGGCCTCCCGTCAGAGTATATTTGCTTACGTTACGGACTATTATTGATGCTTTTACCCAGAGTTTGGGTTTTTGGAGTGGAGTGACTATAGTTGACTTGGTTCATATATAGTTTGGACAAAGGAGACTCTGCGGAAATTTTTTTGGAGAGGTAGAAATTGATCATTTAAGTGCATAGAGACGCAGGGAGTGCTAAGAAAAAGAGAAAAATCATTAAGATTACTTGTGAAGACTCAGTTTTTGGTGCACATATCTAGAAAAACAGTCGAAATGCTGTCGAATTTTTTCTAGGCCTCGCCATAAAATTACCATAACATAGAGAAGTGTCAAAATTGCAAGATGGGTGATAATATTGCGCAAATACTTGGCGATAAGCTGAATAAAGACAATTACCACATATGGTCTTATAGAATGGAAAATTTCTTGATGGGAAAAGGTCTATGGGGACTAGTGAATGGAGAGGACGAGTGTCCTGAGTTGCTAGAGAACCCGAATGCAGAAGAGCAAAAAGAATATAAAACGTGGATAGAAAAATCTAGAAAGGTTCTTCATTGGATTTCTATATGTATATCAGAGAGCTTGATTCCACATATTATGAAAGCTAGCACACCAAAGGAAGCTTGGGATATAATCCATAAGATATATGGTACATCAACAGAAGCTAGAAATATCCACTTAAAGCAAAAGTTGCATAGCGTATGGCGTGGAAATAGGTCCATAACAGATTATGTGGCTGAAATTAGGAAGATCACTGATGATTTAGCTTCCATAAATTGCACGGTCGATGATGATGATATGGTTTCCGTTATGCTAAATGGTCTAGGACCGCAGTACAAGAGCTTAGATACTTCAATCTCAGTGAGAGGCACTATGCCAGATTTTGATGAGCTAGTAGCTCTTTGCATGACAGAAGAAGTAAAGCTTGGTTTAAACGCATCGGGAAGTGGCAATTCGAGAGATCATGCATTTTTCCAGAATAGAGGAAGAGGTTCTAGTCGTGGACGATCATCTTCTAGAAATGCAAATACAGTGGATATGTCAAGAGGTAGAGGAAGATCATACTCTAGAGGTAGAGGAAGATCAAAGGCACCTGGGAATTGTTACCATTGCGGCAAGTATGGCCATTTTGAGAAAGATTGCTATCATAAGCAGAATAGCCAAAGAGGAAGAGGTAGAGGCCGTTATGCGTCACATGGAAACTTCTCTGCTGAGAGTTCATATAGAGACTATGGCAGAGATAATATGTTTGCAATGGAGCATGTATTGAATAGTATGTCTAAAACTGGAAATGATATGAATTGGTACATAGACTCGGGTTGCACAAATCACATGACGAGCATAGGAGATTGGTTTGAATCAAAAGAGCCCTTGAAGTCTAAAGAATATGTGGCAACTGGTGATGATACCTTACACCTGATTAACGATGTTGGAAATGTATCGCTCATACAAAATAATGGTGTTCGGAACACTTTAAGTGATGTTTTACATGTGCCTAGCATTACAAAGAACCTAGTTTCGGTTGGTCAGCTTACGGATCAGGACATGGAAGTAATTTTCAACAAACATGGTTGTTTCATACATGATTTCAAGTATGGAAAAAGAGGGAAATTGCTTGGTCATGGAAAGAAGATGGGTAGATTGTTCACCTTTGATATGGGCACACCTCTTTATCAAAATATGTATGCCAAGAATAGTGAACACTCAAATATAGGAGAATTATGGCATAAACGAATTGGTCATATCAATTTGAGGAAACTAAAGTCTATGGAGAAGCAAACTTTAGTGCGTGGACTACCAAGATTTGGTCATTTAAACTTTGAAAGAATTTGTGAAGCATGCGCATTTGGAAAACATCAACTTATGAAGTTTCCAAGAAGAGAAATGCACAGGAGGAGACCTCTAGAACTAATCCATAGTGATGTGGTTGGACCAGCTATAACAAAATCAGTTTGTGGCTCAGTATATTTTTTGATATTCGTTGACGATTATAGCCGATATACATGGATTTACTTCCTAAAGCATAAGAGTGAAGTTTTGAGTGCTTTGTGAGATTCAAAAACATGATTGAAAAGCAATTGGGAATGTATATAAAGTGCCTACGTTCAGATTCAAGGGGAGAATATATCTCAAGAGAATTTGATCAGTATCTAAGTGATCATGGAATCAGAAGGCAATTATCTTGTAGATACACGCCACAACAAAATGGTGTTGCAGAACGTAAAAATTGTGTGATTGAGGAAGTTGCTAGAGCCATGTTGAATGAAAAGAAAATGCCAGATATGTTTTGGGTTCATGATCTCACACCTTATGAGAGGCTATGGAAGAATAAGCCTAATGTTAGCTATTTACGAGTTTTTGGAAGTATTTCTTATGCGCATGTGCCTAGTCAGTTGAGACATAAGTTTGAGGCAAAATCTGAAAAGTGCATATTTGTTGGATACTCAGAAGAGAAGAAAGGATATCGATGTTATAATCCTGTTACAAAAGAATGTATAGTGAGAAGAGATGTTATATTCGATGAAAAAGCATCACGCACCCAAAGACATGGCTGTGATAGAGAATGATAAGGATGATTCTATGCATAATGTTCATAATGAGCCAGGAACAAGTCGTAGGAATTTTGATCATGAAGAGATTCAAGACTATGGTTCATATGAGTTTCCTACACCTGAAACATCATTGAGTGAAAATGCAAAAGACTGTGCAAGGAGAAAGGAGAAAGGGAAAGAGAAGATGAGAGAGTACATGTCTGATTCAGATATTGACGATGAGATCGTTACACCTGGCATGTTGAAAAATAAGGAGAAATATGTACCTCCACACGCAAGGAAAGATACACGTTCAAGATCAGATGAAGAAACACCTGTGAGAAGATCTACCAGAGTAAGACATCCTGTGGATAGACTAAATCTATACAATAAGTCTATGAAGCTTCATTATGCATACATGATAGAGAGAATTAAGCATGAGGAACCAAAGAATTTTCATGATGCGTCACAAAGTGAAGATTGGTGCGAAGCAATGGATGATGAGATGAATGCATTGAAGAAGAATGATACATGGGAATTAGTGAAATTACCACCGAATAAGAAAGCTATTGGATGTAAATGGGTATATAAAGTGAAATGCAAAAGTGATGGTTTAGTGGAGAGATTTAAAGCGCGTTTAGTTGCAAAAGGATATGCACAAGTATATGGATTGGATTATGATGAAACGTTTAGTCCAGTTGTGAAAATGACAACGGTAAGAAGCGTGATTGCATGGGCTGCTATGAACAGTTGGAAATTGTATCAAATGGATGTTAAGAATGCATTCTTGAATGGAAAATTGCATGAGGAAGTTTATATGCAGCAACCAGAAGGTTATGTGCATCCAAAGTATCCTGACTATGTATGCAAGTTAAAGAAAGCGCTTTATGGGTTGAAACAAGCTCCACGAGCATGGTGTGAACGATTCACAAAGAAGTTGTTGGATCTGAAATTTATGCAATCGAAGGCTGATTATTCACTGTTTGTATGGAATCAAGGAAGCGAAAGGATTCTATTAGTGATCTATGTCGATGATTTGATCATTACTGGCAGCGATGAGAAGAGGATTGATGAATTGAAAAGGCAACTAAAATCTGAATTTTTGATGTCAGATTTGGGAGAGCTAAAATATTTTTTGGGAATTGAAGTAATTTCAATGAAAGAAGGAATTTGGATGATACAACGCAATTATATGCTGGAAATGCTTGACAGATTTGGTATGAGTGCTTGCAAACCTCTTGATACGCCACTTTATGCTAATGCTAAGCTTATGGATGATGGAAAGTACTTGCATGATGCCAATGTGTATAGAAAAATGGTTGGAAGTTTGATTTATGTAACAAAGACAAGACCAGATTTGAGTTTTGCAGTTGGTTTGGTGAGTCAGTTTATGCATAAACCATGTGGAGTGCACTTGGATGCAGTGCGACGCATATTGCGATATGTGAAAGGAACATGTAATTTTGGCTTGTTTTATGAGAGAAAAGTTCAGCCGTGTATATATGCATACACAGATGCAGATTGGGCAGGAAATGTCATGGATCGAAGTTCAACTAGTGGTTTTTCATTCCCACTTGGAAGTGCAACCATTTCATGGAGTAGCAAGAAACAACCAACTCTCGCCTTGTCAAGTACCGAAGCTGAATATAGAGGCATTACACAAGCTGTTTGTGAAGCAACATGGATTAAGTACCTACTCGAAGACATGGGAGTCTACATCGACGGAAAGGTGGTCATCTATTGTGATAATGTGAGCAGCATAATGCTATCAAAGAATCCAGTTTATCATGCAAGATCGAAGCACATCGAAGTTCATTATCATTTTGTTCGTGAGAAGGTCATCGAAGGAGAAGTGGAGCTTATCCACATCAGCACTCGAGAACAAGTGGCGGATATCTTCACCAAAGCTCTTCCCAAAGAAAAGTTTATCTACTTTAGAGAAGCTTTAGGAGTTAGAAAGCTTTAGTTTGTATCTAGATTTCATTTTATGTTATTTCATCTTGTATGGACATATGTATTTCTTTCAGTTTGTATTCAAGCTCATTCTCAGCTTGAGGGGGAGATTTGATGACGTGGCATTAAAATTATTGTAACTCATATTCTAAAGTAATAGAAACACTCGGGCTCACCGCCATACACACAGCGCGGAGCTTATCTGATTAGAGCACTCTCTCTATCTCTGTCGTCTGAGTGTCGCGTGAGTGTTCAATGGAGCCGCCATAGCTGTGTAGCTCCAAGAGTGCAAGATTGCATTGTAATCTTTCTCTGTCTTTTACATGAAAACTGTACACTTCATGCTGTATGTAATGGTGAGAAAACAATGCATAGTCCTTGAGATCACAAATCATGGAGATCTTATACATTCCACCTTTCCCGAGGACAGTTGACTCAGATGATCTGATTATAAATTGCAACTTGCTGATGATCATGTTTCTGAACTCATGTAGACTCCATCATTCGCTCATACCTTATACTTTACGACTTTCTAGGCATGCATTGGTACATGAATTGAAACGAAAATTCACGTTGTATTCATAATTCAATATGTTTCTAGTCATAGCTTGAATTCCGCCAATCTGTCAAATGAGAAATCTCAAGGAAAGGAGTACACGTATTTAGAATCTTATACATTTCTCATGCTGTGTCATTAAAATAAACTGGAAATTTTTGTATATAGGAGTAAAATTGTCGTTAACAGGAATCCATGCAAATAATATTTATGAAACTTTCTTTGCATATATCTAACTTGAAATCCAGTGAGATCCATGATTCTAATCAATGGAAGCTAATTGTGTCCTAAAATCAATGTGTTATCCAAAGTCTATGCGATGTATCATGATTGTGTGTGAGCGGACGTATCATCATTGTGGTTTCAAACGACTGAATTGTAATTTTCCTTGATGCATATCAATTCCCATAAGAAAACGAAGTTGCTCTAAATCTAATATACTACTAATTATAGCCTTTAGCAATAAGAAATGGCTCTTCTTTAGTACTTTCATTAGTGCTGGTAATTGTATTCTTTTGAAAAACCAACTATATCATTACTTTTTTTCAACACTATACAAGATTGCATTGTAACCTTCTTCTTCTTTTAACGGAAAGCGAACAACTCATGATCTATCTCATGGTAATAAAATAACTCGTCTAATGGTCTCGTCTAATGGTTTTTGATGATCACTGATTATAGAGAGCCAACGGATGATTCAACACGTCCTTGACGGTCTCCAATTTGTTAACATGGAACATTTCGCTGTTTCAAAACAATGAAAATAATATGTGGTTATATATTGCAACTTTTCAAATATAATAATGGCTGTGAATTTATGTAAACACCATTATTCTTTGTGACACTTCCTCAATCACGAACTATCCCCAATCACAAGCACTTGATCACTCAGGAATTATAGAAGAGAGAAATATAACTTGCACAAGATAAAAGAAAATCTAACACCTAAGATTAGACAAGATACGACCTAGTAAAAGAGAAGTTAAGGTATTATAGATTTGAATTAACCGATATAATAGTTTTAAAAAATAGCTTCTTCATGAATGCACAACCTCATGACCACCCCGGATCTATCACAATCTCATTCACACTCACACTTTCAATAATAGCCTCACTCTTAGTCTCACTCTTAATCACAAGGTAATATTCGTTAAAAAAGAGATAGTAATATTCGTTAAGAAAGAGTGGATCCTTCACTCTAGAGATAGTAATATTCGTTAAAAAAGAGAGGATCCTTCACAAAGAAGAGTGTGATCCACAAAATTTAGCGAAATTCATCTCTCCCCATGTTGCAAGGAAAACATATGCAAAAACATGCATTTCTAGTAGTCAAGTGCTTTATTTAGTGATACCTTTCAAAACTACAAGAATAGCAACAAAAGGACATATCCAAAGACATCTAGAAGTGAGAATGAGAACAAGTATGCATCAAAATCATGGATCGGAATAGAAATAGAGAAGCGTGTAACTTAGAAATAATGCAAAAGGCTAAAAGGCTTGTTAGAGGCAAAAATGATAAGCTCTTTAATCTTCACAATAGTGTTAGAATTTCCCTATATCATCTAGCTCCAAACATTACTCTTGACCCCTTAAGGTTAAGAAATTCTCAAGAGAAAATAAAATCAAGGCATTGTCTTACAGTCAAGTAGATGTAGAGCCTCAAATGATTCACAAATTTGTCACTACAACACTTTTATTCTACTATGTATGCTCTAGCTTTCTATCATACAACATTTCTCTTAATGTTTTGCATCTTCACATTCAATTTTCAACCACGAAACATGATGTAGATAAGGTTTATAGAGAATATAAAACTTGTCATCCCTAAATGTTTCCCATATGCATAGAATGGCCTAGTTATTCATTCTAAATATTTTCTCCATAATGTATAACAGAATGCTCAAAATGAATTATTTTACTATCAAAAGGCCTATTATATTCTTTCAGTAATTATGCTTTTTGACTTTTTTACTAGATAGCCTTTATAGGCATGCACAACGGTATGCACTCAATGGAAAGTCCATGTTGATTTAATAGTCTAATATATTTAGAGCCATAGCTCAAAGTTTATCTACATGTTAAATTGGAACCGTCTATTCCTACAAGAAAAAGAATTGATGTGTTTTAAATCTTAAATTGATTCTTATGTTGTGGACAAAAATAGGTCTCATGGAATCTTGAGCATGTAAAAGGAAGACACAATTGAGAATCTAATGCGTTTGAGCTCACTATGGAATAAGATATTAATGGAAACCATTGTATATCTCGTTAAGATGAAAGATAATTTTCTCATGGAAATATTTCCATGAGCAAGTGGCTTAACTAATAGATTTTAGATTGAGAGTGTTAGGTAGCTAAATACATACTAAGCGATTATCCCATGGGGCTTTTAAATCTATCAATTCATGTATCTCCATGGATATAGCCATTAAATTTTCATTTACATGTTCTTTTAATATAACATATGTTATATTGTATGATAAGAGAGTTAGAGATTCTTCATTTCTCCCTATTGTATAAATGTTGCATATGCACATCAAGATAAAGTGCGTACTATAGAATTTTCATTGCTCTGTTCTACTCATTAATGTTTACACTTTTCAATATCATCGCTTTCTAGTGATCCTAAATGTAGAGACTGATCAATATTATTCCTTTGTTTCTCTCTTGAAATTCATCAAGATTATGGTGGTTGTGTTATTTTCCTGCATTGCAAAATCCAAAAGGGCTTCATTGTCTTGGATGAATATCATTATCTTCACTCATTGAAGTCATACCTCAATGTGCCATGGTTTCAGTTTATACCCATGAGATGAAATCCAAATTTCAAGTTATCAAAAATAATAGATAGTGGGCTCCAAATAGGACATGCATGTGAAATGGATTTTATAATATCCTCTATATCCCTTCCATTATCTTAATTTGAAACATTGTAAATATGATATGATGTATTTTAACATTGTGTACCATATTCAACAATTGAGTTGCAACTTGTAGTTGCAGTCCCATATATGGACATAAAGATTAGTTGGAATCAACAACCAACATGAAAAATACATCATGGTTCGTACTTGTAAAATTAACAAGCATGATGTATTTTGCATGTTGTTTATTGATGGGGTGCTATATTTCAACTATTTTTGGAAATAGTCAAATTTTTGTATTGCGATACAATTACCAACCATGATGTAGTTTGCATGTTTGTGGTTAAGGTTTTGCATTGAAATAGTCAACCATGATGTATTCTGCATGTTGGTTGTGAATTATTTTTGGAAATAGTCAACAACCTACATGCAAAATACATTATATCTCGTAATTATACTTGAGTGCAAGAACTTGAATATTTTCTAAAAACTATTGAAGTGGAGCTTGCCAATGCATGCATGCTAGAATTATGTACACATTCAGATACTTCTAGTGTTCATCAAAGACTATAATAAAAATCAACAAAGAAAGATGAAATTGCTTACACAATCAATGTGATAGTGCATTGTTAAAGAACAAGATTAAATTGAGTATAAAGTATTCAAATTACACCCTAGCATGAGTATGCTCGGCAAAGTGTGTACAAGTCTAAGAGTGTGAGTAGGGTGTTTGCAAAAATTCCTCTATAAATTATTCAAATTACACCCCACCATGAGTATGCTTGAAGAAGTTTGCACACGTCTAGGAGTGTGAGTTGGGTGTTTGCACTGAACTTCAACAAGCAATGAAATAATTTGATACCAATCACTAGAGTTCAAGGATCACAAATTCTCATCAATAGTGTGAGGAATCCAAAGCTTAGGAACAAAATAGAGAGTATATTGGTACGTCTATGATAAAGTAAAACATGTACTCCATTAGGGATATGAGAATATATACAAAATGGAGAGGGAACTTACTAAAGTGATAAAACGTTTCCTCTATAACCTCAAGTGTGCTCATGCACATCTCTACCAAAATACAATAGCCCAATGATTGTCCCACCTACTATGCATAGTGGTTGCTTCATGTTCCTACCAACCATAATGTTTTTTGCATGTTGGTTGTAAATGTTTTGCATTGCAATAGTCAACAACCATGATGTATTTTGCATGGTGGTTGTGAATTGTTCCAAAAACTAGCCAATAACCAACATGCAAAATACATCATGGCTAGTAATTGGACCTTAGTGAAAAAAGTTGACCATTTCTAGAAATAGCTGGAATAGAGCTTCCCAATGCATGATTGCTAGAACAACCTACACTTTTGGATGCCTCTAATGATCAAAGACTACAATGAAAAGCAATAAAGAAAGACTAAATTGCTTACATAGTTAATATGATAGTGCATTTGCTGAACAAGATTAAATTGACTATTGAATTGCAAAAATACCTTAAAAAATTATTCAAATTACACCCCATTATTAGTATGCTCAAAAACGTTTGTAGAATTCTAACATTGTGACTAGTGGGGTGTTGGAAATGAGCCTCAACAAGGAATGAAGTACTTTGATACCGATTCCTAGAGTTCAAGAATTAACAATGCTCATGAATACTAAAAGGTATCCAAAGCTTACGAGAAAAATAGAGATTATATTGGTAAGTTTATAACGTAGTAAAAAACATAATCCATTAGGGCTGTGGGAATATATACAAGGGGGAGAAGGAGCCCAAGAAAGTGAGAACTACTTTCCCCTATATCCCCAAGTGTGGTCATGCACATCTCTAGCGAAATATACTAGCACAAGGATGGTCCCTACTACTATGCATAGTAGCCCCTTCATGTTCTCAATTTCTCTATATACTCCAAGCACACACACACACTCACACACACACACATACACACACACACACATATATATATATATAAGTATATATATATATATATATATATATATATATATATATATATATATATATATATATATATATATATATATATATATATATATATATATATATATATATATATATATATACATACCGTCAGAAAAACTTCCTTGACCAATTGGGTAGATTATATATATATATATATATATATATATATATATATATATATATATATATATATATATATATATATATATATATATATATATATATATATATATATATTCTATCACATTTTCTTAGAAAGAATGTGTTAATGACACTTGTATGGTCAAAGATGTGTTAAATGGTTTAAAAAAAATTGACCCTTGGAGATCAAGTATCCAACAAAGGAGATGAATAAGAAGAGGATGGGAGGAAATATACTTTCACAGGCAGGTTTTTTCTAATAGGCCTCTTTTCTAGTGAAATAATTCCTTTTGAACTTTCTGAATTTCATTGTGGGGATAATGCTTAGAATGAATAATTAGGTCATTTTATGCATCTAGGAAAACTTTTGGGTGGACAAGTTTCATATTCACTCTCTAGACCTTATTCGCATCATGTTTTCTAATGGAAATTTGAAGGTGAAAATGAAAGAATTAAGGAAAAATGTGTATGAGAGAAAGGTAGAGCAAGTATACGAGAATAAAAGTGCATGTGTGAAATTTTTATGAATTGTGAATTGAGTACATCGTTCAGGATCCTACATTTAGTTCATTGTAAGAAAATTCCTTGATTTTACTCTCTCTCTAGAATTTTGAAACTTGGAGGGCTCAAAAGTGGCATTTGGAGGTGGATTTGGTCCTCTGACCTCTCTAACACTATCGTGGAGAT
The DNA here is from genome assembly GCA_020310875.1 of Ceratopteris richardii. Classification (NCBI taxonomy): domain Eukaryota; kingdom Viridiplantae; phylum Streptophyta; class Polypodiopsida; order Polypodiales; family Pteridaceae; genus Ceratopteris; species Ceratopteris richardii. The sequence continues at coordinate 148,944,600 of CM035406.1, read as the reverse complement.
TGAAAAATTGAATAAAAGTGTCTCTCATTAACTTAAGCTAATTCCTCACGGTTTTTCTCTTAGAGGGCAAAAGATTTGGCATCCTACACATGTGTGGGATTGCGAAGATATGGTGGAAGTCATATATGTAGACTCAAACGTGTTCTGGTTGAGTTCTATGGAAGGAATTTAGAGAACAAGCTGAAAAAGCCTATTGTTCTCCACACTACCATATGGAGAAGAAGATGGAGTTCTACAATTTTCGACAACACGAAAGCGATAAGCATAGCTTATATGTTGATGAGTACAAAGAGAAGTTTGTATGTCTTCATAAATATGCATTAAAGGTTAGTGCTCACACTCTAAAGAGTAATTTTATTGAAGGACTTCCTAACGAACTTCCCTATCAAGTCAAGGGATCTAGATGCATTGATTTTCTTGATGCTATTGCGATGGCCGAGAACTTTGAGAAGATGGAGAAGTTCAATTTGCAGAAGGCAAATAGAAGGAGATTCATTGCAATAGAACATAGGCCACAAAGACCTGTTGCAATGAACATGAACATTTCAAAGAAGACTCCATCTTCAAATAACCAAGGCAAGAATCTTGCTCAGGTGAAAAATCAAAGGAGGCATCAACCAATCCAGTGGCAACAAGATCCTGATTTTATTGAGAGGGCAAAAAGACTTGTTCTATGTTTTTGTTGCGGGGAGCAAGGGCATCAGACATATGAGTGACCAAATAAGGAAGTCTTTCAACCCACACAATTAGAAGCGATAAACATCATCGAGGAGGGTACAATTATTGAGGAAGCAGATGATGGAGCTAAGTGCCTTGACTCTACTTTAAGATACATGGTGGTTAGTTCTTTCCCGAAGGCTTTTGTAATCACAATTTTGAGTATGATTTCTACACATAAAATCATATTTTTGATTGATTCGGGTAGTACCTATTGTTTTCTATCTTTCAAATTAGTAGAGACTCTAGGGATAGCCCTAAATATGCAGATAACCAAACCTATAGAGATGGCTAATCGTTGATTACACTACACGAAAGGATATATTGAAAACCTTGAATTTACCCTTTTTGATAGGTGCTTTTTGGGAGTTTCCATGTAATTGAGATGAAACAGAGTGATGCAATCATAGGCATGGATTGGTTAGTTAAAAATTGCACAATGATTAATTGTGAACAAAGAACGATCACTTTAAAGTTATATGACGAATCTATTCATATTCTAGGTGATGCGTATAACCCTAAACCTATCCTTATTTCTGCTATGCAGATAATTAAAGGTATACATAATGGTTGTAGAACATTTAGAGTGCCTGTAAACAACGGGCATGAAAATAATAATGAGAAAAGTGTTTCGAATTATGTAGAATATCTTTTGAAACAATATGTAGATGTATTTCGAGAAGAGTTGCCTAGTATACCTGCACCTAGGCAAATTGACCATGCCATTGACATATATCTAGGGACTGAACCATATTCTAGAGCACCCTATAGATTTAACATTGAGGAATTAAAGGATCTTAAGATTCAATTAGATGATCTTCTAAAGAAAGGCTTGATAAGACCTAGTGTCTCACCTTGAGGTGCACCTGTTTTATTTCAGAAGAAGAAAGACGACTCTTATAGATTATGCATTGACTATAGGGAGTGAATAAAAGAACAATTAAGAATAAGTATTCACTTCCTTATATAGATGACTTATTAGGTCAATTAAGCAGAGTGACTGTATTCACTAAGATTGACTTAAGATCTGGATATCACAAAATTAGGATCAAAACAGAGGATATTCCTACGACAACTTTTCAAACATGATATGGTCACTATGAGTTTACGGTTCTACCTTCTGGATTAGCAAATGCTCCTACCACATTTATGTGCTTGATGAATAATATTTTTCATGATCACCTACATGAATTCATCTTAGTATTTCTTGATGATATATTTGTATACTCTAAAGATGATTCTGAACATGCGGTACATTTGAAGAAAACCTTGCAAACTTTTAGAGAACACAAATTGTATAGAAAAAGAGTAAATATTTCTTTGCTAAGGATAAACTTGTGTATCTAGGAAGAGTAATATTTAAAGAAGGAATCCTTATAGATGAAGACAAAGTAAAAACAATAGTTGATTGGCCGATTCCTAAGACTGTAAGGGATGTTAGAAGTTTTCTTGGGTTGGCACAATATGAAAGAGCACATATTAAGGATTTCTCTAAGATAGCTACTCCTCTCACAGAATTGATTAAAAAGAATGTAGGATTTTCGTGGAGTGATGCCTATCAAAAATCATTTGAAACATTGAAACAAATTTTCATTGAAAATTGTGTTTTGAAAATACCAAAAATGGGAAAGCCTTTTGTGGTTGCATGTGATGCAAGTGTTAGTCAGATAGGATGTGTTCTTTCACAGGATGGTAGGGTGGTCGCATATGCGTCCAAGAAATTAAGAAAACATGAACTTAACTATCCTAGTCATGATCTAGAAATTCTTGTTGTTGTGCATGCACTTAAGCATTGGAGACATCCATTGTTAGGGGTTAAGTTTGAATTGGAAACATATCATCAGAGTCTAAAATACATCTTCACACAACCATTGTGTAACAACAGGTAGAAGTGTTGGATTGAATTATTAAGTGAGTATGATTTTGACATCAAGTATGTGGCTGGTAAGGAAAATAAGGTTGTTGATGCATTGATTTGGAGACCTTTATGTAATCTTGTTTCTCTAATAAATTCTAATTTTCTCAATCAAATTCAAGAAGAGATAGAATAGGATCCTTTTTATGCACGTATTTTGAATTCTTTGAATTCGAACAGGGGATTGATGTATGAGGAAAAATTTCATTTGTAGAATGGAACATTGTATTGTAAGAATCGGCTATGCATATCTTCTAAATCTCCATTAAAAGTTAAAATATTGCATGATTGTCATGATGCACCTTTTTTTGCACATCCAAGTTATTCAACGACCTATGTTAAAACAAAGTATTCTTACTTCTGGCCATGTATGAAGTGGGATATTCAAAATTATTTAAGTTAATGTTTGAAGTGCCAACAGGTAAAATTTGAGTTTAAGAGGATGCCTCGAATGCTCCAACCTTTGGATGTTCCAAATCAGAAGTGGGAGTGTATTTCTATGGACTTTATCACTAAGCTACCTATGACAAGAAGTAAGCATGATACCATATTTTTTGTAGTCGATCGGCTTACGAAGAGGGCACATTTCTTTCCTATGAAAAAGATTGATAGTCCATTGAATGTTGCAAGAACCTTTGTAAAAGAAATTTTTCGATCTCTTGGAATGCTTAAAAGCATAATTTCTGATAGAGATTCTAGATTTATATCACAATTTTGGAGAGCAACATCTGAATGGATTGGAACTCAACTTCCTAAGAGTACAACTTTCCATCCACAAACGAATGGGGAAACTGAGAGGGTTAACGGGGTAGTTGAAGATATGTTGCGTATGTATGTGAATGAAAAGTAGGATAACTGGAGTGAATATTTACCTTTGGTTGAGTTTGCATACAAGTGCATCACATGCATCTATAAAAATGACTCCATTTGAAGATATGCATAGTTATAATAATTTGGCTCAACCTTCATTTTTGGGTTTTCCAAATAAAGTAGAAGTTTCCAAAGGAATGCTTGATAAAATGGATGAAGAGCTTCAGAAAATTAAGAAACACATAAAAGAAGCTCAGAAAAGACAAAAGAAATTCTATGATTTAAAGAGAAGACCACTCGAATTTCAAGTTGATGACATGGTATTTCTTAAAGTTAATCCTCACCGATCTAACTTGTTGCTAGGGAAGGATCATAGAATTTGTCCTTGATATGCAGGTCCTTTTAAAGTTTTGAAAAAGATTCGATCTCTTGCTTATTTGTTGGAATTACCTGAACATTTAAATGTGCATCCTATATTTCATGTTAGCTTACTTAAAAGATATGTATCTAATGTTTCTCATGTTTTGCAGGACAATTATAAGCTAAAATATGGTGGCTCTTTTGAGCTTCAACCTGAAATAATATTAGAAACAAAGGAAAGATTTCTTAGAAATAGATCTATAGTAGAAATTTTAGTGAAATGGCACTCATACCCAGTAGAAGATTCGAGTTGGGTGAACTTAGAAGATTTCCTAAATCAGTATCCTTCTTTCCAACTCTGAGCACAAGGTTCTTAGGGGGGGGGGGGGGGGGGGGGGGGGGGGGGGGGGAGAATTGTAATAGGCCTCTTTTCTAGTGAAATAATTCATTTTGAACTTTGTGAATTTCATTGTGGGGATAATGCTTAGAATGAATAATTATGTCATTTTATACATGTAAGAAACATTTTGGGTTCACAAGTTTTATATTCTCTCTCTAGAACTTATAAGCATCATGTTTTCTAATGGAATTTTGAACGTGAAGATGAAAGAATTAAGGAAAACTATGTATGAGAGAAAGTGTAGAGGAGGTACTGGGTTATCTACTTTTAACAGGAGCATGCAGAAAGTATTCCACTACTTCACCTACTCAAGGGAGGTTCTCCTTAGGGAAATATAGCCTTTAACACTTCTGTGAGCAGGAAGATATAAATTATGGCACAGAGTTGTGAACACTCAAGAGAGTATAAATGACAAAATGACAATAATGGAAGACCATCCACTCCTTAGTTCGAATGAGATGATTACAACGTAGGCAAAAGAGATGCTCAAAAGTTCATGCTATGGGTTAACATGCCACTCCAGAACTAACCAACATCAATATAAGGGATTCTTCCAATCCGTACAATGGATACAACTAGATGCAGACTAGCACTGATCAATACAAAGTATGAAAACCTTCTCTAAGGGAAAGAGCATGAAATACCAATGACTCACCCTGAATGACAAAACTAAGCCACTCTCTTCACACTATAGTGCTTTTAACCCTCCAGTGGGAAGCCCACACTTTGTATCCTCACCACAGAGTGACTTCCTACAGTAGGCTTGAAGACACAAAGTGCAAAGAGAGGACCTCTATACATACGTATGTAAATGTGTGTATCTGAATGTATATGTACCCCAATGAACACAAATCCATTGCTTTTATAGGCTCCAATAGGCCAAGAGGGCTTTGCCGATTCCTCACGTCCACTGATCATGCGCCGATTAATTGCCCAAGATTGGAGAGGTAGATCAAATATTCCACTTGATTTGAATTGGATCCTCAAAAATAGGCGGTCGTCATGAATGGTTGGTGGCAACAGTCATTTCTCCCCTCCACTTTTACCCATTTACACTTTTACCCTTTTCTTTACAAGTTGCGACCCTCATTTTATGCCGCTCGTGACATTGGAGTGACAGGTAGAGGTAGGATCAATACTAGTAGAAAGCTTTCATAGACTCCTGCAGTAATGGTGGAAGTTCTTCATATTCCAAGCGCTTTGCCTCTTGAGAGTTCAAGTCACCTTCTCGAGTTGTATAAGTTGATTATCTCGAGACCAAGGAAGAGGCCCTTTGATGTGCATGCTTCAAATTTTGTAAACTTGCCTGTAACATCCTTCACCAAAAGGGGCCTCATGGACTTTGTCAGAGAGGGAGAGAGAGAGAGAGCCATGCGGGGACTGAGAGGGTCACTCAG
>CM035406.1:148746501-148936501 GCA_020310875.1 Ceratopteris richardii | reverse complement strand
GTGGCCGTCTGCATATTGACTATACCATTTGTCGGCAGGGCCTTCCAATGTAGATGGGAAGAGTACCAGCATTGCATCCTCTCGATTCTGCAGACCTCATCCGCAGCATAGGGAAATGAGTCTCCTCACATTGTAACCTACATCCTCATAAGCCAACCCCTTAAAAGTAGGGGACTTGATATTCAACCTAGAGAGTAGATGAAAAAGATCCTCCATTAGCACTGGTCCTTCTTCTAAAGGATGTGAGGAAAAATCTAATGTCCTCCTCAACTTCTCTTTTGAGAGTGGGGTTGAAGCCAATTCAATGGACAAATTTAAGGGTAGTGGGGTACTCGTCGAAGGTAGAGCTGACTTTTTGATGCTCCTTTCTAGACAAAGAGGTTCTCTATCTACTCGAGTGTGGGTCATATACCCACTCACAGGATGCAAAACAAATAATAAACAATGTGACACAACTGCACTAATTACCTCACACAAAAATGCAAGGGTCCCACCAGGTGTAATAGGCCTCTTTTCTAGTGAAATAATTCATTTTGAACTTTCTGAATTTCATTGTGGGGATAATGCTTAGAACGAATAATTAGGTCATTTTATGCATGTAGGAAAAATTTTGGGTTGACAAGTTTCATATTCTCTCTCTAGACCTTAATTGCATCATGTTTTCCAGTGGGATTTTGAAGGTGAAGATGAAAGAATTAAGGAAAACCTTGTATGAGGGAAAGGTAGAGCAAGTAGAAGAGAATAAAAGTGCCTGTGTGAGATTTTTGTGAATCATGTTCTAAGTACCTCGTTCAGGGTCCTACGTTTAGTTCATTGTAAGAAAATGCCTTGATTTTACTCTCTCTCTAGAATTTTAAACCTTGTAGGGCTCAAAAGTGGCATTTGAAGGTGGATTTAGACCTCGGACGTCTCTAACACTATTGTGCAGATCAAAAAATTGAATAAAAGTGTCTCTCACAAGCTTAACCTAATTCCTCATTATTTTTATCTTAATTTGGTGATATCCAGATCATAAGTCAATCTTTGTGAATACGGTCACTCCACTTAATTGACCTAATAAGTCATCTATGTGAGGGAGTGGATACTTATTCTTAATTGTTCTTTTATTCAGCCCCCTATAGTCAATGCATAATCTGTAAGAGCCGTCTTTCTTCTTCTGAAATAAAACAAGCGCACCCCAAGGTGAGACACTCAGTTTTATTAAGCCTTTCTTCAAAAGATCATCTAATTGAATCTTAAGCTCCTTTAGTTCATCAATGTTAAATCTATAGGGTGCTCTAGAATATGGTTCACTCCTTGGATATAGGTCAATGGCGTGGTCAATCTGCCTAGGTGGGGGTATACCAGGCAAGTCTTTTGGAAATACATCGGCATATTCTTTCAAGAGATTTCCTACGTAATCTGGAATATCTTCGTCATTACCTTCCTGATGTAGATTGTTCACATACACTACAAATGTTTTGCAGCCATCACGTATACCTCTAACTACAAATGTAGATTGAGACTGTGATTGAGAGTGTGAGTGTGAATGCAATTGTGATAAGCTCGGGGGTGGTTGGGAGGTCGAGGCTTCATCAAGAAGCTACTTTTCCAAAGCTAATGTATTGAGAAGGAAGAAGTGTGACTGAGAGTGGTATTGATGTATCCAAAAACTATTGATGTATTTAGAATCTGACTTATGAAGATTCACAAGATAAGATTTCTCAATTCATATATATATTTTTGGAGTTTATACTTTATTTGATTTGTTCTTTTGTTAATGAAACTAATTTTCGCAAATGTCTTTTGTATGTCTCAGTATTCATCTCCATTGGACTTGAAGAGGAACGCTATGGTTCCCTCAAGGAGCCATGAATACGGCTACAAGTATCATCGAATGCGTCGTATTGTGAAGGCGATTGGTACTATCTGCAAATTCGGGCGATCGCGTAAGAGCGAGAGAAGGGAAAGCTGTCAAGTAGCACCTGTTTTCTCCGTGAATACGCGCAGAAGAACAAGAAAATTACGGCTGCGCTAGTTTTCCTGCTTTCTCCCTAGACACCCACAGAAGAAGGACTGCACTGATTTTTGGGGGACCGATGGACGTCTCTCTCTCTCTCTTTCTCTCTCTCTTGAAGAATTAGTATACAAAGAGAAGAGATAAGAGAACGTATAAGCTAAAAATCAGAGAAGTGTCTGTGTATCTCATTTCAGGGTGCTTCATCGCTAAAAGAAACGAAACTTGTTGCGCAAGACATAAAACAGACCCGAAAGCAGAAAGCGAAAAATCAGGGGAAAGACTTCTACGTTGCAAATTGAGAAGTACTTCTGCGTAGAGGAACCAGAGGGATGCTTGCTTTTTCTGATATGTTTGTTTATATTTGGCACTGTCGCTTCTCATCCATTGCTTTCTATCACGTTTTACGTTCATATCCTTACACGTGCTTTAGCAGCATCATGCGACAATCCACATTTTACGTTTATATCCTTACACGTGCTTTAGCAGCATCATGCGACAATCCACAGCCATGGAAAGGGGATGATGCAATTGGTGCAATCAGCAACAAAAAGAGAATGAATACGGAATCAATCTATCCTGCGGGCATGGAGGAAGAGAAAACTCTTTCCTCAATTCTTTCTGTAAGAACGGTGGATGCGGTTCCTTTACAGACATCGACGGCATCATTGATGAAGGTTTATCAAACAGATGGTCATGACAACGCTACATCAATCTCAGTTGTACACGATAAACTCGCCATCGTTGTGCAACGCTCCGAATGTAATAATAGTGCCATCCAAGTTTCTCTATCATCCGCAAACAACTGTAGCCTTGTCGGTAACGCTAGCGACTCAACAGAGAACTGCTGCCGCTTATCTCGATTAGGATTTCCTAGCGACTTACATCGTTATTGTAAATATGTAGACATAAAAGAAAGCTGTAAAAGGCATGTATTTGTGAGAGCATATGTGTTTATTTGTGACTATAAGGTAGTTTAGATGTGTTTGCATGGAGACTTTATGGTTAACATATTGAATGGGTTACGACAAAATGCAGTACCAATATAGTGCTTAACTTCGATTGTCGAGCTAATTTACATCAACTCAAATTCACTTGGCTTTAGACTAGAAGATAATTACTACAACACTAATTCTATCTGTATTTGTCGCAAATACTTCGATACATGTAATAGAAGGAAATTAGTGTACGGTATCCCACATGAGCTCAAAATAGCACATATTGAGGACTTTAGCAATATTTAATGGATTTACGTTATAATAAAGCCTCTCACGTTAACTTTAGGAGTCATACAATTGATTGGTTTTTGAGAAAAGTCATGATTAGTGCTAATAAGGAAGGATTAATTGTTTCATCGACATCCTCATGGAATTGTATTGACAAGAGTCTTTCCTAGCATTGCTTTTGTGAACGGAGTGAATTCATGGAGGGTCACTATAAAGGAGGACAAAGACCGAGGGTGAATCGGGGTATTCTTTTGCCTTTAATATGATTTCTATGAGTTTCATGGATCGTGACTATATTTTATATAGTGTTTTTAGAGTTCACTAAGATCATGTATGTGTAAGCATACCTAGAAGACTATGGTTTGAGAGGTTTTTATGTTATTGATCATAATGCTACTGATTATCTTTCCAAGATGAGATGTTTTGCAGGAAAAGGATAAATGATGATCAATCTCGAAAGATCAAAGATGTGATGATGAAGATGATGATTCGGGGATCGAGATTAAGGATAAGACTCCTTGATAGAATTATTATTGAAATCAATGAGGACATAGAAGTAAACGAAGAGATCGAGATTACATTTCAGACTTATATTTCTATTACAGTTCTATAATCATGTAATTGAGGTTGTGAGTGAGAGTGTGAGTGAGAGTGTGATTGATATTGTGAGTGTGAATGAGATTGAGAATGAGATTGGGATTCCGATTCTATGATCACATGATTGTGATTGAGACTGTGATTGAGAGTGTGAGTGTGAATGCAATTGTGATAAGCTCGCGGGTGGTTGGGAGGTCGAGGCTTCATCAAGAAGCTACTTTTCCAAAGCTAATGTATTGAGAAGGAAGAAGTGTGACTGAGAGTGGTATTGATGTATCCAGAAACTATTGATGTATTTAGAATCTGACTTATGAAGATTCACAAGATAAGATTTCTCAATTCATATATATATTTTTGGAGTTTATACTTTATTTGATTTGTTCTTTTGTTAATGAAACTAATTTTCACAAATGTCTTTTGTATGTCTGAGTATTCATCTCCATTGGACTTGAAGAGGAACGCTACAAGTGGTATAGGGCAAACTCACCTGGTTCCATATCTTCAGAATTGCATTTTTGTTTTTTCGCGAGGTACACTAGATGTTCCCGCACCTTCATCTATTTCATCGTTCAGCTCACTTAAAAGATATGTGTCTAATGTTGCTCATGTTTTGCAGGACAATTATAAGCTGAAAGATGATGGCTCTTTTGAGCTTCAACCGGAAATAATATTAGATAGGAAGAAAGATTTCTTAGAAATAGATCTACATTAGAAATTTTGGTGAAATGGCATTCATACCCAGTAGAAGTTTCGAGTTGGGTGAATTTAGATGACTTTCTAACACATTATCCTTCTTTCCAACTCTGAGGACAGAGTTCTTAAAGGGGGGAAGAATTGTAATAGACCTCTTTTCTAGTGAAATAATTCATTTTGAACTTTCTGAATTTCATTGTGGGGATAATGCTTAGAACGAATAATTAGGTCATTTCATGCATGTAGGAAAAATTTTGGGTTGACAAGTTTCATATTCTCTCTCTAGACCTTAATTGCATCATGTTTTCCAGTGGGATTTTGAAGGTGAAGATGAAAGAATTAAGGAAAACCTTGTATGAGGGAAAGGTAGAGGAAGTAGAAGAGAATAAAAGTGCCTGTGTGAGATTTTTGTGAATCATGTTCTAAGTACCTCGTTCAGGGTCCTACATTTAGTTCATTGTAAGAAAATGCCTTGATTTTACTCTCTCTCTAGAATTTTAAACCTTGCAGGGCTCAAAAGTGGCATTTGGAGGTGGATTTAGACCTCGAACGTCTCTAACACTATTGTGCAGATCAAAAAATTGAATAAAAGTGTCTCTCACAAGCTTAACCTAGTTCCTCATTGTCTAATTCTATTTGAATCCGTGATTCTCATGCTCACGTTGTGGTCGAGAATCGGCATCCGAGCTTATGAACCATTATGAAATATCGAATCAATATAATGATTCCAAATCAGTGGTGGAATTCAATCGGATATAAACAAGCATCAGAACTTATGGAGAACATGAATAAACTTCAATTTGTTGATTTCTTCCCTTAAATTCCTTAGTAAAAGGGTATTGATAAAATGCATGACATTACATGAATTTATTTACGTTAGAGCATATGCCTTGTATGAAAACGTGTGTGTATTCATGCATACGAGCATGTACATTCAGGTTCATTTAGATGTTTGTGTGACGCCTATTTATGTGTATTTGCATGTGCATGCGTATTTTGTAAGCATATGCACTTCATTGCATGCGTGCATATGTAAATGTATGACCCTATTGGTGTAAACATGTATGTTTCATGTGCATTCGTATATGTGTAGTCGATTAGACGGTGGCTCCACACGTGGGGACACTTCCATTCTGAAGGGGAATAGTAATCACGTGGAGGGATAACAACAAGGAGGAAGACTACAGCCTGGACGTGTTGGCAAGAGGGGAACGGGGAAAAAGGAAAAAAATGGCAGTCGGAAACTGATATAAATTCTGCTACAGTATGTTCATCGGTAGAGGATGACAACTCAATCACTCGCCGAAAGGAATGTAACGACTCAGATGTATCAAAACACTGGGGGAAGTTCGATGGTTGGAATCGGAGAAAAAGAAGTTATATGTTGCTGCGCATAACTGACAGGAGGAAGTTGATTATTTTTCTATTTGAGGATTTGTTCGAGAAACTATTGAAGAGTTCCGTGATATATAATCCTCAGGAGTTGCTCCATTCGGCTTCGGTGTACCATGAAACTGTTGTTCTGAAGAGGTAACATCATAAATTGTTAATATAGGAGAACTTGATGCGCAGAGTAGCATTTTACACTATTGTGTTAACAAGCTATAGAATGTAGTGAAGCGGGTAAATGTGTCGCTACCTTAGAGTTATTAGTTTGTACTAGCTGAATAATGAACAACTTCATGAAAACACATAGAATTGTAAAGGAGGAATCTATGAAGTCGTTGAACATGATGCATCCAACAAATGTGTGCTCTTGATTGACATGCAAGTGCTGGTTAAGAAGTTAGCTTTGTTCCTCGTTTATATAGGTTGAAATCTTAGCCTTCCAATAGGAATAATGGATTCCCTGCATCGCAATTCAGAAAAATAATGCATGTTTGCATTGATATAAGAATCAGATCTATGAGAAGCAAGAAGCAAGGGAAATTAATTATCCTCGAGGAAACGACAGAGTGAGAGCTTAATCACCCAGTTTGTCTGAAGAGATAAGAATGTTGAGTATGTACTGGCACACATCTCTGACTAGTACTTGTAAGATGTGTAAATAATCTTGTTTCCCCTCCCCCTAGTTTGTTTCGTGTAAATGATAGTGTGAATTAGTGTTCTTATGACGCACATAAGAGTCTTATAAATGCTGATCAAACTTCTTAAGGTTACGCAGAGCTTTGAACTGCAGGTTAATTTCCACGAGCACGGGAAGCATGAATCATGAAAATGTTCATCTTAATAGGAACAAACTTTTAATGCTTGCTAGCAAGGTCTTTTTGAGATAAGACTGGTCTTCAGATTCACGTAGAGCTTAGAGGACCATCACATAAAGGTGTGGAAAACCTACGTCCAACTGTTCTGCAGGTCTTGTATACAATCTGAATATGAAAGAGCTCCTCAGAAATGTTCCGTTTCAACAAGTCTTGTTAATTTCCTGTGCTATTGGTGTGCACCCTTCTAAATGAAGGCATTCCACTCAGTCTGTTCGAAGTTCGTAAGCAACACTAGTCCATGCTCTTCAAGCTTAAATTATTGCAACTGCTTATCCGTGTCTGTTTCTAGGGCTAACTTCTACCCGAACTGATGAAGTGCCCTTCTCTGTTACAAACGTCAGAGTGTCCTCGCCTATTGAAATTTTCAAGGATTATTACATGAAGTTGGATAGATAGGCGTTCAAATAGCAAAAGCATTATTCCTATTGTTGTATGAAAAGGCGATAGATATGAAATAAGTGGATTGCTTGTTTGTTTTATTTTTTTTTTGAAAGAAACAGCTCATTCAAAATAACAGAGAGTACTACATGATGGGAACTTTGAGTTGGCACTAAGCTTTCCTTCGAACAGACGGACAACCCCTCAAACATCGGTTCTACTCTACATGATCGAACACGAAACAACGGAGGAGAGTTAAGTTGAACTTTTCTGTCTATGATAGCTGCATATGAGTAACTTTGCAAACCAATAGATATATGACTGGTATAGCTTAAGTACATGTTCATTAATGAGAAAAATGTTTGATCCACTGAATTTTAACATATGTCTGTGTACTTCAAAAGTGGGGCGAACTCATAAGTTATCCTGTTCATCTCCCAATTCACATAGTTACGTAAAAGTACATGAACGTATTTGATCTCATTTTCTGCAGATATGAGTAAGACTATATGCCTCACACTTGCTAAGAGAGTCTTCACGGAAATATTTTAAGTTAAAGTTTAAATACATCCGCGATAGCAATTGAAGCTATTTTCTGCAAGAAAACTTTGCGGACTATTGGAAACACTGGATACATAGCTCAAGGATAGATAAGAGTTAGAAGGTTCAAAGAAATCTCAAACTATGAGCCCTAAATCGAATTCCCAATTTTACGGATAGTTTAAACATAAATTTCTTCGATGTAAATCTCCTTGTTATCCTTTGTTCACTCTACACACACAAATAACTGTCTTGGTATTGCTTGTCGACATGCAATACTCGTCAAAAACCATAAACTAAAGCCGAGAGACATAAACCACGCACGTGATATCAATGTAAGTGAAGCTCTTGTTCTGCTTTCCCCCTCTTTCCCAAAAACTTGGTGACTTAAACTCCTTTCTAAGAACCTCGCGACATAGCTGGTGAACCCGACGTGAAAGGAGGAGAGTGTAGAGATCCTGATCCTAGTGTAAAGAGTGGTGCGGTTGAGTGATCTCATTGTGCTTGACCATTTATGGGCGACGCAACGATGGATGTTATAACTCAACTTGTGCGCTTTCAGCAAGACGAAAAAAGACAGAGTGCCATCCAGGCATTTCATGAGCGAGTAGTCAGAAGAAGTGGATATTTCAGTGGTAAAAATGTTACTCGTTTTTGCAAGGAATATGAATTGGAGGCACGATACCTTGGTACAGGTCTAACACCATTAAGTGACCAAGAATTAATAGACAATTTTGTATACGTTTCAGAATTACATTTGCGTGACCGACTAGTTGTGGATGCACCTCCACTAGTTATAGAAGGGCAAATAAGATGGTCACAATACAAGATGATACTCATAAGGATGTTTGCACTGGATGACGAAGATAAAGTGACTAGATCCACATTTCTAAAGTGGATACATAAATCAAAAGATCAATCCATTCTAGATATAAAAAGGGAGTTTGATCAGCAATTTGCAGACTTATCTGATTATGATAGGAGGGCTATAGATCAAGAAAAGGTATCCTTGTTTCTCCGGGCTATAGATTCGAAAGCCCGAGAAGAAATTTTTCCACAATTACAACAGATAGGAACTGAGTCTGGTCTTACCGAAGACTGGGGTAATGTAGATGAAGCTGTTAGAGGATATGTAGAAAAGCAAAGAACTTTGTCTAAGTTCATGCAGAGCTGGCATGATGATATGCAAGAAGAACAAGCTCAGGCTGTTCAACAACCTGTACAGAACCCTCAGGTAAACCTACCAACACCAAAGGATGTTGTGCCCACTAATACAATGGAAGATATGTTTAAAAAGTTTAGTGACCTTACGATTCAAAGTATGAAGCAGATGATTGAATCTCAATCTTTACAAGCACCGGCACCTAAAAATCCAAAAGCTCCGGAAATTAAAAGATGTATTTGGTGTGACTCTTTGGAGCATAACAGATACTCATGTGAGAGCTTCAAAGAAGCATTAGCAAAAAATTTGGTATTCGTTAAGGAAAAGATGATATATGACTCTAAGACCGGAGAAAAAGTAAACATTAATTTTGGTCGGGGAGGAATGAGAATATTCTTCCCTGGCACATGTGAAAACGTTGCTTCAACATCGCATACGTATGCATGTCAGGTAATTGACGAAAATAATGATTTAGAACCGTGGTCTAAAGTAATAAAGTCCTTAGACCGCGGGAAGATGCATCATGAAATTTTAAAAACAGCTAGTAATGAAATCCGAGGGGTAAGTGGATGGGATGATCCTGTAGATACTCTCTCGGTTGTTACATACCTATGCTCTTCGGTAGAGCATGAAGCAGTAGTGGAAGAGAAACGAAGA
This sequence comes from Ceratopteris richardii, assembly GCA_020310875.1. Lineage (NCBI taxonomy): Eukaryota > Viridiplantae > Streptophyta > Polypodiopsida > Polypodiales > Pteridaceae > Ceratopteris > Ceratopteris richardii. The sequence continues at coordinate 148,926,988 of CM035406.1, read as the reverse complement.
AGAACCAATGAGGGTGAAGAGGAGAAAAGAAGAACTAGGCGTCAAGTAGAAGCTTCACATGAACAACCTCAAATACTAAACCAAAACCATCCAACACAAACAAACCAACCCACTCAAATAGATCCACCATCACAACCAACAATAATCCAACCAAATAAAATTCGGACTCAAGTTCAAATTCCTACTTCTGCTGAGATGCCAGTCCCTACCCACGATAATATTCCTCCTCAAGATCAAGAGATGCAACCTGTGAAAAAAGGACAAGGAAGAGTGAGAAACCCCTCATATATGCTAAAATCGCACATAGAGCAAGCCACAAATCTTAAACAAGTTCTCGAGAAAAGAGTGCTCGATAGTGTAATCGAATTTACACTCGGTGAGTTACTGGGAATAGCAAAAAGAGAATTTCTAGAAGTAATAATTGACCTCTTAAGAAGGAAACGACAACCAATAGCTGACATGCAAGAGATTGAAAGAATGGATGAAGAGACTCCTGTTCATAATGTGCAAGCGCAAGTACAAGAGCTAAAAAATGTACTTGAACCAATTGAGAATAATGTTCAACCGTGCGTGCATGAGGAAATATCCTTGGAGAAGAATCCTTCCGAAATACCTCCTTCGAGTTATTACACTAAAGATCATTGGGCTCGAGCCACAACTGAGACATTTGTGAGATTAGAGAAAATTAGCACTCCAGTTGTCGCTCTTATTGACCATGGATCTGAAGTTAACTTGATGTCCAAAGATCTCTATATGAAGGGGAAATGGCCAATAGACATGCAGCCTGGTTGGAGAATTAAGGCTGCAAACGCGATGCCAGGTGAGTTGTTTGGTGCATGCCCGCAGGTTCTAGTTACAATTGGAGACGTTAGTGATTATCAAAATTTTTTCGTACAAGATCATTCTAGTTACTCATTGATTTTAGGGCAGCCATATATTACTGCCTTAAGAATGGAAACAAGAGTCTTAGAAGATGGATCGGCCTATGCGCGAATCCGTAGTAAGGATGGAAAAAAGGCAGTCCAATTCATGACGGTATGTGTAGATCATATCAGGAATAGAACTTCTCTTCGGACAAGACCTATTCCTGAAGAATTCGAGGATCAAAGTTTTTAAAGGAAGCTTTCATAAGTCGGGACTATGAAAGCTTGAAAAGTGAAAAGATCCCGAATGTAAATATGTTTATATCAAGTTTTATAGCACTTTCTTCGACAAATTCATTTCAGTTTCGTGTTTTTTCTGAGTTAAAAAAGTGGGAAAAACAGTACATAGCAGATCTTCAAAGAAACTTTCATGGATTTAGAGTGCTTAACTTCGACGAGGAAATCTCCGGAGTCTTTGATGAGATATCCTTTGCAGACACATTGTTTGATCTGCAAGAGTTAATTCAAGGAAAAAGGAGTGATTATGTGATTCAAACGCACTCTATTTCCATGTATAGGGAAATAGCAAAGTTTGAGCAAGATGAAACAGGTAAAGAAGTCTTCGTTGAAACAAAATACAAAACAATTGATAAAAAGATAAAGCCAGTCGCAGTTCCGCTTCCTGAAGATAGTAATAAACTTATGGATGATGTAAAATCTCAGCCACCTCTTAGAGATAAGAGAAAAATAGGCCATAAATTCACTAAAGAAACACTCGAGCAAATTCAATTAGGGAAAGATGGTTTCCTCAGCGAAAAAGAGAAGAATGTATTCTCTCGGATGTTATTTAAGCATGGAAAAGCTTTTTCTTTCAATGCCCAAGAAATTGGATGTGTAGATCCATCTGTGGTGACACCTATGATAATTTTCACGATACCACATGTACCTTGGAATCTCAGACCAATTCCGGTACCAAAAGCTCATATTTCAAAGCTAATTGATCTGCTAAATGACAAGATTAGAATGGGGATTCTTGAGCCATCAAGTGCTCCTTATTCTAACCGTTGGTTTACTGTACCAAAAAAGAATGGGTCATTAAGATTTATCCAAGATCTACAGCGAGTGAATAAAGTGACAATTAGAAATATGGGAATTGGGCCTATTGTAGACGAATATGCAGAAGCCTTTGCAAGAAGATCTATTTATTCAATGGGAGATTTACACTCTGGATATGATCAATTCCAGCTAGCTCTCGAAAGCCGTGATTTGACGACTATGAGGACGCCACTTGGGCTTGTGCGCATGTGCACTTTGCCGCAAGGTGCCACGAACTCGGTGGCACATATGATGAATGGTATGCATAAAGGTCTTAGGGATTTTATTCCACATCTGACTATGCCATTCATTGATGATGTCCCTATTAAAGGCTGTGAATAAAGAGATAGAGATGAGACTCTTGATGAGGATGGATGTAGGAATTTTGTTAAAAAGCACATAACTGATTGTGAATCCATTCTCAGTCGGCTGGAAGAGGTTCATTTGACATTGTCTGCTGAAAAATCAGTATTTGGAGTGCAAGAGGTTTTAATTGTAGGAAGTTTATGTGGACCTAAAGGAAGGAAGCCATGTCCAAAGAAAGTAGATGCCATTCTGCACATGAAAGAGGTCTGCTCCTCGATCACTGAAGTGAGGAGATTTCTTGGGGCATGTGTTTTCTATGTTGTATGGATTCCCCATTTTGCCCATATTGCTGACCCACTTTATCAATTGCTTAGGAAAGGGCAAAGATTTCAATGGAAAGATATCCATACTCAAGCTGTGAGAAAATTAAAGAAAGCACTTGCAGAAGCTCCATTGCTTAGAAAGGCTGATTATACTGATAATAAAGAAATTTATATCACCATAGATACAAGTCCGTCAGGTATAGGTTGGGCGATTGGCCAAGAGGATGATGAAGGAAAAAGATATGCAATTCGTTTTGGAGCTAAAGTTCTAAATGTTCGCCAGAGAGGTTACCCTCAAATTAAGCGAGAGCTTTGGGGAATAGTGACTGCGCTAAAAAATGATAAAGAATATTTGATTGGGGCAAATGTGGTAGTAGAAACAGATTGTTTACCATTGTTGGGAATGATCGTGAATTGTTCCACTGCAGATATTGCCATGTTAAGATGGATAGCATATATTAAGTCGATAAACCCTGAGTTTGTTCATATAGCTGGGAGGAATAATGTGGTGGCTGATATGCTATCACGAGCTATATATGAAAATGAAGATTCGATGACTTCTAATGATGAAGAGATAGGTCTGGACTTTTATGCTTCACATGTACATAATCTAAGCCTAAATGAAGCATCTACTGGACTAAATAGAAAAGAGCCTAAGCGTCAAAATGAAAAGCTTGGAATTTGTACTAAGTCTTCGAAAGAAGTTCAAAATAGCTTAGGAAGAGGGAAAGATAACAGATTGATAGAAGAAGAATCTTACAAGATTCAAATAGGAATAACAGAAAGATTTAATGAAGACGAATATGAAAATGAGTGGAAGGAAATCGGGAGATATTTAAGTATGAAGTGTCCTGATCTTAGTTGGAGCAAAGAAAAATTTCGTACCATTCGAAGAAAGTCAAGCAATTATTTCCTGAAAGATGGATTACTCTGGAAGCGAAGGATTGGAATGGGTAAGATGCCCCAGCGAGTTGTAGGTTGTGAAGAATCGAGAGGAAGGATTATGCGTGAAATGCATAGCTCACTATGGGCCGGTCATAAAGGCTTTCAAGGAACTTATGAAAAGATAAGGAAAAGATATTGGTGGCCTGGAATGTATGTGGATACCCAAAATTACGTAGCCACTTGTACACCTTGCCAGATGTACTCCAATGTTAGACACAGAGATGAATTACATCCAACATATCCTCTTAATATTCACTATAAGTGGGTTGTTGATTTAGTTACAATGCCATTAGGGTTGCATCAGATGAGGTATATTGTATTAGCAAGAGAAGACCTAACAAATCATGTTGAAGGAAGAGCTCTAAGGACGAAAACTACAAGCAATGTATGTAAGTTTCTATTAGAAGATGTGTTTAGTAGATTTGGTTATGTGGAGAAAATAGTTGCCGATAAAGGTGAGCTTGATGCTCAGGAAGCTAAAGACTTCTTTAAAAAATATGGAATTCGATTATCACTCACCACTGCTTACAATCCTGAAGCTAATGGAAAAATTGAGCGTGGTCATCCACCAATTATTAAAGCTTTGGCTAAGGCTTGTGAGGGCAAAATAAAGAATTGGCCAAATTAGCTTCCCTTTGCCCTTTGGGCAGACAGGATGACATACACTAGAACTACTGGATATATGCCAGCAGAACTGATGTATTGTCAAAAACCTATTTTGCCGACGGAGTCACATGCTTTAGCATGGACTTCCTTGCCTTGGGAAGACGAGGTGTCAAGAGAAGATCTTCTAGCAGTACGGATTCTTCAACTAGAAAGAGGAAAAAAATCTGGTAGAAGAAGCTGCATTCAAGCTTAGAGCTTCTAGAGAGAAAAATAAAGTTGCATTTGACAAGTCCCACAGGTTAAGACCAAAAAGGTTGAAGGAAGGAGACTGGGTACTTGTCTATGATAGCTCACTGAATACTCAATATGAGGCTCGAAGAAAACTGGTTAAGAGATGGTTTGGTCCCTATGTGGTATGTAAAGTTTTTGATAATGGAACATACTCACTTAGAGAATTGGATGGGACCAAGTTAAAGCATTTAATTGCTGGAAAGAGAGTTAAGCTCTTTAAAAGAAGAGAGAATGAGAATTATGAGACGATAATAAATGAAGACGAAGAAGAGGGAAGTGAAGAGAAAGGAAGTGGAGATGATGAAGAGAAAGACATCAATAAGGAAAATGATTAAAATAAATTATATCGTAAGATGGTGCATATATATATATAAACATGTATATATATGTATGTATATAATAAAAACCATGTAGACAAATAACAAGATATGAATCCGTCTAGATGTAATAAACAAATAAAGCAGCAGATAAAGTAAATGTATGTGTTTTACTTATTCATGACATTCTATTAATACTAATTTTCCTTTCTTACAGGGTATTGACGGAGATTTGTGATCAGATTATTAATAGGAAGTCTTTTAGGGTTGATTGGACTGTTTTACTATTTTAGGATCTGGAATGGACAGTGAAGATTCCAAAGATACATCCATTCCTGAGGGTTGCATTCCTGAAAGATTTAGAGAGACGTCAAGGAGTGTGCCTGAAGGGAGAACCTTAGATAGTTCTTTCATATCAACTTACTTGCTCCCTACACCTGAAAATGAAGAAAGAATTCCTATAGAAGAGTTTGTTAAAGATCGTATCACTAGGGAGACCTTGATATCATCATCAAATGAAAGAAGTATACTCAGGTATCGAAGGGCACGAACATATGGAGAAGATGATACTTCGGATGACCGTGAGTCATATATGGAAGTGGACCCAACAACACTTCTTGTATATAGTCGTGACTTAGCAGAATATGCAGAACTCTTACAACAGCTTGCCTTGTTCCGTAGGGAACGTGAAGGGGGTGAGACGTCTTAAAGATAAATTAAAATGTTGTATTAAAGATATGTGTAAATAATGTTTACTTTGAATCAAGTTAGGTTTTTTTTATGAAGAATAAAGTCAGGGAAGATCCTCGGAGATCGGCAAGAAAATAAATACCAATGTATATAAATAAAGCCAGGTAATATTTTCCTTTTTTTTGAATAATTGTTTTTATATAGATTTGTGTGAAATAAGCCTCTGATTTATGCAGGATGACCAAGTTCAAGTTTTTTTTCTAAAGAAAGGATGATTAAAGGCGACAAGCTCGAGCGGCTTCTGATTTTATACTGGTGAGATGTTATTGATTCAGTTTCTTTTTCTCTCATGCATATATGTGTATGTATGTATATATATATCCATATGAAAAGACTACATGGGTTGGGCATATAACATGTAAATAAATGCATAATTAAGAAAAATTAAGTAGAACAAAAAGCTCGTGCCACTAATTAGATTACATGTAATGTATAAGGACCAGGATTATATGAGTAAGATTAGAAGATGGACTAGAACTTTCGAGAGCAAGACCTAGGAAGGTGAAGGGAAGACCTAGACTAAGTATCTGTATATAGTAGTGTTTACGAGCACTTGATGAGTGAGACACTTCGACTTCTACTCTTGATCTCTCATCTGACCTAATCTTCAGACAGATTATATCTTGAGAAAAGAATTCTTATACCAGCCAGCTATCTATGTGTATGTGTATGTGTTGTTGGGTGCTGCGATGAGCTAGTAGGCGGGTGGAACTACCCTGGTCGGGTGATCAGGGCCACGAGCTGACGCTAGTTGTGTCGTATGGCCTGACCTACATGTTGTTATGCGCTCATACGGGTTGATAGGCGGATGGAGTCACTCTGACCGGGCGGTTAGAGCCACGAGCTGATGTTGATTTCGTATGAGGCTGACATTGTGAATCGTGCGCTATGTCAGGTCGGTAGATGGGTGGGCTAAACCTGGCCGGGTGGTCAGGTCCACGAGTCGCATCCGATTTCGACATAGGCTGAAAAGTGTGGAAAAATAAATAAATAAAAATAAAAGCAAAGATATAAAGGTTGAGCTCGGATAAAGAATTAAAATAAAGAAAAACAAAAAAGGGTCTGATGGGGGTTCAGATGATAGAAGATCAATAGGGAAGCCAGAAGCGAGTTTCATAAATCGAGTTAGTGAAGACTGGTATATGCAAATGCTTCGGATAGGCTACTAGATCTGACCGGGTCAAGTTAACGAGAGAGCTAAGAAGTTTTCGATTTACTCATATGATTTCTAGTCTAAGTGCATTAGTGTATTCTGATATGTTGTATGAGATGTTTTTGTCTACCCTCTTTTCTTAATGTATGCCAAGTTCAATGTGTTTTCAGATTTCACGCATCAAGTTAAAATTTTCTTTAAGTCTTATTTATATGCTATAACTACTTGATCCTTGCTTGTGTTTGATGTTATGTATGCTGGTTGGCGCATCCGGAGGATGCACAGGTTCAGAGGGGGTGGATGTGGTCGAGAATCGGCATCCGAGCTTATGAACCATTATGAAATATCGAATCAATATAATGATTCCAAATCAGTGGTGGAATTCAATCGGATATAAACAAGCATCAGAACTTATGGAGAACATGAATAAACTTCAATTTGGTGATTTCTTCCCTTAAATTCCTTAGTAAAAGGGTATTGATAAAATGCATGACATTACATGAATTTATTTACGTTAGAGCATATGCCTTGTATGAAAACGTGTGTGTATTCATGCATACGAGCATGTACATTCAGGTTCATTTGGATGTTTGTGTGACGCCTATTTATGTGTATTTGCATGTGCATGCGTATTTTGTAAGCATATGCACTTCATTGTATGCGTGCATATGTAAATGTATGACCCTATTGGTGTAAACATGTATGTTTCATGTGCATTCCTATATGTGTAGTCGATTAGACGGTGGCTGCACACGTGGGGAGACTTCCATTTTGAAGGGGAATAGTAATCACGTGGAGGGATAACAACAAGGAGGAAGACTACAGCCTGGACGTGTTGGCAAGAGGGGAACGGGGAAAAAGGAAAAAAATGGCAGTCGGAAACTGATATAATTTCTGCTACAGTATGTTCATCGGTAGAGGATGACAACTCAATCACTCGCCGAAAGGAATGTAACGACTCAGATGTATCAAAACACTGGGGAAAGTTCGATGGTTGGAATCGGAGAAAAAGAAGTTATATGTTGCTGCGCATAACTGACAGGAGGAAGTTGATTATTTTTCTATTTGAGGATTTGTTCGAGAAACTATTGAAGAGTTCCGTGATATATAATCCTCAGGAGTTGCTCCATTCGGCTTCGGTGTACCATGAAACTCTTGTTCTGAAGAGGTAACATCATAAATTGTTAATATAGGAGAACTTGATGCGCAGAGTAGCATTTTACACGATTGTGTTAACAAGCTATAGAATGTAGTGAAGCGGGTAAATGTGTCGCTACCTTAGAGTTATTAGTTTGTACTAGCTGAATAATGAACAACTTCATGAAAACACATAGAATTGTAAAGGAGGAATCTATGAAGTCGTTGAACATGATGCATCCAACAAATGTGTGCTCTTGATTGACATGCAAGTGCTGGTTAAGAAGTTAGCTTTGTTCCTCGTTTATATAGGTTGAAATCTTAGCCTTCCAATAGGAATAATGGATTCCCTGCATCGCAATTCAGACAAATAATGCATGTTTGCATTGATATAAGAATCAGATCTATGAGAAGCAAGAAGCAAGGGAAATTAATTATCCTCGAGGAAACGACAGAGTGAGAGCTTAATCACCCAGTTTGTCTGAAGAGATAAGAATGTTGAGTATGTACTGGCACACATCTCTGACTAGTACTTGTAAGATGTGTAAATAATCTTGTTTCCCCTCCCCCTAGTTTGTTTCGTGTAAATGATAGTGTGAATTAGTGTTCTTATGACGCACATAAGAGTCTTATAAATGCTGATCAAACTTCTTAAGGTTACGCAGAGCTTTGAACTGCAGGTTAATTTCCACGAGCACGGGAAGCATGAATCATGAAAATGTTCATCTTAATAGGAACAAACTTTTAATGCTTGCTAGCAAGGTCTTTTTGAGATAAGACTGGTCTTCAGATTCACGTAGAGCTTAGAGGACCATCACATAAAGGTGTGGAAAACCTACGTCCAACTGTTCTGCAGGTCTTGTATACAATCTGAATATGAAAGAGCTCCTCAGAAATGTTCCGTTTCAACAAGTCTTGTTAATTTCCTGTGCTATTGGTGTGCACCCTTCTAAATGAAGGCATTCCACTCAGTCTGTTCGAAGTTCGTAAGCAACACTAGTCCATGCTCTTCAAGCTTAAATTATTGCAACTGCTTATCCGTGTCTGTTTCTAGGGCTAACTTCTACGCGAACTGATGAAGTGCCCTTCTCTGTTACAAACGTCAGAGTGTCCTCGCCTATTGAAATTTTCAAGGATTATTACATGAAGTTGGATAGATAGGCGTTCAAATAGCAAAAGCATTATTCCTATTGTTGTATGAAAAGGCGATAGATATGAAATAAGTGGATTGCTTGTTTGTTTTATTTTTTTTTTGAAAGAAACAGCTCATTCAAAATAACAGAGAGTACTACATGATGGGAACTTTGAGTTGGCACTAAGCTTTCCTTCGAACAGACGGACAACCCCTCAAACATCGGTTCTACTCTACATGATCGAACACGAAACAACGGATGAGAGTTAAGTTGAACTTTTCTGTCTATGATAGCTGCATATGAGTAACTTTGCAAACCAATAGATATATGACTGGTATAGCTTAAGTACATGTTCATTAATGAGAAAAATGTTTGATCCACTAAATTTTAACATATGTCTGTGTACTTCAAAAGTGGGGCGAACTCATAAGTTATCCTGTTCATCTCCCAATTCACATAGTTACGTAAAAGTACATGAACGTATTTGATCTCATTTTCTGCAGATATGAGTAAGACTATATGCCTCACACTTGCTAAGAGAGTCTTCACGGAAATATTTTAAGTTAAAGTTTAAATACATCCGCGACAGCAATTGAAGCTATTTTCTCCAAGAAAACTTTGCGGACTATTGGAAACACTAGATACATAGCTCAAGGATAGATAAGAGTTAGAAGGTTCAAAGAAATCTCAAACTATGAGCCCTAAATCGAATTCCCAATTTTACGGATAGTTTAAACATAAATTTCTTCGATGTAAATCTCCTTGTTATCCTTTGTTCACTCTACACACACAAATAACTGTCTTGGTATTGCTTGTCGACATGCAATACTCGTCAAAAACCATAAACTAAAGCCGAGAGACATAAACCACGCACGTGATATCAATGTAAGTGAAGCTCTTGTTCTGCTTTCCCCCTCTTTCCCAAAAACGTGGTGACTTAAACTCCTTTCTAAGAACCTCGCGACAACGTGTCATCATGTCTAATTATGTATGTTTTCGGATATGTCTTCTTGGTGTTTTTCTGCTATTTTTGACAGGTATGCTAAACAAAGGAAGTACACTACGATCGCATGGCTTTTTGTGAAAGTTTTGGAGAAACTCGACTTTTTCTAAATTTGGTGGATGGCACACTTCTTTGGGGAGCACGGCTGTGATCAAATAGAAAAAGATAAGAAGGCCTGCGCATCAACACGGAGGACACAAAAATCTTAGAATTACCTTGTGATTGAGAGTGTGATTGAGAGTGAGAGTGAGAGTGAGAGTGTGATTGAGAGTGCCAGTGAGAATGCGATTGTGATAGCTCGGGGGTGGTCGGGAGGTAGAGGCTTCGTCAAGAAGCTATTGTCCAAAGCTACTGTAACCATTGATTCACATCTATAATATCAGAATTCTTCCTTCTCTACGTCATATTTGTTCTACTCTTCTGCATCAGATTTTCTTTTACCTTGTGCAATCTCTGTGTTCTTCTCTCCACTGTTATTTCTGAGTAATCGAAAGATTGTTATTGGGGATAGATTGTGATTGAGGAAATGCTACACCGGGCATGCCAAACTGTAGAGGGGGTAACCGGGTTTGTAGCTCTAGTACTCCTTCTACTCAAGGGAGGTTCTCCTTAGGGAAGTATACCCTGTAACATAAGTGTGTGAGGTACTACTCAAAAAGATAAAGCAAGAAATAGATGGAGTGTTACAAAGATGCCGAAAAGGCCAATTGGACCAAGATTAAAAGAAAATTGCACTAGTACACAAAAGATAAACCTCTTAAGAGTGCAAAGAGTCTAATCACTCCAAAGATGAACTAGAACATCTCACCATAGAGAAGGTATACAAACACAGAGAAGGTATACAATAGTATGAGTCATCATCACAAACGCTATGAACTACAGCTTACAAGTGACTATCCCAGTATATCCAAACTCACTTTCATGCCGACTGCCCCCAACGTTGAAGCTCTCACTCTGTAAAATCTCCAACGGAGAAGCCTCTTCCATAGTGGCGAAAATCACACCAGTGAGTAGAGAATAATCAAGGAGTAGCTTGATGAGAACACTCTCATAATACCACAATAACACAAGAAGACCCAAATTGACAAAAGCTAGAGTGAGAGAGACGATAGTGAGTATATCTCCCAATTTCTTAAATCTCTCCATATTCTTCCGAATGAATCCTTCACTAACATACATCTCTGATCCTCTATACCTCCCCAAACGAGTGCAAACTGCTTCTTATATAGATTTCAAGGCCAAGAGAGTGGCTTCCATCAATTCCAATCATTTATTGCACCATCATTGTTCACTGCACACGCACAGGCCAACAGAGTGGCTTCCATCGGATCCCATCATTTACAGCACAATCACTTATCACTGCACACGCACCGATCTAGTTTGACAAAAGTGTAGAGAGAGTTGGCTAATTTTCGATATGTGGTCTAATTCTTGTATTGATAGCCAACTCACTCAAAAGCGCATAAAGACTTCGGAATACAGTGTTGAATGCTACACTCTTTTTTATCAACATTTCATTTTAGAACCTTGAGTATCTCCACAATTCTGATAGCTAACTTGATTCTCGCGCCAAGGAAGAATTTTGAAGGATGAATTTTGGAGGTAGAATTTTGAGTGCTGAATTTTGAGGGACACATTTTAAGGGAAAAAGTTTGAGGGACGAATTTTGAGGGCTGAATTTTGAGCGACAAATTTTGAGGGATGAATGTTTTCCGATTGACAAAGATGAAATGAGGGCGAATCGCGAGCAGTGAACTCTCAAGGACGAAAAGAAGTGGCGCTAGGATTTTTTTTTGGGCTGGCATACAATCAAGATGAAATCTTGCTCGATTACAATGGTGTTTACATTAAGGTCCATGTATTGAAAAAAATATTCTAAACATGCCCCTAAACATATATATGATTTAATATCATTGCTGCATTTAGAACTCCTAGAAGGACATGTCCATGGGTAATAGTGTTATCTTATCCCTTCCATTAGATGTGTAAGTTTCAAATAAGCATTTCCTATGTAATGATCATATGGGAAGCTTTGGAGATCCATAGCACAATGGTGCTTATTTGTTGCATAGACCATCGATAAACTAAGTACTTCGGTAGAAAAGTATACACAAAATACAAAAACAAAGAATTACATGAAAGCTACCAAAACAAATAATTTTAACATTCATGACTACAAATTTGGGCATCTAAATAACCAGCATGCACATCCTTCTAATCCATGAGATATCCTTAAAATATAGGCTGTAAACTTGAGGAAGCAAATAAAAAGGGAAAAAGAGGAAGCAGGTCAAAGTGTTTAATAGTTACTAAGAAGGCACACGTTGAATGCGTTACAAAAACACCTCAGAAGAACTATCTATAGAGAACCAAACCTTTAAGGAATTTGATCATACAGGTAAAAGGACAACAACATACTTAGAAAACCAAAGTTTCATCATACAAAGAGTCCTCAAGGAATTGCGTCATACAATTAAAAGGACCGCAACATACCTTAGAAGCAATCATAGACACCCACGTTAATATAGAGCCATTTCTATCACCTACATAGAGAAAGACCGTACACATGTAAGTAGTCCTCATAGTTCTCTAAGCATTAATTTCCAATGGAGATAAAAGTAATAGATAAAAGTCAAAAGGTTGAAAATGAATAAACGAGATGGTAAGGAAACATGGTTATGATAACAAATATCATAGTTCAAAGAATAAGATGAAGTTTAGTAGTAGATGAATAGAAAACAGAAGCAAATCATATGGGCCTCATTTGTTGATGCCCAACATCGTCAAAGAAATAAATTGGTGGAAATGAAGGGAATGCTTTCGCATAGAGTGATAAGCGATCCACCATCAACAATTCTAGTTGTGGATTCGAGTACAGAGAGGCTTTCATAGCATTTAATCAATGAGTATACCTCTAAGATCTTCTGGTTGATTTAGGTGATAGTAGTTCCAGTTCGAGACTCAATTTCACTTGAAACCAAAGCTCACTATTTGTCTAAGTAAATTTTGAATATGTATTTCACACAAAGCACCAAAAGAAAATTGGGTGTAGGAAAGCATTTTTTTCTTTAGTATATGTTTTATGTAGTGTTGTGCCCTTTTGGATTACTCCCTTTTATGAATTTTGTTGAACTGACCTAAACTCGAGGTTCATTATTCTTCACTAGAACACTGCTAGAGCAATTTGTTAGGATATATTGGTAGTAACATATAAAGAAAAGTAGGTATACACTACCGTTTTCTTCTTCATTACATGTCTTTTGCACTTTTGCACCTCTAAAGATATAAAGGTTTTAATATCATTGACACATCTAAAACTCCCAGAAGGACATGTCTGATGGAGAGTGTTAATCTCCAAAAGAACAAGCTATCCTTGATGTTAGACCACCTCTATATCAGGAATAACTTTAAACTCCAACCAATTTTGGAAGACAAACACCAAACTATCAAGAAATTAGCTAACTGTGAAGAAAGTCATTTCTCAAAAAAGTCTGTTGCACCTTAATCACTCATTCACTAATGATTCGTGTAAAGTTTTTGATAAAAATTTGTAGAATGGTTCGCCTAGAGATTGCACACCTCCTCCAAGTTAAAACACTTCAAAAGCGTGAGTAGATTATGATAAATGATTCAAACAATCTACCTATGTCTGAAACTGTCTCTCTGTATAGTGAACTTTGACACCTGCAACTTCTAAGACATGGTTCTCCAAAACTAGAACCCGTTTAAGCAAATGCTTTTAGCCATAGATGGCTTACCTTCCAACTTACATTTTGACTCCTCATTTGCGTAAAATTTTACACTATGCACTAAGCACTGTCCATTTCTTTGACCATCGAATTTGTGCCTCTTTCAGAAGACACTCAACACTTTCTCACATATAGATGTTCCTATCCAAAATTCTCTCAGCCTGATCACAATTGGAAGCTAAAAATTTTTACAAAAGTCGATTACCTATAGACTTAGACTTGTACAAAAGCATTTCACAAAAGATCTAACACAAAAGGAGAAAACTCAGAAATATCGGGCGCAACATTTTCTTTATTTCTGAGAAAAATTACAACTCAGTGATAAGAGAGTCTTGATTCACTTCTAAGATGTCTAATGACTCTTACAACTCCTGATTATTCTATTGTGATGCTCTCTCATACTTGTCCCGACATTTTCCAAAGTATATATAGACAAAAATTTACAAGCTTATGACTACTCAAAGATATAAGTGAACTATCTCTGAAATACTATACATATGTGTACACATCTTCCAAATTCTGAATGTGTCCTTCCTTCATGCTTCACAACTTGTTCTCTTCTCAAATCCTTGACTTCATTTCCATGTCAAAACATCAATTGGTGATTGTCCTGCACCAATAGCTCCCCCTCAATCATCAATTGAGGTTTTCTCTATCTTCTTTATGACTGCCATGTCTTTGAATTTCTGTAGCTTTGGTCCATCCAAGCTTTTGGTAAGCATATCAGCTATCTGATCTTGTATGACTTCAATCTCTTTATCCATCACCTTCTCTCTCAGAAAGTGATACTGAATCTCAATGTGTTTAGTCCTTGCATGAAACACAGGATAAGCAGCTAAATACAATGAACTCATGTTATCTCCATAAATGATAGGTGTACTCTGTATGGTGTCAAAACTCTTCATGAGAGTCTTAAGCCATATCACTTCCTTTGTATCTTCAACCATACCTTTTTACTCAGCTTCTGTAGATGATAAAGCAACTGTGTGTTGCTTCTTTGAACACCAAGAGATTAACTTATCTCCCACATAACACAAGTATCCATATGTTGATCTTCTATCATCAGGATTACGTGCCCAATCTGCATCACTATATATTTTGATGTTTGTATCTGATGTAAAACCACAATACAAACCCTCTTTGAGTGTACCCTTAATGTACCTCAGCACTCTTTGACCTGCAATCCAGTGTTCTTTCCTAGGACAACGCATGAATTGAGCAAAAACCCCAACTGCATATGATAAATCAGGCCTAGTTAATGTAGCATAGATAAGACTACCAACCAAACTCTGATGTGGCTTCATATCCTTGAATTCTTCTCCACCATATCTACTCAATTTGTGATTTACCTCCATTAGAGTAGGTGCTACCCTGCAATCATTCATTTTAAACTTGATTAACAAGTTTCTCAAATACCTTTCTTGAGTCACATACACTCCATGTTGAGTGTATGAAATTTCCATGCCCAAGAAATATGACAAGTCTCCCAAATCACAGATTTTCAACTCTTTCTCCATTTGCTTCTTTAGGCTTTGAATGCCTCTCTCATATGTACATGTAAAAATTATATCATCAACATATATGCACATATAAATGAGCGCATCATCACTTGCTTTAACAAGCAAGCTACTATCTGCCTTAGATACTTGAAATCCAAGTTCTTTCAAGAACTTCACAAGTCTATAATTCTATGCCCTTGGGGCCTGCTTCAAACCATACAAAGCTCTTTTGAGATTACATACATGATGTGGATACCTTCTATCTCTGAATCCTTGAGGTTGCTCCATGAAAACATCATCTGAATTGTAACCATTTAAAAAAGTTATCTTCACATCTAATTGACATAATTTCCAACCTTTACATGCAGCAATAGCTATGAGTGTCCTGATGGTTGTCATCTTTGCCACAAGACTATAGGTCTCATCATAATCAATACCATATGTTTGAGCAAACCCTTTCACAACAAGTCTAGCTTTATACCTAGACACACTTCCATCTGCATATCTCTTTGTCTTGTAGACCCACTTGCATCCAATGATCTTCTGACTATTTGGTTTAGGAACCAAATACCATGTTTGATTCTCCATTAATGCATCATATTCTTCCTGCATAGCTTTCTCCCAATTTTCCTTACCTTTTGCCTCTTCATATGTGGAAGGGTCTTCATCTACCTTTATCATGTAAGCATAATCTTTGGTAGCCAAAAAAGAAGTATCATAGCTATACCTTGTAGGTTGCCACTTGTGTCTTGATGACCTTCTGAGTTCTCCACTCCTTGAGGTTTCTGGTTCTTCACACACAGGATCAAATCTTGGCATTTCTTCAACTTCAACCTGCACTTCATTATTCTCCCCTTCATCAATATCTGAACCTTTGATGTACCCTTCTTTTGACTCACAACTTCTTCATCACCTGTATTAATATTCATTGTACCTGCATACCAAGTACCTTGCTCATCAAATGTAACATCCTTGGACACAATGAATTGCTTTGTAGATGGACTCCACAATCTATAACCCATCTGCTTGTCATCATAACCAATGAATACATACTTTTCAGCTTTAGGTTCTAACTTGTGTCTTAATTGTGATGGCACATATGCATATGCCAAACATCCAAATATTTTGCAATGATCCAAGGTAGGTCTCTTACCCCACCATGCCTCATATGGTGTCATACCCTGCAAAGCTTTACATGGTAGCCTATTGACCAAATAAGTAGCTGTATTTGCAGCCTCAGCCCACAAATAATTTGGGCAATTTTTCTCCTTCATCATTGACCTTGCAAACTCAACAAGAGTTCTATTTCTTCTCTCTGCTACACCATTTTGTTGAGGAGAGTACCTGCAAGTGATTTCCCTTTTTATACCTGCATTCCACAAGTAATCACTGAACTCATTAGAGAAATACTCTCCCCCTCCATCTGACCAGAGTCTCTTCAATTTATGACCTGTAATTCTTTCTACATACACATGATAATGTTTGAATGTATTGAATACTTCTGACTTATCTTTGATCACATAGATAGTGATCCATCTGGTAGCATCATCAACATAAATCACATAGTACCTTGAATCATTGATACTGAAATCCTTTGATGGTCCCCCCACATCTGTGTGTACCAACTCAAGCTTCTCTGAATACATGAAACCATGCTTGGAGTAAGATTGCTTATGAGCCTTACCTAATTGACATGCCTCATATCTGTATGTCATATGTTGACCTGCAACATTAGGCAATCCGAGCACTGAACCATTGTTAATCATATCTTTGATACCTCTTTCATTGAAGTGTCCAAGCCTCTTGTGCCAAAGATCTAACTCAGAGATCTTATGTCCTCCATAAGTGAACAAGGCATGAACAACATTACCTTGAATCTTCATTGTGAACAACCTTCCTTCTTTCTTCCCTGAAACAATTTGTTTATACCCATTGCTAGGGTCTTCCACAAACACTCCTTCATTAGTGAATCTAACTTCATAACCTTTTTCAACAATTTGTCCTACACTTATCAGATTCTTAGGAATTGTAGGAACATACAAGACCTTACTCAAGAGAGTACTTCCATCCTTGGCCTTCACTGATCCAATTCACTTCACATTATGCTTTGTATCGTCACCTGTTTGAACAACATGATTAGATACCTTATTTTCCAAATCAGTCATCAATGCTATGTTACCACTCAGGTGATTACTACACCGTGAGTCAATGTAGAAGACTCTTTGGTTTTCACTTTGCCTTTCACAAGTTGCATTCATTATCAATGTTGAATCCTCCTTCTGATCTGAAGCATAATTGTAGTAGGTATTATTGTATTGTTGACTTTGGAATCCTCTACCTGCATTTCTTCCAAAGTAACCCCTACTACCTCTTCCTCTGAAGTTACCTCTTTGATTTCTGCCACCTCTTCCTCTTGAATTAAAGTTCTGATTATATCCACCATTACTCTGAGTATTATGCCAACAATCATTAGCTAAGTGATTTGTCTTACCACAAATCCAGCAAGCTTTGACTCCATCTTTATTATTCCTGCTTCTTCCTCTACCTTTTCCACCTCATCTTCCTCTTTGGAAGTTGGCTTGACTAGTTGTGCCTTCATCTTCATTTGCTTGTTGCTTTCCTTTGCTATTTTTCTTCTTATCCTTTGAGTTCATTGCATGACCTGTACTCTTGTCACCTTCACCTTTGACATCCTACTCAAAGGTTACCATATGTCCTAGCAACTGATTTAAATTAAGAGTAAAATGATCAAGTGATAATTCAGTAGATAAGTGAATGGCTTCCATTTGTCATCACCTCTCAAACCTGTGAGGATTTGCCTTACCAATTTATCCTCCTCAATGTCTTCATCAATAGCTCCTAATGCATCTGCAATGTCCTTCATTCTGGTTACATAATCTGAGATGGATTGAGAGGCCTTCTTCTTGAATGTAGTAAATTCTGCCCACAAGGATGCCATCCTAGACTTTGTGGTATTTTGGAAATGCTCCTCCAAAGCATTCCATATAGCACATGCACTTTCAAGACCTCTAATGTGAGGTAGCAAGTAATCATTGACTCCCATATAGATAATGCTCCTAGCTTGAGCATCTCTCTTCATCCAGTTCTTCAAATCTGATAATTCCTCCCTAGTTGGAACACTAGGATCTCTGAATTGAGGCTTTTCTTCTTCACCTGTAATATAACCTATCAAGTCTTTGCTCATTAGATGAGCTTCCATCCTCATTGACCATGCTGGATAGTTCTCTCTATCCAATTTCTCTATCTGAAGAGAATCTCCCATCTTTTCTTCACCTGTGCATTGAATTCTTCAATCTTTATAAAGTATAAGGTTACCTTTACTTTTAATGACACTCCTTTTGTCTTCCTTGGTGTTGTATGACCTCCTTCTCAAGCTTTGCCTCCAAGCTTTCACCTTTTGAACCTTCAGATGTTGAATTTTGTATGTCTGCAGCAGTCGGAGTCTTCCTTTCCTCAATTTTGATACAACCTGCTCTGATACCACTGATGGAGAGTGTTAATCTCCAAAAGAACAAGATATCCTTGATGTTAGACCACCTCTATATCAAGAATAAATTTAAACTCCAACCAATTTTGGAAGGCAAACACCAAACTATCAAGAAATTAGCTAACTGTGAAGAAAGTCATTTCTCAAAAAAGTCTGCTGCACCTTAATCACTCATTGACTAATCATTCGTGTAAAGGTTTTGATACAACTTTGTACAATGTTTTGCCTAGAGATTGTGCACCTCCTCCAAGTTAAAACACTTCAAAATCTTGAGTAGATTATGAGAAATGATTCACACAATCTACCTATGTCTGAAATTGTCTCTCTGTATAGTCGACTTTGACACCTGCAACTTCTAAGACATGGTTCTCCAAAACTAGAACCCGTTTAAGCAAATGCTTTTAGCCATAGATGGCTTACCTTCCAACTTAAATTTTGAGTCCTCATTTGTGTAAAACTTTACACTATGCACTGAGCACTGTCCATTTCTTTGACCATCGAATTTGCGCCTGTTTCAGAAGACACTCAACACTTTCTCACATATAGATGTTCCTATCCAAAATTCTCTGAGCTTGATCACAATTGGAAGCTAAAAATTTGTACAAAAGTTGATTACCTTTAGAATTAGAGTTTTACAAAAGCATTTCACAAAAGATCTAACACAGAAGGAGAAAACTCAGAAATATCGGGTGCAACATTTTCTTTATTTCTGAGAAAAATTACAACTGAGTGATAAGAGAGTCTTGATTTACTTCTAAGATGTCTAATGACTCTTACAACTCCTGATTATTCTATTGTGATGCTCTCTCATACTTGTCCCGACATTTTCCAAAGTATATATAGACAAAAATTTACAAGCTTATGACTACTCAAAGATATATGTGAACTATCTCTGAAATAATATACATATGTGTACACATCTTCTAAATTCTGAATGTGTCCTTCCTTCATGCTTCAAAACTTGTTCTCTTCTCAAATCCTTGACTTCATTTCCATGTCAAAACATCAATTGGTGATTGCCCTGCACCAACAATGTCAATGGGTACTGGTGTTGTTTTATCCCTTTGATTGAACGTGTAAGTTTGAAATAAGCTTTTGCTATGTAATGAGTGTATGCGAAGCCTTGCAGATCTAGAGTACAATGGTAGAAAACTAATCGTCAGAAAACTAATTATCTAGGTAGAGAAGTATACATAGAATAGAGCATAGTATATCTCCTAGTGTGTAGAAGTTTGTTGAACACAAGAAAAACCATGCACACGTCATAGAGCATACTATATTTGTTGTGGCGCATAAGTTTGTTGTGGCCCATGTCCGTAGAGAAATCAAGTATGGAACATAGGAGATGAATCAATATGCTTGCAGATGGAGGCTTGTGAGCATTCATGTCAAAGACCGATGCTATATATACAGTGGTTGAAGAATATTGAAGCAGATAATATAAGAAACTGATATGATGATGAACATTAGATACGGATGAATAAGAGGATGGGAGACAGCCAAATAGCAATGGAGTATAAGAAAACTATAGATTTTCTACAGCTGGAAAGAAAAATGAAGCAGATGATATGGGCTTGATATGGTGAC
This sequence comes from Ceratopteris richardii, assembly GCA_020310875.1. Lineage (NCBI taxonomy): Eukaryota > Viridiplantae > Streptophyta > Polypodiopsida > Polypodiales > Pteridaceae > Ceratopteris > Ceratopteris richardii. The sequence continues at coordinate 148,906,723 of CM035406.1, read as the reverse complement.
GAGCATCATCCTCAGAAAAAGAAAGTGATGGAAGCTAATGAAGTACACTCGCAATGGAAGGTTACAAGAATAGCAAGTGATTGCATAGAAATAAAAAATATTGAGAAAAAATCTACCATTATGGGAAATTTAGGGTAAGGATAAGAAAAAACGCTACATGAAAGCTACCATAACAAATTATTCTAACATTCATGAGTACAAAATTAGGCATCTAAGAAACGAGTATGTAATCCTTCTGATCCATGGGATGGCATTGAAACATAGGTTATAAACTTGAGGAATAAAATAAAGAAAGAAAAAGAGGAAGAAGGTCAACATGGTTAATAGTTACTATGAAGGCACTTGTTGAATGCTTTACAAAAACACCTCACAAGAACTATCTATAGAAAATCAAAGCCTAGAGGAATATGATCATACAAGTTGAAGGACGACAACATACCTTAGAAAATCAAAGCTTTAAGGAATTTCATTATATAAAGGGTCCTCCATAGAAAACCAAAGCTTCGCGGAATTGCATCATACAAGTATGAGTGTACCTGTGAGATCTTATGGTTGATTTAGGTGAGAGTACGGAAAGCTTTGCAGATCCAGAATATAATCGGCAAGCTTATTACTTGGGTAGAAAAGTATACACATTATAGAAAAAAAAAACGCTACATGAAAGCTAAGATAACAAATAGTTTTAACATTTATGAGTACAAATTTGGGCATCTAAATAACCAATATGAAGTTCCTTCTAATCCATGGGATGGCATTAAAATATATGCTATAAACTCAAGGAAACAAATAAAAGGGGAGAAAGAGTAAGAAGGTCAAAGTGGTTAGAACGTCAAAGTGGTTAATAGTTACTAAGAAGGCACATGTTGAATCTGTTACAAAAACACCTCACAAGAACTATCTATAGAAAACCAAAGCTTTACGTGATTTGATCATAGAGGTAAAAGGACCACAACATACCTTAGAAAACAAAAGTTTCATCATACAAAAAGTCCTCCATAGAAAACGGAAGCTTCAAGGAATTGCATCCTACAAGTAAAAAGGACCACAACATACCTTACAAGCAATCAGAGACATCCATGATAGTATAGACCCATTTCATATCAGGTACATAGAGAAATACCGTAGGCATGTAAGTAGTCCTCATTGTTCTCTAAGCATTAATTTACAATGGATATATAAAAAATAATTATAAGTCTAAGAGATTGAAAATGAATAAACTAGATAGTAAGAAAAAATTGCTATGATAACAAATATCATTGTTCAAAGAATAAGATGAAGCTTAGTAGTAGGTGAATAGAAAATTGAAGCAGATCATATGGGCCTCATATGGTGATGGGCAACATCGTCAAAGAAAGAATTTGGTGGAGAAAAAGGGAATACACTCGCATAGAGTGAAAAGCGCTAGCATAGAGTAGGCATTTCCTTAGCGGTTTATAGATCAAATGGAACTGAAACGTATGACATGGATCTGAGAGTGCCTATCTTCTTCGGAAGGAAATGATCATCAAAGTGTATACGATGATAAAGAAAGGTTAATTAGATATTGGACTTCCAGGTTAAATAAATAGCGACCCATCACCACCAATTCTAGTTGCAGATTTGAGAACACTGAGGCTTTCATACAATTTAATCAATCAGTGTCCCTTTAAGATCTTATGGTTGATTTAGGTGATAGTGGTTCAATTTCGAGACCCAGTTTCACTTGCAATAAAATCTCACTCTTTGTTTCAGTAAATTTTGTATATGAATTTCACACAAACCGCCAAAACACAATTCGGTGTACGAGGCTATTTTCTTCTTTGGTATATGTTTTCTCCAGTGTGGTGTTTATGCATTTTGTTGAACCGACATAAATTCGAGGTTCATTATTCTTCATTAGAACGACCCTAGAGCGATTTGTTAGCATATATTTGTAGTAACATATAAAGAAAATCAGGTATACATCGCCATTTTCTTCTTTATTATATGTCTTTTGCACTCTTGCGCCCCTAAATATAAAGGTTTTAATATCATTGACACATCTAAAACTCCGAGAAGTACATGTCGATGGGCACTAGTGTTATTTTATCCCTTTGATAAGAGGTGTAACTTTGAAATAAGCTTTTCATTTGTAATGAGCGTATGGGAAGCTTCGCAGATCTAGATTACAATGGTGCTTATTTGTTGGATAGACCATCGGAAAACTAATTATCTACGTAGAAAAGTATTCACAGAATAGAGCATAGTATATTTGCTAGTATCCAAAAGTTTGTTGAGCACATGAAAAACCATGCACACGTCTTAGAGCATAGTATATTTGCTGTTGCGCATAAGTTTGCTGAACACAAGTAAATCCATGCACACTTAATAGTATATCGAAAGACAGCAATCCGCTTTTGCCCATGTCCCTACAAAAATCAAGTATGCAACATAGGAGATGAAGCAATATGCTTGCAGAGGGAGGGTTTGTGATCATTGTTGTCCAAGACCGACACTATATATATATATATATATATATATATATATATATATATATATATATATATATATATATATATATATATATATATATATATATATATATATATGGTGGTTGAAGAACATTGAAGCAGATAATAAAACAAATTGATATGATGATGAACATCAGATACAGAAGAACAAGAGGATGGGATAGAGTATGGTGACAAGCATCATCCTCAGAGAAAGAAAGTGATGGAAGCGAATGAAGTGCAGTCACAATGGAAGGCTACATGAAGAGCAAGTGATTGCATAGAGAACAAAAAATATTGAGAAGAAATCCATCATTATGGGAAATTTAGGCAAAGGATAAGGAAAAAAAAAACCGCATGAAAGCTACCATATCAAATAATTTTAACATTCATGAATACAAAATTGGGCATCTAAATAAGCAATTAGTACTTCCTTCTGATCCATAGGATGGGATTAAATCATAGGTTACAAACTTAAGGAAGAAAATAAAGAGGGAAAAGAGGAAGAAGGTCAAATGGTTAATATTTACTAAGAAGGAAAATGTTGAATATGTTACAAAAACACCTCACTAGAACTATCCATAGAAAATCGAAGCTTTAAGGAATTTGATCATACAAGTCAAAGGACCACAACATACCTTAGAAAATCAAAGCTTTGAGGAATTTCATTATACAAAGAGTCTTCCATAGAAAACCAAAGATTCATGGAATTGCATCATACAAGTAAAAGGACCAGAACATACCTTAGTAGGAATCATATACACACATGTTAGTATAGAACCATTTAATATAAGGTACATAGAGAAACACAGTAGGCATGTAAGTAGTCCTCATAGTTCTATAAGCATTAATTTCCGATGGAGAAAAAAGTAATAGAAAAAATGTTAAGCGGTGGAAAATGAATAAACCAGATAGTAAAAAGAAAATTGCTAAGATAACAAATATCGTACTTCAAAGAATAAGATGAACTTTGGTACTAGATGAATAGAAAATTGCATCAGATTAGATGGGAAATCAAGGAAACACCCGCAAAGAGTGATAAGTGCTAGCGTAGAGTGGGAAATTATTTAGTGGTTTATAGATTAAAGACAACTGAAATGTATGATATGGATTTGAGAGTGCTTATCTTTCTCAGGAGGAAATGATCATCGAGGTGTATACAATGACAAAGAAAGGTTAATTGGATCTTTGACTTCAAGGTTTAGAAAAAAGCAATCCATTCTCACCAATTCAAGTTGTGGATTTAAGTACATAGAGACTTTCACACGATTTAATCAATGAGTGTACCTGAGATCTGACGGTTGATTTAGGTGATAGTAATTTTATTTCGAGACTCGATTTCACAATCAAATTTCACTCTTTGTTCGAGTTAATTTAGAATATGAATTTCACACAAAGCACCAAATGTCAATTCGACGTGCGAGGCTGGTTTCTTCTTTGGTATATGTTTTCTGCAGTGTTGTGCCCTTTTGGATTACTCCCTTTTATGCATTTTGTTGAACCGACGTAAATTGGAGATTCATTATTCTTCACTAGAACCCCCCTACAGCGACTTGTTAGCATATATTGGTACTAACATATAAGGAAAATTTGGTATACGATGCCATTTTCTTCTTTATTACATGTCTTTTGCATTGTTGCGCCCCTAAACGTATAAGGACATGTCAATGGGTACTGGTGTTGTTTTATCCCCTCGATTAGACGTATAAGTTTGAAATGCGCTTTTCCTTTGTGTAGAGCGTATGGGAAGCTTTGCAGGGTGAGAGTACAATGGTGGTTATTTGTTGCATAGACCATCGACAAGCTAACTATCTAGGTAGAAAAGTATACACGGAATAGAGCATAGTATACTTGCTGGTACGCGAAGGTTTGTTGAACACAATGAAAACCATGCACATATCATAGAGCATAGTATATTTTCTATTGTGCAAAAGTCTTTTGAACACAAGAAAAGCCGTGCACACTTCAAAGTATGTCGAAAGAAAACAATCCGCTTTTCTCAATGTCCTTACAGAAACCAAGTATGTATCATAGGAGATGAAGCAATATGCTTGCAGAGGGAGGCTTTGTGAGAATTAATGTCTAAGACCGACAATATATATATATATATATATATATATATATATATATATATATATATATATATATATATATATATATATATATATATATATATATATATATAGTGGTTGAAGAACATTGAAGTAGATAATACTAAAGATTTTCTGTAGATGGATAGAAAAATGAAGCAGATCATAACGACTTGATATGGTGACGAGCATCATCATTAGAGAAAGAAAGTCATGGAAGCAAATCAAGTACACTCGCAATGGAAGGTTACAAGAATAGCAAGTGTCAGCATAGGGAAGTAAAAGTATTGAGAAGAAATCCACCATTATGGAAAATTTAGGCTAAGGCTAAGAAACGAAAGCTACATGAAAGCTACCACAACATATAGTTTTAACATTCATGAATACAGAACTCGGCATCTAAATAACCAATATGTACTTCGTGTTGATCGATGGGATGGCTTTAAACACATAGGCTATAAGCTTAGGAAAGCAAATAAGAAAGAAAAAAGAGGAAGAAGTTCAAAGTGGTTAATAGATGCTAACAAGGCACATCTTGAATCTCTTAATAAAACAACTCACAAGAACTATCTATAGAAAACCAAAGCTTTAAGCAATTTGATCATACAGGTAAAAGGACCACAACATACCTTAGAAAACGAAAGTTTGATCATACAAAGAGTCCTATATAGAAAGCGGAAGCTTTAAAGAATTGCCTCCCACAAGTAAAAGGACCACAACATACCTTAGAAGCAATCATAGACACGCATGTTAGAATAGACCCATTTCATATCATGTACATAGGGAAACACCGTAGACATGTAAGTAAACCTCATAGTTCTCTAAGAATTAATTTCCAATGGAGATAAAAATAATAGAAAAAAAGTTAAGGGGTTGAAAATGAATAAACCATATATGAAAAACAATGCTAGGATAACAAATATCATAGTTCAAAGAATAAGATGAAGTATAGTAGTAGATGAATAGAAATTTGAAGCATATCATATGGGCCTCATATGGTGATGGACAACCATGCACACATCATAGAGCATAGTATATTTTCTATTGTGCAGAAGTCTTTTGAACACAAGAAAAGCCGTGCACATTACAAAGTAGGTCTAAAGAAAACAATCCGCTTTTCTCAATGTCCTTACAGAAACAAAGTATGCATCATAGGAGATGAAGCAATATGCTTGCAGAGGGAGGCTTTGTGAGAATTAACGTCTAAGACCGACAATATATATATATATATATATATATATATATATATATATAGTGGTTGAAGAACATTGAAGTAGATAATACTAAAGATTTTCTGTAGATGGATAGAAAAATGAAGCAGATCATAAGGACTTGATATGGTGACGAGCATCATCATTAGAGAAAGAAAGTGATGGAAGCGAATGAAGTAAACTCGCAATGGAAGGTTACAAGAATAGAAAGTGTCAGCATAGGGAAGTAAAAGTATTGAGAAGAAACCCACCATTATGGAAAATTTAGGCTAAGGGTAAGAAAAGAAAGCTACATGAAAGCTACCACAACATATAGTTTTAACATTCATGAATACAGAACTGGGCATCTAAATAACCAATATGTACTTCGTGTTGATCCATGGGATGGCTTTAAAAACATAGGCTATAAGCTTAGGAAAGCAAATAAGAAAGAAAAAAGAGGAAGAAGTTCAAAGTGGTTAATAGGTGCTAACAAGGCACATCTTCAATCTGTTACAAAAACAAGTCACAAGAACTATCTATAGGAAACCAAAGCTTTAAGCAATTTGATTATACAGGTAAAAGGACCACAACATACGTTAGAAAACAAAAGTTTGATCATACAAAGAGTCCTATATAGAAAGCGGAAGCTTTAAAGAATTGCCTCACACAAGTAAAAAGGACCACAACATACCTTAGAAGCAATCATAGACACCCATGTTAGAATAGATCCATTTCATATCATGTACATAGGGAAACACCCTAGACATGCAAGTAGACCTCATAGTTCTCTAAGAATTAATTTCCAATGGAGATAAGAATAATAGAAAAAAAGTTAAGGGGTTGAAAATGAATAAATCATATATGGAAAAGAATGCTATGATAACAAATATCATAGTTCAAAGAACAAGATGAAGTATAGTAGTAGATGAATAGAAATTTGAAGCATATCATATGGGCCTCATATGGTGATGGACAACATCGTCATAGAAAGAGATTGGTGGAAATGAAGGGAATACACTCGCACAACGTGATATGTGCTAGCATTGGGTAGGAAATTATTTAGCGCTTTATAGATTAAAGAGAACCGAATTGTATGATATGGATTTGAGAGTTCCGATCTTTTCCAAAAGGAAATGATGATCAAAGAGTATACAATGATAAAGAAAGGTTTATTGGATGTTCGACTTCAAGGTTAAGGAAAAAGCAATCCATTGTTATAGATTCTATTTTTTGGATTTGAGTTCATAGAGGGTTTCATGCGATTTAATCAAATAGTCTACCTCTGAGATCTTATGGTTGATTTAGGTGAGATTAGTTCCAATTGGACAATCAATATCACTTGCAACCAAAGTTCATTCTTTCTTTGAGTAAATTTAGTATATGAATTTGACACAAAACACCAAAAGAGAATTGGGTGTAAAAGTCTATTTTCTTCTTTATTATATATTTCATGTGATGTAATCAAAGAGTATACCTCTGAGATCTTATGGTTGATTTAGGTGAGATTACTTCCAATTGGACAATCAATTTAACTTGCAACCAAAGTTCATTCTTTCTTTGAGTAAATTTAGTATATGAATTTTAGAAAAGCACAAAAAGAGAATTGGATGTAAAAGTCTATTTTCTTCTTTATTATATGTTTATTGCAGTGCTCTGCCCTTTTGGATTACTCCCTTTTATGCATTTTCTTGAATCCACATAAATTGGAGGTTTGTCATTCTTCATTATAACGCCTCTAGAGGGATTTCTTAGCATATAGTGCTAGAAATATGTAAAATAAATTAGGTATACGAGGTCATTTTCTTGTTTATTACATGTGTTTTGCACTCTTGTGCCCCTAAACATATACAGGTTTTCATATTGTTGTTGCATTTAAAACTCCCATAAGGACATGTCTAGGGGTAGTAATGTTATTTTATCCCATCGATAAGATGTGTACGTTTCACATAAGCGTTTCCAATGTAATGATCATATGGGAAGCTTTGTAGATGTAGAGCACAATGGTGGTTATTTGTTGCATAGACCATTGGCAAGGTAACTACTTGGGTACAAAAGTATACACATAATAGAAAAAAAGGCTACATGAAAGCTACGATAAAAAATAATTTTGACATTCATGCATACAAAATTGGGCATCTAAATAGCCAATATGTACTTCCTTCTAATCCATGGGATGGCGTTAAAATATTGGTTATAAACTTGAGGAAGCAAATAAAAATGGAAAAAGAGGAAGAAGGTCAAACTGGCTAAAATATGGGTTATAAACTTGAGGAAGGAGATGTTGTTTGTTACAAAAACACCTCACAAGAACTATCTATAGGAAACCAAAGGTTTACGGAATTTGATGATACAAGTAAAAGGACCACAACATACCTTAGAAAACCAAAGTTTCGTCATACAAAAAGTCCTACATAGAAAATCAAAGGCTCGACGAATTTGTTATACAAGTAAAAGGACTACAACATACCTTAGAAGAAATCATAAACACCCATGTTAGTATAGACCCATTTTATATCAGGTACATAGAGAAACACCGTAGGCATGTAAGTAGATAGAAATAATAAATAAACATTTAAGAGGTTGAAAATGAATAAACAAGATCGTAAGAAAAAATTCATATGATAACAAATATCATCGTTCAAAGAATAAGAGGAAGTTAAGTAGAAGATGAATAGAAACTGAAGCAGATCATACGAGCCTCATATGGTAATGGCCAACATCGTCCAACAAAGAAATTGGTGGAAATGAAGGCAATACGCTTGCATAGAGTGATTAGCACTAGTATGGAGTAGGAATTCTTTAGTAGTTTATAGATTAAATAGAACTAAAACGTATGATATGGATGTGAGAGTGCCTATGTTTTTCAGAAGGAAATGATCATCAAGGTGTATGCAATGACAAAGAAATGTTATTTGGATCTTGGACTTCGATGTTAAAGAAAAAGTGATCCATTATCACCAATTCTAGTTGTGGATTTCAATACACGGAGGCTTTCATATGATTTAATTAATGAGTGTACCTTTAAGATCTTATGGTTTATTTAGGTGATAGTAGTTCTATTTTGACACTCAATTTAACTTACAATCAAACCACTCTTTGTTTGAGTAAATTTTTTATATGAATTTCACAATAAGCACCAAAAGCTAATTGGGTGTACGAGGCTATTTTCTTCTTTGGGATATGTTTTCTTCACTGTTGTGCACTTTTTAATTACTCCCTTTTATGCATTTTGTTGAACCGACATAAATTGGAGGTTCCTTATTCTTGGCTAGAACGCCCGAGAGCAATTTGTTAGCATATATTGGTAGCTTGCAAAGGGAGGCTTTCTCAGCATTAATGTCCAAAACCGACACTATATATATAGTGTGTGAAGAACATTGAAGTAAATAATATAAGAAATTGATCTGATGATGAACATCAGATATGGAAAAACAAGAGGATTGGAGAGGGTCAAAGAGCAATTGAATATTAGAAAACCATAGATTTTTTGTGGATGGAGAGAAAACTGAAGCAGATCATATGGGCTTGATATGGTGATCAGCATCATCGTCAAAGAAACAAAGTGATGGAAGCGAATTAAGTACACACGCAATGGAAGGTTACGAGAATAACAAGTGCGAGTATAGAGAAGAAAATATATTGAGAAGATATCCACCATTATGGGAAATTTAGGCTAAGGATAAAAACAAAAGCTACATGAAAGCTACCATAACAAATATTTTTAAGATTCATGACTACAAAATTTGGCATCTAAGTAACCAATATCTACTTCCTTCTCACTTATGAGATGGCATTAAAACATAGGTAATAAACTTGAGGAAGTAAACAAAACAAGAAAGAGAGGAAGAAAGTAAAACTGGTTAATAGTTAGTAAGAAGGCATGTGTTGAATGTGTTATAAAAACACCTCACAAGGACTATGCATAGAAAACCAAAGCTTTAAGGAGTTTCATCATACAAGTAAAAGGACCACAACATACCTTAGAAAACCAAATCTTTAAGTATTGCATCATACAAAGAGTCGTCCATAGAAGACCAAAGCTTTATGGAATTGCATCATACAAGTAAAAGAACCATGACATACCTTAGAAGCAATCGTCGACATACAAGTGAGTATAGACGAATTTCATATCATGTACATAGAGAAACACCGTAGGCATGTAAGTAGTCCTAATAGTTCTCTAAGCATTAATTACCAACAGAGATAAAAATAATAGAAAAACATTTGAATAAACAAGGTCGTAAGAAAAATTGCTATGATAACAGATATCATAGTTCAAAGAATAAGATGAAGTTTAGTAGTCTATGAATAGAAAATTGAAGAAGATCATATGGGCCTAATATGGTAACGGGCAACATCGTCAAAGAAAGACATTGAGTGATAACTGCAAGCACAGAGTAGTAAATTCTTTAGTGGTTTATAGATTCAAAGAGAACTGAAACGTATGACATGGATTTGCGAGTGCTTATCGTTTTCAAAAGCAATTGATGATCAAAGTGTATACAATGATAAAGAAATGTTAATTGGATCTTGGAATTCGAGGTTAACAAAAAAGCAATCCATTGTGACGAATTCTAGTTGTGGATTTGAGTACAGAGAGGCTTTCATACGATTTGATCAATGAATGTACCCCTGAGATCTCATGGTCGAATTAGCTGATAGTAGTTCCATTTCGACACGCAATTTCACTTCCAATCAAAGTTCATTCTTTGATTGAGTAAATTAACTATATGAATTTCACACAAATCTCCAAAAAAGAATAGGCTTTTTTCGTCTTTATTATATGTTTATTGCAGTGTTGTGCGCTTTTGGATTACTCCCTTTTATGAGGTTTCCTGAATCCACATTTATTGGAGGCTCGCTATTCTTCACTGGAACGCATCTAGAGGGATTTGTTAGCATATAGTGCTAGTAATATAATATAAAATTAAGTATACCAGGCGATATTCTTCTTTATTACATAGGTTTTGCACTGTTGTGCCCCTAAACGTATACAGGTTTTAATATCATTGCCGCATTTAAAACTCCCAGAAGGACATGTCAACGGGTAATAGTGTTGTTTTATCCCTTCGATTAGACGTGTAAGTTTCAAATAAGCTTTTCCTAAGTAATGAGCGTATGAGAAGCTTTGCAGATCCACAATATATTTTCTGGTGCACAAAAGTTCGTAGAACACAAGGAAAAGTATGAACACGATGTGTATTTGAGCATAGAGAAACTTGCATAGAAATCATTTAACGTGTGTGGATTATACATCATATTGTCCATTTACCTCATGGATACTCATTTTGTACATAGAGAAGCTTTTATAGAAATTGAACAAAAGAGCCAATTGAAGAATAGCCTTACATATCCTACCTTAGTGTCGAAAGCGAAAGAGAATTGAAGGGTACTCTCATATAGCTTGCCATTTTGCAAACAAAATATACCACTTAAAAACCCATTTATCCTTTTGAAAATATATCTCTATAGAAGAATAGTTTTCAAAGAGATCCATCACTATGGGAAATTTATGCTAAGGATAAGAAAAAAACCTACTTGAAATAAATCTAACATTCATGGTTACCCAATTTGGCATCTAAATAAACATTATGTACTTCCTTCTCATTCATGGGATGGCATTAAATCATAGATAATGAACTTGAGGAAGTAAATGACGAAAAGAAACACACGAAGAAGGTCAAAGTGGGTAATAGTTACTAAGAAGATACATGTTGAATTTGTTATAAAAACACCTCACAAGGACTATCCATAGAAAACCAGAGCTTTAAGGAATTTCGTCATACAAGTAGAAGGACAAACAACTAATCTTAGAAAACAAAATCTTTAAGAATTGCATCATACAAAGAGTCCTCCATAGAAAACCAAAGCTTTCTGGAATTGCATCATACAAGTAAAAGGACCACAACATACCTTAGAAGCAATCGTAGACATCCATGTTAGTATAGACCCATTTCATGTCATGTACATAGAGAAACACCTTTTGATAGAGATTCTAGAATTACATCAGAATTTTGGAGAGCAACATTTGAATCGATTGGAATTCAACTTCATATGAGTACAACTTTCCATTCACAAACTGATGGGGAAACCAAGAGGGTTAAGAGGGTAGTTGAAGATATGTCATTACAACATATGAGGGGCATACCGACGTTGCCCATACCGACGGTCACCCCTCGGCGTCGGTATGACCGTTGAAAATGCTTGAAAACCCACGGATGCAATACCGACGGTCATTTAATCGTCGATATACACTACATCGGTATGAGCGCTGGTATAGGCATCGGTACTTTATTGTAAGTTACCAATGTATATACCGAAGCTTATACCGATGCTTATATCGACGCTCATATTGACGCTTATACCGAAGAAACTTTTAACCGAGCCTGAGAGCAAAAATTCGGCATCTGCTTGCATTTTGAACCAAAGTTTGCTATTGTCGAGTTTGCATGCAGGGACTACATTCCGAACCTATTGTGTACACACATCTCTCTCTTTCTCTCTCTCTCTCTCTCTCTACATCTCTGTTTCTCTAGATCTAAAATTTTGGTAAGAATTGCACATATTGTAGCACCCTTTCTCATTCTTTGTGTTTTCCCTTTTCTAATTTCTCTTCTCTTTCGTTTTGCAGGAGCTTTTTGGCATCAAATCTTTGGAATTCAACCAAGGGCAACATTAAGTGGACCTTGATGACAACACTCCAAACAATTACATCGATGTAAGTGATTGTTTTGTTTTCGGTTGATATAGAGTGAGATAGAGAGAGAGAGATGAAAGAGAGAGAGAGATCTACAGAAACATAAAGAGAGAGAGAGAGAGAGAGAGAGAGAGAGAGTTAGAGAAAGAGAGAGAGAGATGAAAGAGAAAGATAGAGAGAGAGTGAAAGAGAGAGAGAGATGAAATAGAAAGAGAATGAGATAGAGAGAGAGATGCATACATACATACACACACATATGCATAGACATACTCACATACATATTACATACACACATGCATATTACATACACACTCACATACATATTACATACACACATGCATATACATACACATACATATTACATACTGACATGCATATACACATATACATACATACATGCATATTACATGCAACCATGCATATAACATACACACATGCATATTAGATACACACATGCATATACATACACACACATATTCATTCTCATACTCACATACATACATACATGTATACACACATATACATACACACATGTACACACACACATGTATACATACACACATGTATACATACACACATGCATATGCATACATACATACACACATATTTGCATGTACACACAAACATACATACATACACACATGCATATTACATACACACTCACATATGTATACACACACATATGTGCATACACACATGCATATGCATACATACATACACACACATATGCATGTACACACACACATACATACATACACACATGCATATTACATACACACACACATATATATACACACTCACATATTTATACACACTCACATATGTATACACACACATGCATACATGCACATACACATACACACACATCACATATACATACACACATACACACATATACATGTTTTACGGTTAGGGTTTTAGGCTTAGGGTTTATGAATTTCTCTTTTCTTTTGTTTTGTAGGAGATTTTTGGCATCAGTTCTTTGGAATTCCACGAAGAAAAACATTAAGTGGACTTTCACGACAACGCTCCAAACAATTACATCGATGTAAGTGATTGTTTTGTTTTCGATTGATATAGAGTGAGATAGAGAGAGAGAGAGAGATACATACACACATATTTGCATGTACACACACATACATATATGCATACACACATGCATGCATATTACATACACACACACACATATAAATACACACTCACATATGTATACACACACATATGTGCATACACATCCATATGCATACATACATACACACACATATGCATGTACACACACACATACATACATACACACATGCATATTACATACACACTCACATATGTATACACACACATATGTGCATACACACATGCGTATGCATACATACATACACACACATACATACATACACACATGCATATTACATATACACACACATATTAATACACACTCACATATGTATAAACACTCACATATCTATACACACACATGCATACATGCACATACACATACACACACATCACATATACATACACACATATACATGATTTAGGGTTAGGGTTTTAGGATTAGGGTTTTCGAATCTCTCTTTTCTTTTGTTTTGCAGGAGATTTATGGCATTGATTCTTTGGAAATTGACAAGAGACGATGTCAACTGGGCTTTGATGAGTGCGTTCAAAAGAATTACATTGATGTAAGTGATGTTTTTGTTCTTTATTATATACAGAGAGAGAGAGAATAAGAAAGAGAGAGAGAGAGAAAGAGGGAGAGAGAGATGAAAGAGAGAGACAGAGAGATAAAGAGAGAGATATAGAGAGAAAGAGAGAGACATAGAGATACATACACACAGATGCATACATATTACATACACATATGCATATGCAAAGAGAGAGATATAGAGATACATACACATAGATGCATACATATTACATACACATATGCATATGCATATGCATATGCATATGCATACATACACACACACATATACATGCACACAAACAAACATATACATGTTTTAGGGTTAGGGTTTTGGGATTAGGGTTTTTTACTTTTACACATATACATACATAATACATACACACATGCACATATATACACATGCATACACACATACACATACACATACACATACACATACACATACAAATACACATACACATACACATACACATACACATACACATACACATACACATACATACACACACATGCATACATACATATAGACACACATACATACATACATACATACACACATACACATAGAGAGAGAGAGAGTCACATGCACACACATGCATACATACACACATGTGACATATACATACACACATATGCATGTTTTAGGCTTAGAGTTAGGGTTTTTGGCTTTTACATATATACACACATGCATACACACATATACACATATGAACACATAATACATATGCACATACACATATATATACAGGTGCATACACACATACACACACACATACATTCATAGACACACACACACACATATATATATATATATATACACACACACACATTCATACACACATACACATATGTGACATATACATACACACATATGCATGTTTTAGGGTTAGGGTTTTTGGATTTTACATATATACACACATGCATGCACACATATACACATATAAACACTTAATACATATACACATACACATATATATACACATGCATACACACACATAGATACACATATGCATACACACACATACACATATATATATTCACCTACACATATATATACACAAGCATACACACATACACCTATTTTAGGTCTAGGTCTTTAGGATTAGGGTTTTTACACATGCAGCTAAATATTTACACATATAGAAATATACACACATAATACATGTACACATACACATGTATATACATAGGCAGACACACATATACATGTGTTCTAGTTGTTGTTTATAAATATCATGTCTATGTGTCCCATTTCTTTGTACACGATTCATGATTCATTTTGCTCATGTCTTTTGTATTTGACAGTATGTTTTGCTTTATCAAATCATTTTTTTGTTGCCTGTCATACATGTCACATGTAGTTGGGTTTCTCTTGGGCAGAGTGGATTGTCTTTTGCTACACAACAGCATGGGAATGTTGCTGTAGCAAGAGACAACACACTCTGCCCAAAAACATTTTGCAGATATGGACGTTGGTATAGGCCACGGTATAAGCGTCGGTATCCCCAGGCACATACCGATGCTTATACCGACCATTTTGCCCAAGGGCATACCATGGCTTATACCGTTGCTTATACCGACGCTTACGCTTATACCGACGCATATACCGATGCTCATACGGATGCATATACCGATGCTTATACCGACGCTTATACCGACGCTTATATTGATGCTTTGGTTCCAACGCCTACATCGACCCTTACACCGACGTCGAGGCAAAATTGTGCCCGTTCATTTTCCTCGGTAGAAGCCTCGGTATACACTTGATATGTTGTAGTGTGTTGTGTACGTATGTGAATGAAAAGCAGGATAATTGGAGCAAATATTTACCCTTGGTTGAGTTTGCATACAATAGTGCATGGCATGCATCTATAAAAATGACTCCGTTTGAAGCTATGTAGAGTTATAATTTTTTGGCTCCACCTTTGTTTTTGGGTTTTCCAAATAAAGTAGGAGTGTCCAAAGAAATGCTTGATAAAACGGATGAAGAACTTGGGAAAATTAAGAAACACATAAAAGAAGCTCAAAAAAGACAAAAGAAATTCTATGATTTAAAGAGAACACCACTCGAATTTCAAGTTGATGACATGGTATTTCTTAAAGTTAATCCTCACCGATCTAACTTGTTGCTAGGGAAGGATCATAGAACTTCTCCTTGATATGCAGGTCCTTTTAAAGTTTTGAAAAAGATTGGATCTCTTGCTTATTTGTTGGAATTACCTAAACATTCAAATGTGCATCCTATAATTAATTGTTAGCTTACTCAAAAGATATGTATCTAATGTTGCTCATGTTTTGCAGGACAATTATAAGCTAAAAGATGATGGCTGTTTGAGCTTCAACCTGAAATAATATTAGACACAAAGGAAAGATTTCTTAGAAATAGATCTATAGTAGAAAGTTTAGTGAAACGACACTGATACCTAGTAGAAGATTCGAGTTGGGTGAACTTAGATGATTTTCTAAAACATTATCCTTCTTTCCAACTCTGAGGACAAGGTTCTTAAAGGTGGGGAGGGGGGGGGGGGGAGAATTGTAATAGGCCTCTTTTCTAGTGAAATAATTCATTTTGAACTTTGTGAATTTCATCGTGGAGATAATTCTTAGAATGAATAATTAGGTCATTTTATGCATGTAGGAAAAATTTTGGGTTGACAAGTTTTATATTCTCTCTCCAGACCTTATTCGCATCATGTTTTCTAATGGAATTTTGAAGGTGAAGATGTAAGAATTAAGGAAAACTATGTATGAGAGAAAGGTAGAGCAAGTATAAGAGAATAAAAGTGCATGTGTGAAACTTTTGTGAATCATGTTTTAAGTACCTCGTTTAGGGTCCTACATTTAGTTCATTCTAAGAAAATGCCTTGGTTGTACTCTCTCTCTAGAATTTTGAAACTTGAAGGGCTCAAAAGTGGCATTTGGAGGTGGATTTGGACCTCGGACCTCTCTAACACTATCGTGCAGATCACAAGATTGAATAAAAGTGTCTCTCACAAGCTTAAGCTAATTGCTCACCGTTTTTGAGTTACAAGGCTTTGAAAAGTGTCGTTTTCCAATACTTCAAAAAAAATGAGGGCTTATCTATTTCTATTCAAATCAGTGAATCTCATGCTCACATGTCACCATGTCTAACTATGGATATTTTTGGATATGTCTTTTTGGTGTTTTTCTCCTATTTTTGACAAGTATGCTAAAGAAACAAAGCTCATTACGATTGCATGGCTTTTTGCGAAAGTTTTGGAGAAACTCGATTTTTTCTAGATTTGATGGATCGCACACTTCTTTGGGAGGGTAGCCATAAAACTTTGATATGGAGAGACTTGTGCATCAACACAGAGGATGCACAGAAATCTAAGAATTACCTTGTGATTGAGAGTGAGAGTGAGAGTGAGAGTGAGAATGTGATTGAGAGTGCGAGTGTGAATACGATTATGATAGCTCGAGGTGGTTGGGAGGTAGAGGCTTCGTCAAGAAGCTATTGTCCAAATCTATTGTAACCATTGATTCACATCTATAATATAAGAATTCTTCGTTCTCTGCGTCATATTTGTTTCTACTCTTTCGCATTAGATTTTATCTTACCTTGTGCAATTTCTGCATTCTTCTCTCCTCTGTTCTTTTTGATTGATTTAGAGATTGTGATTGGGGATAGATTGTGATTGAGGAAATGCTACAAGTGATATTAGAACATAATCAATCCTCGAGAATGGTGGAAGGTTTAACACAAAAGATTCGTGAACAAGAGGAGCTTAGTGAAAAGGTTCTTTGAGAATTGCACAAATAACGAGGTGGAAAGCAACCAGAAGGAGCAACATATTTGTTTGTGGAGCAGAAGGATGAAGTTGATGAAGGTGATGGAACATCTAGTGTACCTCGTGGGAAAGAAAAAAGCAATTCTTCACCAGGTGAGTTTGCCTTTAACCAAGTCTTCAAGAAGGGAAGCATGAGTGATTTTGATGGTGAGAAGAAGAGTGGTGAAGATTTTGAGGCATGGATTGAAGAATTGGAGGATTTCTATGATCTTCGACAATTTAGTGAAAAGTCCAAAGCAAAAGTTGGGATCCTACACCTACGTGGGATTACGAAGCTATGGTGGAAATCGTATATGTAGACTCGAATGTGTTCTGGTCTAGTTCTATGGAAGGAATTTAGAGAACAAGATAAAAAATGTTATTGTTCTCCACACTACCATATGGAGAAGAAGATGGAGTTCTACAATTTTCGACAACACAAAAGTGAAAGCATAGTTTATGTATTGATGAGTACAAAGAGAAGTTCCAACGACTTCATAAATATGCATTAGAGGTTAGTTGTAACCCTCTAAAGAGTTAATTTATTGAAGGACTTTGTGAGGAACTTTGCTTTCAAATCAAGGGATTTCGATGCAATGATTTTCTTGATGCTCTTGTGAAGGCTGAGAACTTTGAGAAGATGCAGAAGTTCAATTTGGAGAAGGCCAATAGAAGGAGATTCATTGCAACACGACATAGGCCACAAAGACCTGTTGCAATGAACATGAACAATTCAAAGAAGACTCCATCTTCAAATAACCAAGGCAAGAATCCTGCTTAGGTGGAAGATCAAAGGAGGCATCTATGAATCCAGTGGCAACAAGACCTTGATTTTATTGAGAGGGCAAAAAGACTTGGTCCGTGTTTTCATTGTGGGGAGCAAGGGCATCGGAGAAATGAGTGCCCAAATAAGGC
Source organism: Ceratopteris richardii (assembly GCA_020310875.1). Taxonomy (NCBI): domain Eukaryota; kingdom Viridiplantae; phylum Streptophyta; class Polypodiopsida; order Polypodiales; family Pteridaceae; genus Ceratopteris; species Ceratopteris richardii. The sequence continues at coordinate 148,887,888 of CM035406.1, read as the reverse complement.
AGTCTTTCAACTCACACAATCAAAAGCGATAAACATCATCGAGGAGGGTACAATATATGAGGAAGCAGATGATGGAGGCAACTGCCCTGACTCTACATTACATTGCATGGTGGTTATTTCTTTCCCAAAGGCTTCTGTAATCACGATTCCGGGTATGATTTCTACACATAAAATCAAATTTTTTATCGATTCAGGTAGTACCCATTGTTTTCTATCTTTCAAATTTGTACAGAATCTAGGGATAGCCCTAAATATGCAGATAACCAAACTTGTAGAGATGGGCAATAGACGATTATACTATATAAAAGTATATATTGAAAACCTTGAAGTTACTCTTTCTAGTAGGTGCTTTTCTGGGAGTTTCCATGTAATTGAGATGAAATAGAGTGATGCAATCACAGCCATGGATTGGTTACTTAAAAATTATGCAGTGATTAATTGTGAACAAAGAACGATCACTTTAAAGCTAGATGGTGAATCTATTCCTATTCTAGGCGATGCCGATAGCCCTAAATGTATCCTTATTTCTGCTATGGAGATAATTAAAGTTATACATGATGGTTGTACAACATTTATAGTGTATGTAAACAACGTGCATGAGAAAGATAATGAGGAAAGTGTTCCAAATTATGTAGAAAATCTTTGAAAGAATACGCAAATGTATTTCCAAAAGAGTTTCGTGGTATACCTCCACCTAGGCAGATTGACCATGCCATTGACCGATATCTAGGGAGTGAACCACATTCTAGCACACCCTATAGATTTAACATCGGGGAATTAAAGGAGCTTAAGATTCAATTAGATGACCTTCTGAAGAAAGGCTTGATAACACCCAGTGTCTCACCTTGGGATGCACCTGTGTGATTTCAGAAGAAGAAAGACGGCTCTTATAGATTATGCATTGACTATAGGGGGTTGAATAAAAGAACAATTAAGAATAAGTATCCAGTCCCTCACATAGATGACTTATTAGGTCAATTAAGTGGAGCGACTATATTCACTAAGATTGACTTAATATCTAGATATCATCAAATTAGGATAAAAAAAGAGGATATTCCTAAGACAGCTTTTCAAACACGATATGATCAGTATGAGAGGTTCTACCTTTTGGACAAACCAATGCTCTTGCCATATCTATGTGCTTGATGAATAATATTTTTCATGATTACCTAGATGAATTCTTCTTAGTATTTCCTGATGATATATTTTTATACTCTAAAGATGATTCTGAGCATGTGGTACATCTCAAGAAGACTTTGCAAAATCCTAGAGAACACAAATTGTATGGAAAAAAGAGTAAATGTTTCTTTTCTAAAGATAAACTCGTGTATCTAGGAAGAGTAATATCAAAAGAAGGAATCCTAATATATGAAGACAAGGTAAAAACAATAGTTGATTGGCCGATTCCTAAGACTGTAAGGGATGGTCAAAGTTTTCTTGGGTTGGCATAATATGAAAGAGCACATATTAAGGATTTCTTTAAGATAGCTACTCCCCTCACAAAATCGACTAAAAAGGATGTAGGAGTTGCATGGAGTGATGCCTATCAAAAATCATTTGAAATGTTGAAACAAAAAGTCATTGAAAATTGTGTTTTGAAAATACCAAAAATAGGAAAGCCTTTTGTGGTTGCATGTGATGCAAGCGGTAGTGAGATAGGATGTGTTCTTTCACAAGATGGTTGGGTGGTCGCATATGAGTCCAGAAAACTAAGAAAACATGAACTTAACTATCCTACTCATGATTTACAAATGCTTCCTATTATGCATGCACTTAACCATTGAAGACATCTATTATTAGGGGTTAGGTTTGAATGGAAAATAGATTATCAGAGTCTAAAATACATCTTCACACAACCATTGCTTAACAACAGGCAGAAGCATTGGATTGAATTATTAAGTGAGTATGATTTTGACATTAAGTATCTAGCTGGTAAGGAAAATAAGGTTGCTGATGCATTGAGTCGGAGACCTTTATGTAATAAATTCTGATTTTCTCAATCAAATTCAAGAAGATTGTAACCATTGATTCACATCTATAATATCAGAATTCTTCCTTCTCTACGTCATATTTGTTTCTACTCTTTCGCATCAGATTTTCTCTTACCTTGTGCAATCTCTGCGTTCTTCCCTCCTCTCTTTTTTTTTTGAGTGATCGAAAGATTGTGATTGGGGATAGTGTGTGATTGAGGAAAACCTACATTTTTTGAGCATATATTTCCAATCAAGATGAAAATAAAAGTAAAATAGTTAAGTGGTTGAAAATGAAAAAAGCAGATTGTATAAAAACTTGCTATGATGATGAATATCAATGTGTACACAATGAGATGATGGGAGGGGGAGAAACTCAGATTTGAGATTTGTAAAATTAAATATTTGCAATAGAGAATATAAAGCATTAAACATTTTAGTCCGAGATGAATAGAAAATTGAAGTAGATCATATGCGCTTGATATGGTAACCAACAACATCGTCTAAGAAAGAAAATGGTGGAAATGAGTGATACGTGCTAGAATAGAGTAGGAAAATGTTTAGACTTTTATCAATTAAAGAGGATTTAAGTGTAGTATATGGACTGGGGATTGTACACATCTTTGTGAGAAGAAAATGCTGATGAGTGTATACAACCATAAAGCACCAAAGTCATTGTGGCGGATTCTAGTTGTGGACTTGAGTACATGGACGCTTTCATACCATTCAATCAATGTGTCATAGTATATGGTTGATTTAGGTGATAGTACTTAAAATTGATACCTTGTTTGAGTAAATTTAGTATGTCACTCTCAAACAAAACATACAAAATTCGTGCTAAATTTGATCAAGGTGACAATGTTGATTGGACATATCAAAATGTTTCAAAGAGGCTCTTCATAAAGCTTTTAGATTACTCCTTTTTATGCATTTTCTTCAATCCACATAAATTGGAACTCATTTATTCTCAAGTACATCAGCTCTATGGGGATTTTTTAGCATATAGTGGTAGTAATATGTAAAGAAAACTAGATATACAAGGCCATTTTCTTCTTTATTACATGTTTTCTTGGAGTTTTTTGCCCCTAAACATATACAAGTTTCAATATCATTGCCACATTTTGACTCCCAAAGGACATGTCAATTGGTAGAGGTGTTGTTTTATGCCTTCGAACAGACACGTAAAATTAAAATAAATTTTTTCTAGGTGATAAGCATCTCGAAAGCTTTTCAGATCCAGAGTACAATTCATTGTTATATGTAGTTTCCACATCAATGTTGCTTACTTTGCCCACAAATAATTTGTTTCATAGAGCATCATCAAGTTAATTACCTATGTGAAAGTATTTTGAAAAAAATAAGAAAAAGCATGCACATAACATAGTATATCGATAAACAACAATCAGCTTTTGCCCACATTTCTAAAGAAATCAAGTATGCAACACAGGATATGAAGCAATACCCTTTCAAAGGGAGGTTTTTGGAGCATTTATTTCCAAGGTAGACACTATATATATATATATATATATATATATATATATATATATATATATGTATGTCTCTATGTATGTGTGTGTGTCATGGACAAAGGAAACCATCCTGAATCTCAGATTCCATGTGATTCCTATATCTCATTATTGGTTTAGAATTAGGAGAAACCAATGTTTCCATTGCGTTTGGAATGTGCCAAAACCCTAAGAACGAATGCCTTCTTACTTGATTTTGACATCCAGAGAACATGCTTTGAATTGATGACATCATCAATTCGTAACTGCCCTTGAACTGCCATTCGAAAACCTATATAAGGAGGGGTTGGTCACATCGATTCTCAATCTTGCCAATACGTGTATTGGGAGCTCAAGGAGTCATGATTGGCAAGTAAGTACTCTCCAAGTTCTAGTTCGAGTTCTTGTTCTTGTCTTGTTCCTTGTCCTAGTCTTGTCTAGTCTTGTATCCTGGACATCTAGTCTTGTCCTTTTGTAATCACATAGTACGAGATCTTTTTGAGTTCTTTCTTGTATCTAGTTCATCTCCGAGAATTATTTTCTTATAATCTAGAGATCTTGTTCCATACTTACGATCCCGGGTTGTGGGATCTCCTGTATCATCTCTAGCTGAGTTATCCATACCTATAGTCCTAGTTGGTGGGATTTCTTGTATCAGTCACGTATTCTTGTACTATTTCTCCTACGTGGGTATTCTTTTAATCTAAAGTGTATTTCTGAAATCCTATCTATTGTAGTCGGAGAGCACAATCTAGTGGTTCCCTGACATTTTGGCAAGACTAGCTTCTATCGAAGACTAGTCATCATGGAGAATGCTTATGAACAGATTGTAGCAACACTTCAAAGTCTCCAACAACAATTCGAAGACCTAACTCATCGATAAACACAAGTCGAGATGGGACATCCAGTGCATGTAGGTGCACTCCTCCAAGAATTACAAGAATGAATCTAGAGTCTTTAGAAAAATCAAGGGAGTATGCAAGTAAATCAATGACCTAGTACATCCTTCATGAGGGAACCCAAGATCTCCATGCTAGAAAACTTCCATGGTGATCGCACAAATTTCTGAGGATTCTTGCAACAAGTCAAATTTTATATCTACATGCAGCCTGATAGATACCCTGATGATGCACCAAGGTCGGTTTTATTGGAACCTTTCTCTACGGTCAAGGTTTATCATGGTTCGCCCCAATCTTGGAGAAGGATATGGCCATACTTCATGACTATGAGCGGTTTCTTGGAGAGCTCAATGCCACATTTGCAGATGCATACACGAGTCGAGTGGCAGAAACAAAACTTCGGAAGCTACTTCAAGGTAACCGCCCTGCCTCTACCTATGCATCAAAATTTAGGCAGTTGATATGTGACCTCACTTGGCACGAAGATGATTTCATAAGCCAACTTAGATGGGGCTTAAGAGATGATGTGAAGGACCTTCTACTCATGATGCCAGAAGTTAAGACATTGAATGAATACATCAACTAAACTATTCAATGTGATAACTACCTTTTTAAAAGTAAACAAGAAAAACAAGTAGAAGGAAGACCTAGCCAATGGAATCCCTTCCAGCTCACTCCTAGAGATGATTTTATGCCCGAACCTATGCAGATAAATGTAACTCAATTCCAACCTCTAAGACCACAAGAGAAACAAAGAAGAAGAGATAACAAGTTATGCATGTATTGTGGAAACCCTGGCCATATTGCAGTTAATTGTCCCAACAAGAGAACCAACTCCAAAGTTGCAGCCACCCTTGTAGAGCAAGGAAATGAGGAAGTCCAGTTGTAAAAGAGACCATAGAGTTGGACCATGATATAAGAAAGGGCCTCAGAATTCCAGCCACACCCGTAGAAACAAGTCTTGCCCCTATCAAGTTAATCATGTCTAAGAAGACCCTTTCCCTTATACCTCTCGTAGATTCAAGGGCCTCCTCATCTTTCATTGATGAGGTACTCATTAAGAAACATGGAATTCCAGTACTTCGGAAGACAAAACCAATAGTAGCTGAAGTAGTAGATGGACGGCCTCTAGCATCGGGGAATATAGCCATGCAAACCATACCACTTAGAGTACACCTTGGTGACCTTGATTCACACAGATGTTTCAATATAATATCAAGTCCAGTAAACATGGTTATCATCGGAATACGATGGTTAAGGAAACATAATCCAAAAATTAATTAGGAGAATAATAAAATCACCCGTCGAGATATTCAGAAGAACCCAAAATATGTTGGAGCCAAAGCCTTCATACATGTAGTAAGGAAGGAACTGACATATATGATCAATGACATACCAACTCAAGAGCCAAAGAAAGATGATTCAATGAAGCTACCTAACCAATACCAAGGTTTTGAACATGTCTTTGAAAAAAAGAATGGAGATATGCTCCCAGAGTATAGACCTTATGATTGTGCCATAGAACTTCAAGAGGGAGCAAAACCCCCCTTTGGGCCAATCTATAGACTATCCCCACAAGAACTTACAGAATTACATAAGAATATTGATGAGAATCTAGCCAAGGGGTTTATCAAACACTCGAAGTCTCCTGCAGGAGCCCCTACCCTATTTGTAAAGAAGAAGGATGGAACTCTTCGAATGTGTGTGGACTATCGTGGTTTGAATAAATTGACAATAAAGAACAGATATCCTATACCATTTATATCAGAGCTCTTGGAATGCCTTGGAAAAGCAAAGTTCTTCACTAAGATTGACCTTCGAGGAGCATACAATCTTTTCACGATCAGAGAAGGAGATGAATGGAGGACAACATTCCGAACAAGGTATGGACACTTTGAATATGCAGTTATGCCATTTGGTCTCACAAATGCTCTAGCAATCTTTCAACATATGATGAATGATATCTTTCAAGAGTATCTAGATGATTTGGTGGTAATATATCTTGATGATATCTTGATATTCTCCAAAAATCTAGGAGGTCATTTATTTCATGTAAAGATAGTTCTAGAGAAACTAAGAGAAAAAGGGTTATATGCAAAATTGGGGAAGTGCTACTTCCATCAGATAGAAGTGGAGTTTTTAGGGTACATTGTAACAGAGAAAGGACTCGTTATGGACCCTAAGAAAAGATAATCCTTGATTTGAAACCACCTTTGTGTGTTGGAGATGTATAATGTTTTCTAGGGTTTGCCCATTTCTATAGGATATTCATTAGAGATTACTCCAAGATTCTGACACCTCTTACCAAGCTTACAGGAAACGTAAAATTTTCATGGACCGAAGAAGCAGAAAAAACCTTTCAGACCTTGAAATCAGCATTCACGACTGCCCGAATCCTAGTTCATCCTGATTCGAGCAAACCCTTCTTCCTAGAAACTAATGCATCAGATTTTGCTCCAAAAATTAATTATGAAATCCATGATAAAGAACTTCTTGCCATAATAGACGTGTTTGATACCTAGCATCACCATCTAGAAGGAGCACCTCACAAACTTATTGTGTATACATATCACAAGAACTTAGAGTATTTTATGAACACTCACATTGTCAATAGAAGGCAATCTTGATGGAGTAACTTCTATCCAGATTTGACTTTGTCGTCACATACCGTCGAGGACGTCAACAATGTCAGTTAGATGCCCTTTCCAGAAGATATTACCTTGCACCAAAGAAGGGTGAAGAGGCCTTTGAACAACAAGAGATTCTATTACTCAAGCTTGAGCATCTCTAGTTAGCAGCTATCTCTTCAAGCCATCATGAAGATTCATCCTTGAATCATTTGATCTATGAGAATATATCACAGTATGAATTGTTTCGTAATATTAAGCAGAAAGCTCAAGAATGAAAATTACAAGAAGTAAACAAATTTCAGGAAAAGGATGGGTTACTACTCTATAAGAAGAACGTATTGTATGTCCTTTAGGAAAGCCCAGGATCCAAGTACTTCAACAATGCCATGAAAACCTTGCAGTAGGACATTTTGGAGTGAATAAAACAATAGAACTCATATCAAGGGACTTTTGGTGGCCTTAGATGTGGAAGGAAGTCAAAGAATATATCCGAACCTTTGATACTTGCAATAGAGCTAAGGTACCATGACATAAACCTCATCGCCTCTTGCAACCTCTACCTATTCCAGATAGGCCATGGGCTTCATTGCCTACGGATTTCATCAAAGATCTACCAAAGTCAGATAAGTATGATGACATTCTTGTTATTGTGGATAGATTTACAAAGGTGGCACACTTTATTCCAGCTACCAAGGCAATCACAGGTGCAGCCACTACTAGACTTTTTTTCAGATACATATTTAGGAATCATGGATTGCCTAAGATATTGTGAGTGATCTAGGTCCACAGTTCATATCCAACTTCTAGAATAGTCTTTGCAATATCCTTGGTGTTCAAGTTAAATTGTCTACAACAAATCATCCACAGACTAATGGACAAACACAATGGCTGAATCAAGTCCTAGAGCAATATCTCTGTTGCACCAACAACTATCATCAAAATGACTGGTTTGAGCTTTTACCCTTTGTAGAGTTTGCTTATCACAATAGTGTTCATGCATCTACTAAGCATACTCCCTTCTTTGCAAATTATGGATAACATCCAAGGATGGATATAAAACTCTCAAATCATGTCAAGAACCCAAATGTCGGAGACAAGGCCCAGTACCGAATGGACATTCACAAAGAACTCAAGGAAGAGATCTGTAAAGCTCAAGAACAATATAAGTACTATGCAGATCAACATTGTATTCAGAGTCCATCATAACAAATTCGAGATAATGTATGGTTACTCAGAAGGAATTTGCAAAGTTGAAGACCTTGTGCAAAGTTAGATCATCAAAGATTTGGTTCATTCACCATCTTGGCCAAGATTAATCTAGTCACCTTCAAGCTCCAGCTACCAAGTACCATGAGAATACATCCACTTCTCCATGTATCCATGTTTGAACCATATTAGATTTCACCATTGAGGGGGGTGAGAACTAGTCCTGTACCACCTATTGAGATTGATGATCATGCAGAATTTGAAGTCGAGCATGTCCTAGATTCAAGAATATCTCAAGAGAGATTGGAGTACTTTACTCATTGTAAAGGGTATGACATTAGTGATCGTACTTGGGAACGTACAGAGACACTTCAGAGAGCACTAGTCAAGGTTCAAGAGTTCCATAAGAGAAATCCAAAGAAGCCAAGACCATAGAACATGACCGCTCCTCATGGAACTCCTTGCTTGAGGGGGAGGTGATGTCATGGACAAACGAAACCATCCTAAATATTAGATTCCATGTGAATCCTATATCTCATGATTGGTTCAAAATTAGGAGAAACCAATGTTTCAATTGCATCCGGAACATGCCAAAACCCTAAGAATGAATGTCTTCTTGCTTGATTCTGACATCAGTCCATGCTTCGAATTGATGACATCATCGATGATATCATAAATTCATAACCACCCTTGGAAAACCTATATAAGGAGGGGTTGGCCACATTCATTCTGAGTCTTGCGAATACTAGTCTTTGGAGCTCAATGAGTGGTGACCACCAAGTAAGTACTCTCCAAGTTCCAATTCCTGTTCTTGTCTTGTTCCTTGTCCTAGTCTTGTCTAGTCTTGTATCCTAGACATCTAGTCTTCTCCTCTTGTAAACTCATAGTACGAGATCTTGTTGAGTTATTTCTTGTATGTGGTTCATCACCAAGAAGGGAGTTCTTGTAATCCAAAGATCTTGTTCCATACTTACGATCCCGTATTGTGGGATCTCTTGTATCATATCTAGCTGAGTTGTCTATACCTATAGTCCCGGGTTCTAGGACTTCTTGTATCAATCACATATTCTTGTACTATGTTCCCTACGTAGGTATTCTTGTAATCTGAAGTGTAGTACTAAAATCTTTTCTATTGTAGTCAGAGAGCACAATCTAGTGATTCCTTGACAGTATATATATATATATATATATATATATATATATATATATATACATACATATATATATATATATATATATATATATATATATATATATATATATATATATATATATATATGTGCATATATATATATATATATATATGTATATATATATATATATATATATATAGAGAGAGAGAGAGAGATAGATATATAGAGAGAAAGAGAGATGGAGAGAGAGAGAGAGAGATATAGAGAGAAAGAGAGATGGAGAGAGAGAGAGAAGATTCAATCAGCTAATTAAAACACTCATATGATGTTCAACATTAGAAATGAAAGAATATGAGGATGGTAGGTAGTAAAATCCCAATGAAAGGTTGGAAAATTATACATTTTCTATTAATGAATAAAAAATGATGCACATCATATGGGCTTGATATGGTGGAAAACATCATATTCAAAGGAATAAAGTGATGGAAGCAAATGAAATACACTCGCATTGGAAGGTTATTAGACTACGAAGTAGTACTAGTGTAGAGGTAAAAAAAATATTCAGTGGCTTGGCAGTTAAAAAGGACTTAAGTAGAATATGATGTTGATTTGAGATTCTGAACATCTTTGTTAGAAGAAAATGATGATGGAAGGCTACAAAACCATAAGGAAACATTAGTGGACCATTAGCTACTAGCATAGATCAGAAACTTAGATAAGCGATTAAGGAAGATAGAAGCTTCATAGTAGGTGGTAGTAGGATCATTTGACAACCCAAACCACATGCGATTATGTGCGTAGATGCCCCAATTGATTATAGAGTACCTCCTTGGAAAGTCTTTCTATGCCATCCTCACTTGGTTAGACCTTTTTAGCCATCTAGAAACCTATAGATTTTCCTCCCAATTACTTCATCAAGCATATTGTCAAAAAACAGAAGTGGGAATGGAGCGTGGATTGCCGGAACATTTAATTTCTGATAGTCAACATGAATGATTAACTGTTTATTATTCTTTGGTTCAATTACCATTGGGAAAACCCATTCCACATGCTCACTTTGCTATATAAAACCAATACATAATAGATGATGAATATGTTCCTTAACATGTTTCCCATAACTTGGACTCATTCTATAGCTATGCTCTTTAGTTGAATAAAGATCATATTTCATCAAAACTTGATGTTAATAAATCTTGGGATCTGAAACATTCATATCATTTTAATCCCATCAAAAATGTCAATAATCTTTGTCAACAATTTTGAAGCCCTTTTTCAAACATGTCTTCTAAATTCATACTCACGTGCATCGGATTGGGGTTAGATGAATTTCCTATATTAAAGGTAAGAACTTGGTCTTGAGGAACGCAAATTGTGGCCACTATCCCCACAAAATCTTAGAACAAAATTCTCTTAGATCAATAGAGAGAGAATCACCATTGCATGCAAGGACAAAATCTTCCTCTAGACTTGGATAGACTATGCATGGGATCCCTGATCATGTTGGGATAGATGGATGGACACTCCAAGAAATGAGTAGGTACTGTCAGATCCTCCTTTGTACTAGCTCCTTGTAACTTCAGAGTCGCGTTGTGAGCCCACTTACCTCTGCAATGACACTATACAAGTTCCTATGTATTTTGGAAATGATGTGAGAATGATTGAACCAAAACAGACTACTTCCAAGTTGAATGATTAATGAAAACCTTCTATTTTTGTTCACACACCTGCTACTTGTTATGCTCAGTGCTTCCAGTACAATAGGTATTAGAAAAATTCCTTTTAACTTACTAAGCTAATGATTCCAAGTGGAAGCACTTAAAATGATGCACTATACACAGAGCAATCAACTTAATAATTCACTCATTACCCTTGATTATTTAGGACCTCTACAGAGTTTGAGCAGTGAGTGCTGGGATGCGCTTTTCTCCAAATTGGCTGAATGGGTTTCCTTCAAAATTTGTAAGCACGTATAGAAATTGGAGCTAAATCAAGAAACTATAGAACATGAAAAATGGTCGCGAAACGACTGAGATATGAGTAGTACAAGTTGATAGGTATGAAGGACTATAACATAGAAATCATAGATGAGCAATGTAAATCTATTGTATTAATGAACAATGTTGTACAATATTATAGAGTTGAAAATCATAGCCTAATGATGGTGTTTAGTGTAGGCTACAATGTAGACTTCACTCTCTTACAATATGGCAATGGAGAACTCAAAAATTGAGTATTCTAACAACGACTTTTACATGTTACTTTTTATAAGTGCTACATGCAAGTTTTGAATTTGAATTCAACTTTTGGCTCTCTCAAAAAGTAATCGGCCAATCTAGGAGGTATTCTATCCAACATAAAGTTGTGGCTTTTCATCTAACAAACTCCACAAGTTTGTAGGTAGCTACAAATATTCTTTCAAGTTAAATAAGCTTTTACAAATGCTAAAGGATAAAATCTTCCTAGCAATGGTTTCCATGTAGCTTCAATTGTTCATGAACTTCTAGCCAAATGTGTAGACTTAAACTTTGCACCAACAGCTCCCCCTCAAGCCAAACATTTTGGCTTGTTCTTCTTTTTCAATCTTCGTGAATGTCTTGCAATCCAATCATTGACTTAAACCTGCAAAGTTTTGTACCATCTAATGCTTTAGTCAATAAGTCTCCACATTGCATACTAGTTGATACATATGCCAACTGAATATCCTTGCTCAAAAGCTTCTCTCTCACATAATGATAGTGGACCTCTATATGCTTGGTCCTAGCATGATAAATAGGATTTGCTGCAAGATGTACTGAGCTTCTGTTATCTCCAAAAACCATTGGAGATGTAGTATGAAAGCCTAAATCTGTATAACAATCTGACCCATATGGCCTCTTGAGTAGCATTGGCCAATCCTCTATACTCTTCCTCTATAGAAGGTAAATCAATAGTAGGTTGCTTCTTTGAAGACCATGATATAGGTTTATCACCTGCAAAGGATAGGTACCCTGAGGTACTCCTTCTATCATCTTTGCATCTTGCCCAATATGCATATGAATATATATTGATGTCCAAGTCTGATGTATAAGGAAAATACAATCCATGATTTTGAGTGTCCTTAAGGTACTTCAAAATCCTTTTGGCAGCTTCCAAATGAGGTGCCCTAGGCTTTTGCATAAACTGACTTAGAACACTTACTGCATAAGCAATATCAATCCGTGTTAATGTAGCACAGTTCAAGCTTCCCACTATGCTTTGGTAACCTGCAATATTCTCAAGTACATCACCTTCATGAGCACTTAATTTTAGGTTTACCTTCATTGGAGTACTTGCAACTATGGCATCCTGCAAATGAAACTTCTTTAACATATTTTTTATATAATTTCTCTGAGTAATATACTTTCTAGAGTTCTTATAGACTAAATCAAGCCCAAGGAAATATTTGAGTGATCCAAGGTCACTAATTTCGAACTCCTTCATCATCTGATTCTTGATCTGCTTGATTACCTGTGAGTATGATATCATTCACATATACACATAGGTATATTATCTCTGAATTATTTCTTTTCACAAACAAAGATGTATCTGCTTTGCTCATGATAAATACTTGATCCTAAAGGTATGTAGTCAACCTATGGTTCCATATCCTAGGGGCCTGCTTCAATCCATAAAGAGCTCTGGTGAATTTACATACATATGTTATCTTGTTTGGGTCCTCATAGCGAGCAGGTTGACACATGTACACCTCCTCTGAAATCTAGCCATTTAGAAATGCATTTTTTACAACCAACTGATACATTTTCCAATTCTTTGATGCAGCCACGCTTACCAATACCCTGATGGTTTGCATTTCGGCCACAAATGAGAAGGTTTCTTCATAATCAGCTCCTTGGGTTTGTGCAAAACGCTTATCCACAAGCCTAGCTTTGTACCTACTTATTGATCCATCAGATTTCCTTTTGATCTTATAGATCCATCTAGAACCAATTATCTTCATAGAGTCCTTCTTTGGTACTAGTTCCCAAGTATCACTCTCCTTGAGTGCTTCAATTTCCTCATCCATAGCTTCCTTCCATTCTTCCTTGTTCTTTGCCTCTTCTTATGATAATGTCTCTTCAAATGACAAGTCTTTTGCAAGATAAACAGAGTGCTTAGTAACGAGTGAAGTGTCATACCCATATCTGATTGGCTTCTTGCTCTCCCTTTGTGATCTTTTGATTGCTTGGTTGGATGATTTAGGTATATCCTCCAACTTCTTCATTTTGACTTTTCCTTTGGACTTCCATGCCTTGAACTCTTCTATGTTGACAACACGCCCATCACAGAAGAGGAGCTAACAGAAGCAATGGAAGCAACTCATCAATACATGGAAGTTTCTTTAGGTTTCTCCCTGTTTGGTTCTCAACAAGTGCAAGTTACTTTTTAAAGCAACTGAATACTTCATCTTTGTGCTTCATACAGTCCACCTACTATAATCATCAATGAAAGATACATAATACCTTGATCCAGATATTGAGGTATCCTTACTTGATCGCCATACATCAGTATGGACAAGCTCTAGGTAGTCCTCATGCATGTAGCCATTCCTTGATAAGAGTAACTTGTGAGATTTTCCAAATTGACAAGCACCACATTTATAAATCATGTGTTGCTTGGATACATTAGGTATCCCAAGCACACATTGATCTCTAAACATATCTTTTAAGGTTCTTTCACCAACATGCCCTAATCCCTTATGCCAAATTTCAAGCTCTGATAATGTTTGATCTTTATAGCTATAAAGTGCAATGTTCCTTGTATCCTCAAGTTCCAAAATGAATAATCTACAAGTCTTTTCTCCTTTGGCAATTCTCTTGAATCCATGTTGGGGATCCTCCATAAATGCTCCATATTGGTTGAACCTGATGTGCAAACCCTTTTCCACAATCAACACTTATCAAATTCTTGGTAATTGTAGGTACATATAGAACTCTACTCAACATATTCTTGTTTCCATCAAAGGTCTTAACATTTCCTACTTTAATCACTGAGTACTTGGTGTCATCACCTGTTTGTACTTAATGCTTACCCTTTAGTTCTTCAAGGTTAGAGAGAAGAGCTACATGGATTTTATAATATCCTCCATATTCCTTCTATTATCTTAATTTCAAACATTGTAAATATGATATGATGTATTTTAACATTGTGTACCATATTCAACAATTGAGTTGCAACTTGTAGCTGCAGTGCTATATATGCACATAAAGATTAGTTGGAATCCACAACCAACATGAAAAATACATCATGGTTCGTAATTGTAAAATTAACAAGCATGATGTATTTTGCATGTTGTTTATTGATGGGGTGCTCTATTTCAAGTGTTTTTGGAAATAGTCAAATTTTTGCATTGCGATACAATTACCGACCATGATGTATTTTGCACGTTGGTGGTTAAGGTTTTGCATTGAAATAGTCAACCATGATGTATTCTGCATGTTGGTTGTGAATTATTTTTGGAAATAGTCAACAACCTACATGCAAAATACATCATATCTTGTAATTATACTTGAGTGCAAGAACTTGAATATTTTCCAAAAACTATTGAAATTGAGCCTGCCAATGCATGCCTGCTATAATTATGTACACATTTGGATACTTCTAGTGTTGATCAAAGAAATATGAAATTGCTTACACAATCAATGTGATAGTGCATTGTTAAAGAACAAGATTAAATTGAGTATAAAGTATTCAAATTACACCCTTGCATGAGTATACTTGACAAAGTTTGTACAAGTCTAAGAGTGTGAGTAGGGTGTTTGCAAAAATTCCTCTATAAATTATTCAAATTACACCCCACCATGAGTATGCTTGACAAAGTTTGTACACGTCTAGGAGTGTGTTTGTGGTGAACTTCAACAAGAAATGAAATAATTTGATACCAATTACTAGAGTTCAAGGATAAAAAATTCTCATGAATATTGTGAGGAATCCAAAGCTTAGGAGCAAAATAGAGAGTATATTGGTACGCCTATGATAAAGTAAAACATGTACTCCATTAGGGATATGAGAATATATACAAAATGGAGAGGGAACATACTAAAGTGATAAAACGTTTCCTCTATACCCTCAAGTGTGCTCATGCACATCTCTACCAAAATACAGTAGCCCAATGATTGTCCCAACTACTATGCATAGTAGTCGCTTCATGTTCTTACCAACCATAATGTATTTTGCATGTTGGTTGTAAATGTTTTGCATTGCAATAGACAACAACCATGATGTATTTTGCATTCTGGTTTTCAATTGTTCCAAAAACTAGTCAACAGCCAACATGCAAAATACATCATGGCTAGTAACTGGACCTTAGTGTAGAAAGTTGACCATTTCTAGAAATAGTTGGAATAGAGCTTCCCAATGCATGATTGCTAGAACAACCTACACTTTTGGATGCTTCTACTAGTGATCAAAGACTACAATTAAAAGCAATAAAGAAAGACTAAATTGCTTAGCTAGTTAATATGCTAGTGCATTTGCTGAAAACAAGATTAAATTGACTATTGAATTGCAAAAATCCCTAAAACAATTATTCAAATTACACCCCACTATTAGTATGCTCAAAAAAGTTTGTAGAATTCAAACATTGTGACTAGTGCGGTGTTGGAAATGAACCTCAACAAGGAATGAACTACTTTGATACGGATTCCTAGAGTTCAAGAATAAACAGTGCTCATGAATAGTGTGAGGAATCCAAAGATTACGAGAAAAATAGAGACTATATTGGTAAGTTTATAACATAGTAAAAAACGTAATCCATTAGGGTTGTGGGAATATATACAATGGGGAGAAGGAGCATAGGAAAGTGAGAACTACTTTCCCTTGTATCCCCAAGTGTGGTCATGCACATCTCTCGTGAAATATACTAGCACAAGGATGGTCCCCAGTACTATGCATAGTAGCCCCTTTATGTTCTCAATTTCTCTATATACTCCAAGCACACACACACACTCACACACACACTCACACACACACACACACACACATATATATATACATATATATATATATATATATATATATATATATATATATATATATATATATATATATATATATATATATACTATCACGTTTTCTTAGAAACAATGTGTTAATGACACTTGTATGGTCAAGGATGTGTTAAATGGTTAAAAAACGATTGACCCTTGGAGATCAAGTATCCAACAAAGGAGATGAATATGAAGAGGATGGGAGGAAATATACTTTCCAAGGGAGGTTTTTTGTAATAGGCCTCTTTTCTAGTGAAATAATTCCTTTTGAACTTTCTGAATTTCATTATGGGGATAATGATTAGAATGAATAATTAGGTCATTTATAATGCATGTAGGAAAACTTTTGGGTGGACAAGTTTCATATTCACTCTCTAGACCTTATTCACATCTTGTTTTGTAATGGAAATTTGAAGGTGAAAATGAAAGAAATAAGGAAAAATCTATATGAGAGAAAGGTAGAGCAAGTATACGAGAATAAAAGTGAATGTGTGAAATTTTTTTGACTCATGTTTTAAGGACCTCTTTCTCGGTCCTACATTTAGTTCATTGTGAGAGAATTCCTTGATTTTACTTTCTCTCTAGAATTTTGAAACTTGGAGGGCTCAGAAGTGGCATTTGGAGGTGGATTTGGACCTCGGACCTCTCTAACACTATCGTGCAGATCGCAAAATTGAATAAAAGTGTCTCTCACAAGCTTAACCTAATTTCTCATCGTTTTTAGTTAGAGGGAAAAGGTTGGGATCCTACACATGCGTGGGATCGCAAAGCTATGGTGAAAGGCGTATATGCAGACTCAAATGTGTTTTGGTCCAGTTCTATGGAAGGAATTTAGAGAACAAGTTGAAAAACCCTATTGTTCTCCACACTACCATATAAAGAAAAAGATGGAGCTCTACAATTTTTGACAACATGAAAGTGATAATCATGGATTATATGTTGATGAGTACAAAGAGAAGTTCCTATGTCTTCATAAATATGCATTAGTGGTTAGTGGTAACACTCTAAAGAGTAAATTTATTGAAGGCCTTTGTGAGAACTTCGGTATCAAGGCAAGGGATCTAGATGCACTGATTTTCTTGATGCTATTGTGATGGCCGAGAACTTTGAGAAGATGGAGAAGTTCAATGTGTAGAAGGAAAAAAGAAGCAGATTCATTGCAACAGAACATAGGCCACAAAGACATGTTGCAATGAACATGAAAAATTCAAAGAAGACTTCATCTTCAAATAAACAAGGCAAGAATCCTGCTCAGGTGGAAAATCAAAGGAGGCATCAACCAATCCAGTGGCAACAAGATCCTGATTTTATTGAGAGGTCAAAAAGACTTGGTCTGTGTTTTCGTTGCGGGGAGCAAGGGCATCGGACATATGAGTGCCCAAATAAGGCATTCATTCGACCCACACAATCAAAAGTGATAAACATCATCAAGGAGGGTACAATTATTGAGGAAGCAGATGATGGAGGTATGTGCCCTAACTCTACTTTATGTTGCATGGTGGTTAGTTCTTTCTCAAAGGCTTATGTAATCACGATTGCGGGTATGATTTATGCACATAAAATCAGATTTTTCATCGATTCGGGTAGTACCTATTGTTTTCTATTTTTCAAATCGGTACAAAATCTAGGGATAGCCCTAAATATGTAGATAACCAAACATGTAGAGATGGCTAATGGACGATTACACTACACGAAACGATATATTAAAAACCTTGAATTTACTCTTTTTGATAGATGCTTTTTTGGGAATTTCCATGTAATTGAGATGAAATAGAGTGATGAAATCATAGGCATGGATTGATTAGTTAAAAATTATGCGATGATTAATTCTGAAAAAAGAACGATCACTTTAAAGTTAGATGATAAATCTATTCATATTCTAGGTGATGCCTATAACCCTAAACCTATCCTTATTTTGGCTATGCAGATAATTAAAGGTATACATGATGGTTGTAGAAAATTTATAATGTATGTAAACAACGTGCATGAAAACAATAATGAGGAAAGTGTTTCGAATTATGTAGAAAATCTTTTGAAAGAATACGCATATGTATTTCCAGTAGAGTTGCCTAGTATACCTCCACCTAGGCAGATTGGCCATGCCATTGACCTATATCTAGGGACTCAACCATATTCTAGAGCACGCTATAGATTTAACATCGAGGAATTAAAGGAGCTCAAGATTCAATTAGATGATCTTTTGAAGAAAGGCTTGATGAGATTGAGTGTCTCATCTTCGAGTGCACCTATTTTATTTCAGAAGAAGAAAGACGGCTCTTATAGATTATGCATTGACTATAGGGGGTGAATAAAAGAACGATTAAGAATAAGTATCCACTTCCTCATATGGATGACTTATTAGGTGAATTAAGTAGAGCAACTGTATTCACTAATATTGACTTAAGATCTGGATATCACCAAATTAGGATCAAAACAGGGGATATTTGTAAGACAGCTTTTCGAACACGATATGGTCACTATGAGTTTATGGTTCTACCTTTTGCATTAAGAAATGCTCCTTCCACATTTATGTGCTTGATGAATAATAGTTTTCACAATTACCTAGATGAATTCATCTTAGTATTTCTTGATGATATATTTGTATACTCTAAGGATGATTCTGAACATGCGGTACATTTGAAGAAGACTTTGCAAAATTTTAGAGAACACAAGTTGTATGGAAAAAAGTGTAAATTTTTCTTTGCTAAGGATAAACTTGTGTATCTAGGAAGAGTAATATCAAAAGAAGGAATCCTTATGGATGAAGATAGAGTAAAAACAATAGTTGATTGACTAATTCCTAAGACTATAAGGGATGTTAGAAGTTTTCTTGGGTTGGCACAATAAGAAAGAGCACATATTATGGATTTCTCTAAGATAGCTACTCCCCTCACAGAATTGACTAAAAAGAATGTAGGATTTTCGTGGAGTGATGCCTGTCAAAAATCATTTGAAACATTGAAACAAAAATTTGTTGAAAATTGTGTTTTTAAAATAGCAAAAATGGGAAAGCCTTTTATGGTTGCATGTGATACAAGTGTTAGTAAGATAGGATGTGCTCTTTTAGAGGATGGTAGGGTGATCACATATGAGTCCAAAAAACTAAGAAAACATGAACTTAACTATCCTAGTCATGATTTAGAAATGCTTGTTGTTGTGCATGCACTTAAGCATTGGAGACATCTATTGTTAGGGGTTAAGTTTGAATTGGAAACATATCATCAGAGTCTAAAATACATCTTCACACAACCATTGCCTAACAACAGGTAGAAGTGTTGGATTGAATTATTAAGTGAGTATGATTTTGACATAAAGAATGTGGCTAATAAGGAAAATAAGGTTGGTGATGCATTGAGTTGGAGACCTTTATGTAATCTTGTTTCTCTAATATATTCTAATTTTCTCAATCAAATACAAGAAGAGATAAAATAGGATCCTTTTTATGCACCTATTTTGAGTTCTTTGAATGAGAACAGGGGATCGATGTATGAGGAAAATTTTCATTTGCAGAATGGAACATCATATTGTAACAATCGGCTATGCACCTATGTCAAAACAAATTATTCTTACTTTTGGCCATGTATGAAGTGGGATATTAGAAAATATTTAAGTGAATGTTTGAAGTGCCAATTGGTAAAATTTGAGTTTAAGAGGATGCGTGGAATGCTCCAACCTTTGGATGTTCCAAATCAGAAGTGGGAGTGTATTTCTATGGACTTTATCACTAAGCTACCTATGATGAGAAGTAAGCATGATACCATATTTGTTGTAGCCGATCAGCTTACCAAGATGGCACATTTTTTTCTTATGAAAAAGACTGATATGCATTGAATGTTGCAAGAATCTTTGTAAATGAATTTTTAGGATTGCATGGAATGCCTAAAAGCATAATTTTTGATAGAGATTCTAGATTTACATCAGAATTTTGGAGAGCAACATTTGAATCGATTGGAACTCAACTTTGTATGAGTACAACTTTCCATCCACAAACTGATGGGGAAACCGAGAGGGTTAAAACGGTATTTGAAGATATGTTGTGTATGTATGTGAATGAAAAGTAGGATAACTGGAGTGAATATTTACCCTTGATTGAGTTTGCATACAATAGTGCATGGCATGCAGCTATAAAAATGACTCTGTTTGAAGCTATGTACAGTTATAATTGTTTGGTTCCACCTTCGTTTTTGGGTTTTCCAAATAAAGTATAAGAGTCCAAAGAAATGCTTGATAAAATGGATGAAGAACTTGGGAAAATTAAGAAACACATAAAAGAAGCTCAGAAAAGACAAAAGAAATTCTATGATTTAAAGAGAACACCACTCAAATCTCAAGTTGATGACACGGTATTTCTTAAAGTTAATCCTCACCGATCTAACTTGTTGCTAGGAAAGGATCATAGAATTTCTCCTTGATATGCAGGTCCTTTTAAAGTTTCGAAAAAGATTGGATCTCTTGATTATTTGCTGGAATTACCTAAACATTCAAATGTGCATCCTATATTTCATGTTAGCTTACTTAAAAGATATGGATCTAATGTTGCTCATGTTTTGCAGGACAATTATAAGCTAAAAGATGATGGCTCTTTGAGCTTCAACTTGAAATAATATTAGACACAAAGGAAAGATTTCTTAGAAATAGATCTATAGTAGAAAGTTTAGTGAAACGGCACTCATACCCTGTAGAAGATTCGAGTTGGGTGAACTTAGATGATTTTCTAAAACATTATCCTTCTTACCAACTCTAAGGAGAAGGTTCTTAAAGGTGGGGGGGCGGGGGGGGGGGGGGGGGGGGGGGGGGGGGAGGGAGAGAATTGTAATAGGCCTTTTTCACCTTGAAGTTACTCTTTCTACTAGGTGCTTTTCAGGGAGTTTCCATGTAATTGAGATGAAATAGAGTGATGCAATCATAAGCATGGATTGGTTACTTAAAAAATATGCAATGATTAATTGTGAACAAAGAACGATCACTTTAAAGCTAGATGATGAATCTATTCCTATTCTAGGTGATGCCTATAGCCCTAAACGTATCCCTATTTCTGCCATGCACATAATTAAAGGTATACATGATGGTTGTAGAACATTTATAGTGTATGTAAACAATGTGCATGAAAAAGATAATGAGGAAAGTGTTCCGAATTATGTAGAAAAGCTTTTGAAAGAATACACAGATTTATTTCCAAAAGATTTTCTTGGTATACCTCCACCTAGGCAGATTGAGCATGCCATTGACCTATATCTAGGGAGTGAACCACATTCTAGATCACCCTATAGATTTAACATCGAGGAACTAAAGGAGCTTAAGATTCAATTAGATGATCTTCTGAAGAAAGGCTTGATAACAGCTAGTGTCTCACCTTGGGGTGCACCTGTGTGATTTCAGAAGAAGAAAGACGACTCTTATAGATTGTGCATTGACTATAGGGGGTTGAATAAAAGAACAATTAAGATTAAGTATAAAGTCCCTCACATAGATGACTTATTAGGTCAATTAAGTGGAGGCACTATATTCACTAAGATTGAATTAAGATCTAGATATCATCAAAATAGGATTAAAAAAGAGGATATTCCTAAGACAACTTTTCGAACACGATATGATCACTTTGATTTTACAGTTCTACCTTTTGGATTAATGAATGCTCTTGCCATATTTATGTGATTGATGAATAATATTCTTCATGACTACCTAGATGAATTCATCTTAGTATTTCCTGATGATATATTTGTCTACTCTAAAGATGATTCTGAGCATGCGGTACATCTCAAGAAGACTTTGAAAACTCTTTGAGAACACAAATTGTATGGAAAAAAGAGTAAATGTTTCTTTGCTAGCGATACACTCGTGTATCTAGGAAGAGTAATATCAAAAGAAGGAATCCTAATATATGAAGACAAAGTAAAAACAATAGTTGATTGGCCGATTTCTAAGACTGTAAGGGATGTTGGAAGTTTTCTTGGGTTGGAATAATAGGAAAGAGCACATATTAAGGATTTCTCTAAGATAGCTACTCCCCTCACAAAATTGACTAAAAAGAATGTAGGATTTCCGTGCAATGATGCCTATCAAAAATGATTTGAAACATTGAAACAAAAAGTCATTGAAAATTATGTTTTGAAAATACCAAAAATAGGAAAGCCTTTTGTGGTTGCATGTGATGCAAGCGGTAGTGAGATAGGATGTGTTCTTTCACAACATTGTAGGGTGGTCGCATATTAGTCCAGAAAACTATGAAAACATGAACTTAACTATCCTACTCATGATTTACAAATGCTTCCTGTTATGCATGCACTTAAGCATTGGAGACATCTATTATTAGGGGTTAAGTTTGAATTGAAAACAGATCATCAAAGTCTAAAATACATCTTCACACAACCATTGCTTAACAACAAGCAAAAGCATTGGATTGAATTATTAAGTGAGTATGATTTTGACATTAAATATCTGGCTAGTAAGGAAAATAAGGTTGCTGACGCATTGAGTCGAAGACCTTTATGTAATCTTGTTTCTGTAATAAATTCTGAATTTTTTAATCAAATTCAAGAAGATTGTAACCATTGATTCACATCTATAATATCAGAATTCTTCCTTCTCTTCGTCATATTTGTTTCTACTTTTCCGCATCAGATTTTCTCTTAGCTTCTGCAATCTCTATGTTCTTCTCTCCTCTCTTATTTTTGAGTGATCGAAAGATTGTGATTGGGGATAGATTGTGATTGAGGAAACTCTACATTTTTTGAGCATATATTTCCAATCAAGATAAAATAAAAGTAAAATAGTTAAGTGGTTGAAAATGAAAAAAGTAGATTGTATAAAAAATTGCTATGATGTTGAATATCAATGTGTAAACAATGAGATGATAGGAGGGGGAGAAACTCAGATTTGAGATTTGGAAAATCAAAGATTTGCAATAGAGAATATAAAGCATTAAAGATTTTAGTCCTAGATGAATAGAAAATTTAAGTAGATCATATGCGCTTGATATGGTAACCAACAACATCGTCTAAGAAAGAAAATGGTGGAAATGAGTGATAAGTGCTAGAATAGAGTAGGAAAATGTTTAGCCTTTTATCAATTAAAGAGAATTGAAGTGTAGTATATGGAATGGGGATTGTGCACATCTTTCTGAGAATAAAATGGTGATGAGTGTATACAACCATAAAGCACCAAAGTCATTGTGACGGATTCTAGTTGTGGACTTGAGTACATGGATGCTTTCATACCATTCAATCAATGTGTCATAGCATATGGTTGATTTAGGTGATAGTACTTAAAATTGATACCTTGTTTGAGTAAATTTAGTATGTCACTCTCAAACAAAACATACAAAATTCGTGCTAAATGTGATCAAGGTGACAATGTTGATTGGACATATCAAAATGTTTCAAAGAGGCTCTTCATAAAGCTTTTAGATTACTCCTTTTTATGCATTTTCTTCAATCCACATAAATTGGAACTCATTTATTCTTTAGTACATCAGCTCTATGGGGATTGTTTAGCATATAGTGGTAGTAATATGTAAAGAAAACTAGATATACAAGGCCATTTTCTTCTTTATTACATGTTTTCTTGGAGTTCTGTGCCCCTAAACATATACAGTTTCAATATTATTGATACATTTTGACTCCCAAAGGACATGTCAATTGGTAGAAGTGTTGTTTTATGCCTTCGAATAGACATGTAAAATTAAAATAAATTTTTTTCTAGGTAATAAGCATCTCGAAGAACTTTTCAGTTCCAGAGTACAATTCATTGTTATATCTAGTTTCAACATCAATGTTGCTTACTTTACGCAAAAATAATTTGTTTCATAGAGCATCAGCAAGTTAATTACCTATGTGAAAGTTTGTTGAAAAAAATAAGAAATAACATGCACATGACATAGTATATCCATAAAAAACAATCTGCTTTTGCCCACATTTCTAAAGAAATCAAGTATGCAACATAGGATCTGAAGCAATACCCTTTCAAAGGGAGGTTTTTGGATCATTTATTTCCAAGGGAGATACAATATATATATATATATATATATATATACATATATATATATATATATATATATATATATATATATACATATATATATATATATATATATATATATATATATATATATATATATATATATATGTGTGTGTGTGTGTGTGTCTGTATGTATGTGTGTGTGTGTGTGTCACGGAAAAAGGAAACCATCCTGAATCTCATATTGCATGTGAATCCTATATCTCATAATTGGTTTAGAATTCAGAGAAACCAATGTTTCCATTGCATTTGGAACGTGCAAAAACCCTAAGAATGAATGTCTTCTTACTTGATTTCGGCATCCAGAGAACATGCTTCGAATTGATGACATCATTAATTTGTAAGCACCCTTGAATTGCCATTGGAAAACCTATATAAGCAGGGGTTGGCCACATTGATTCTCAATCTTTCCAATACCACTCTTGGGAGCTCAAGGAGTCGTGATCATCAAGTAAGTACTCTCCAAGTTCCAGTTCCTCTTCTTGTCTTGTTCCTTGTCCTAGTCTTGTCTAGTCTTGTATCTTGGACATCTAGTCTTGTCCTTTTGTAGTCATGTGTACGATATCTTGTCGAGTTCTTTCTTGTATCTAGTTCATCTCCCAGAATTGAGTTCTTATAAACCAGAGATCTTGTTCCATACTTAGGATCCCAAGTTGTGGGATCTCCTGTATCATCTCTAGCTGAGTTATCCATACCTATAGTCCTAATTTGTGGGATTTCTTGTATCAGTCACGTATTCTTGTACTATTTTTCCTACATGGGTACTCTTTTAATCTAAAGTGTATTTCAGAAATCCTGTCTATTGTAGTCGGAGAGCACAATCTAGGGCTTCTCTGACATTTTGGCAAGACTAGCTTTTATCCAAGACTAGTCATCATGGAGAATGGTTATGAACAGATTGTAGCAACACTTCAAAGTCTCCAACAACAATTCGAAGACCTAACTCATCGATAAACATAAGTCGAGATGGGACATCGAGTGCATGTAGGTGCACTCCTCCAAGAATTACAAGAATGAATCCACAATCAATAGAAAAATCAAGGGAGTATGCAAGTAAATCAATGACCTAGTACATCCTTCATGAGGGAACCCAAGATCTCCATGCTAGAAAAGTTCCATGGTGATCACACAAAGTGTTGAGGATTCTTGCAACAAGTCAAATTTTACATCTCCGTGCAGCCTGATAGATACCCTGATGATGCACCAAGGTCGGTTTTGTTGGAACCTTGCTCTACGGTCAAGCTTTATCATGGTTCGCCCCAATCTTGGAGAAGCATATGGCCATACTTCATGACTATGAGGGGTTTCTTGGAGAGCTCATCGCCACATTTGGAGATGCATACACGAGTCACCGCCCTGCCTCTACCTATGCATCAGAATTTAGGTAGTTGATATGTGACCTCACATGGCACAAAGATTATTTCATAAGCCAACATAGATGGGGCTTAAGAGATGATGTGAAGGAGCTTGTACTCATGATGCCAGAGGTTAAGACATTGAATGAATACATCAACTAAGCTAGTCAATGTGATAACTATCTTTTTGAAAGTAAACAAGAAAAACAAGTAGAAGGAAGACCTAGCCAATGGAAACCCTTCTAGCCCACTCCTAGAGATGAGGTTATGCCCGAACCTATGCAGATAAATGTAACTCAATTCCAACCTCTAACACCACAAGAGAAACAAAGAAGGAGAGATAACAAGTTATGCCTGTATTGTGGAAACCCTGGCCATATTGCAGTTAATTGTCCCAAGAAGAGAACCAACTCCAAAGTTGCAGCCACGAAGTCTAGTTGTGAAAGAGACTATACAGTCAGACCATGATATAAGAAAGGGTCTCATAATTCCAGCCACACCCGTAGAAACAAGTCTTACCCCTATCAAGTTAATCATTTCTAAGAAGACCCTTTCCCTTATAGCTCTGGTAGATTCAGGAGCCTCCTCATGTTCCATTGATGAGGTACTCATTAAGAAACATGGAATTCCAGTACTTCATAAGAACAAACCAATAGTAGTTAAAGTAGTACATGGACGGCCTCTAGCATCGGGGAATATAACCATGGAAACCATACCACTCAGAGTACACCTTGGTGACCATGGTTCACAGATATGTTTCAATGTAATATCAAGTCTAGTAAACATGGTTATCATCGGAATGCCATGTTTAAAGAAACATAACCCAAAAATTAATTCCGAGAATAATAAAATCACCTATCAAGATATCCAGAAGAACCCAAAATATGTTGGAGCCAAAGCCTTCATACATTTAGTAAGGAAGGAACTGACATATATGATCTATGACATACCAACTCAAGAGTCGAAGAAAGATGATTCAATGAAGCTACCTAACCAATACCAAGAGTTTGAAGATGTCTTTGAAAAAAAGAATGGAGATATGCTCCCAGAGCATAGACCTTATGATTGTGCCATAGAACTTCAAGAGGGAGCAAAACCACCCTTTGGGCCAATCTATAGACTATCCCCAAAGGAACTTACAGAATTACCTAAGAGTATTAATGAGAATCTAGCCAAGGGGTTTATCAAACACCTGAAGTCTCCTGCAGGAGCCCCTACCCTATTTGTAAAGGCGAAGGATGGAACTCTTCGAATGTGTGTGGACTATCGTGGTTTGAATAAATTCACAATAAAGAACAGAACTCCTCTACCACTTATATCAAAGCTCTTGGAATGCCTTGGAAAAGCAAAGTTCTTCACTAAGATTGACCTTCGAGGAGGATACAATCTTGTCAAGATCAGAGAAGAAGATGAATGGAAGACAACATTCCGAACAAGGTATGGACACTTTGAATATGTAGTTATGCCATTTGCTCTCACAAACTCTACCAATCTTTCAACATATGATGAATGATATCTTTCAAGAGTATCTAGATGATTTGGTGGTAACATATCCTCATGATACCTTGATATTCTCCAAACATCTAGAAGGTCATGAATGTCATGTAAAGATAGTCCTAGAGAAACTAAGAGAAAAAGGGTTATATGCAAAATTGGGGAAGTTCTACTTCCATAAGATAGAAGTGGAGTTTTTAGGGTACATTGTAACAGAGAAAGGAATCTTTATGGACCCTAAGAAAAGACAATCCTTGATTTGAAACCACCTTTGTGTGTTGGAGATGTACAATGTTTTCTAGGGTTTGCCCATTTTTATAGGATATTCATTAGAGATTACTCCAAGATTGTGACACCTCTTACCAAGCTTACAGGAAATTCAAAATTTTCATGGACCGAAGAAGTAGAAAAAACCTTTCAGACCTTGAAATCAACTTTCACTAAGGCCCGAATCCTAGTTCATCGTGATTCGAGCAAACCCTTCTTCCTAGAAACAGATGCATCATACTTTGTCGTAGGGGCCATTCTATCCCAATATAGAGATGATGGACACCTACATCCAAATGCATATCATTCAAGGAAATTTTCCCCTCCAAAAATTAATTATGAAATCCATGATAAAGAACTTCTTGCCATAGTAGACGTGTTTGATACCTAGCATCACCATCTAGAAGGCAATCTCGATGGAGTAACTTCCTATCCACATTTGACTTTGTCATCACATACAGTCGAGGATGTCAACAATGTCAGTTAGATGCCCTTTTCCAGAAGATATTACCTTGCACCAAAGAAGGGTGAAGAGGCCTTTGATCAACAAGAGAGTCTATTACTCAAGCCTGAGCATCTCTAGTTAGCAGCTATCTCTTCAAGCCATCATGAAGATTCAGCCTTGAATCATTTGATCTGTGAGAATATATCACAAGATGAATTGTTTCGCAACATTAAGCAGAAAGCTCAAGAACGAAAATTACAAGAACTAAACAAATTTTAGAAAAAGGATGGGTTACTATTCTATAAGAAGAATGTATTGTATGTCCCTCTAGGAAAGCTCAGGATCCAAGTAAATCAACAATGCCATGAGAACCTTGCAGCACGACATTTTGGAGTGAATAAAACAATAGAACTCATATCAAGGGACTTTTGCTGGCCTCAAATGTGGAAGGAAGTCAAAGAATATATCCGAACCTTTGATACTTGCAATAGATTTAAGGTACCGCGACATAAACCTCATGGCCTCTTGCAACCTCTACCTATTCCAGATAGGCCATGGGCTTCATTGTCTATGGATTTCATCACAGATCTACCAAATTCAGTTACCTATGATGACATTCTTGTTATTGTGGATAGATTTACAAAGGTGGCACACTTTATTCCAGCTACCAAGGCAATCACATGTGCATCCACTAGTAGGATTTTTCTCAAGTACATATTTAGGATTCATGGATTGCCTAATGATATTGTCAGTGATCGAGGTCCACAGTTCATATCCAACTTCTAGAACAGTCTTTGCAGTATCCTTGGTGTTCAAGTCAAATTGTCTACAACAAATCATCCTCAGACTGATGGACAAACAGAATGGGTGAATCAAGTCCTCGAGCAATATCTCCGTTGCACCAACAACTATCATCAAAATGATTGGTTTGAGCTTTTACCCTTTATAGAGTTTTCTTATAACAATAGTGTTCATGCATCTACTAAGCATACTCCCTTCTTTGCAGATTATGGATAACATCCAAGGATGGATATAAAACTCTCAAATCATGTCCAGAACCCAAATGTTAGAGACAAGGCCGAGTACCTAATGGACATTCACAAAGAACTCAAGGAAGAGATCCGTAAAGCTCAAGAACAATATAAGTACTATGAAAATCAACATTGTATTCAGAGTGCATCATAACAAATTCGAGATAAAGTATGGTTACTTAGAAGCAATTTGCAAACTTGAAGACCTTGTGCAAAGTTAGATCATCAAAGATTTGGTCCATTCACCATCTTGGCCAAGATTAATCTAGTCACTTTCAAGCTCCAGCTACCAAGTACCATGAGAATACATCCAGTTTTCCATGTATCCATGTTGGAACCATATCAGATTTCACGGTTGAGGGGGGAGAGCACTAGTCCTTCACCACCTACTGAGATTGAGGATCATGAAGAATTTGAAGTCGAGCATGTCCTAGATTCAAGAATATCCCGAGAGAGATTGGATTACTTTACTCATTGGAAAGGGTATGACATTATTGATTGTACTTGGAAATGTATAGAAAACCTTTAGAGAGCACCAATCAAGGTTCAAGAGTTCCATAAAAAATCCAATGAAGCCAAGACCAGAGAACATGACCCCTCCTCATGGAACGCCTCGCTTGAGGGGGAGGTGATTTCATGGACAAAGGAAACCATCCGAAAAATCAGATTCCATGTGAATCCTATATCTCATGATTGGTGCAGAATTAGGAGAAACCAATGTTTCAATTGCATCTGAAACATGCCAAAACCCTAAGAATGAATGTCTTCTTTCTCGATTATGACATCCAAAGTCCATGCTTTGAATTGATGACATCATCCATGACATCGTCAATTCGTAAGCACCCTTGGAAAACCTATATAAGGAGGGGTTGGCCACATTACTTGTGAGTCTTGCCAATACTAGTCTTGGGAGCTCAATGAGTGGTGACCGCCAAGTAAGTACTCCCGAAGTTCCAGTTCCTGTTCTTGTCTTGTTCCTTGTCCTAGTCCTCTCTAGTCTTGTATCCTAGACATCTAGTCTTGTCCTCTTGTAATCTCGTAGTACGAAATCTTGTTGAGCTATTTCTTGTATCTAGTTCATCTCCAAGAAGGGAGTTCTTGTAATCCAAAGATCTTGTTCGATACTTACGATCCCGGATTGTGGGATCTCTTGTATCATATCTAGCTGAGTTGTCTATACCTATACTCCTAGGTTGTGGGACTTCTTGTATCAATCACGTATTCCTGTACTATTTTCCATACGTGGGTATTCTTGTAATCTCAAGTGAAGTTCTAAAATCTTTTCTATTGTAGTCAAAGAGCACAATCTAGTGCTTCCCTGACTATATATATATATATATATATATATATATATATATATATATATATATATATATATATATATATATATATATATATATATATATATATAGAGAGAGAGAGAGAGAGAGAGAGAGAGATAGAGAAAAAGAGAGATAGAGAGAGAGAGAGAAGATTGAAGCAGCTAATTTAAAACATTCATATGATGATCAACATTAGAAATGAAAGAATATGAGGATGGGAGGTATTAAAATCCCAATGAAAGGTTGGAAAATTATACATTTTCTGTAGATGAATAAAAAATGATGCACATCATATGCGCTTGATATGGTGGACAACATCATATTCAAAAGAATAAAGTGATGGAAGCAAATGAAATACACTCGCAATGGAAGGTTATTAGAAAACGAAGTACCACTGTAGAGGTGAAAAAAATATTAAGTGGCTTGGCAGTTAAAAAGGACTTAAGTAGAATATGATGCTAGCATAGATCAAAAACTTAGATTAGCGATTAAGGAAGATAGAAGCTTCATAGTAGGTGGTAGTAGGATCATTTGACAACCAAAACCACATGCAATTCTGTGCATAGATGCCCCAATGGATTATAGAGTATCTCCTTGGAAAGTCTCTCTATGCCATCCTCATTTGGTTAGACCTTTGTAGCCATCTAGAAACCTATAGATTTTCCTCCCAATTACTTCATCAAGCATATTGTCAAAAAACAGAAGTTGGAATGGAGCGTGGATTGTCGGAACATTCAATTTCTCATAGTCAACATGAATGATTAACTATTTATTATTCTTTGGTTCAATTACCATTGGGAAAATCCATTCCACATGCCCACTTGGTTATATAAAACCAATACATAAGAGATGATTTATCAAAACTTGATGTTAATAAATCTTGGGATCTGAAACATTCATATCATTATAATCCCATCCAAAATATAAATAATCTTTGTCAATAATTTTGAAGTCCCTTTTGAAACCTGTCTTCTAAATTCATACTCACGTGCATCGGATTCGGGTTAGATGAATTTCTTGTATTGTAGGTAAGAACTTGGTCTTGAGGAATGCAAATTGTGGCCACTATCTTCATCAAGCCCCACAAAATCTTAGAACAAAATTCTCTTAGATCAATAGAGAGAGACTCATCATTGCATGGAAGGACAAAATCTTCATCTAGACTTGGATAGACTATGCATGGGATCCCTGATCATGTTGGGATAGATGGATGGACACTCCAAAAAATGAGTAGGTACTGCCGGATCCTCCTTTGTACCAGCTCCTTGTAGCTTCAGAGTTGCGTTGTGAGCCCACTTAGCTCTGCAATGACACTATAAAAGTACCTATGTACTTTGGAAATGATGTGAGAATGATTGAACCAAAACAGACTACTTCCAAGTTGAAGGATTAATGAAAAACTTCTATTTTTGTTCACACACACCTGCTACTTCTTATGCTCAGTGCCTCCAGTACAATAGGAATTAGAAAAATTCCTTTTAACTTACTAAGCTAATGATTCCAAGTGAAATCACTTAAAATGATGCACTATACACAGAGAAATCAACTTAGCAATTCAATCATTACCATCGATTATTTAGGACCTCTATAGAGTTTGACCAATGAGTGCTTCGATGCACTTTTCTCCAAATTGGCTGAATGGATTTCCTTCAAAATTTGTAAGCCTGTAGAAAAATTGGAGATAATTCAAGAAACTATAAAACATTGAAAATGGTCGCCAAATGACTGAGATTTGATTAGCACAAGTTGATAGGTATGAAGGACTATAACAGAGAGATCATAGATGAGCAATGTAAATCTATTGTATTAATGAACAATGTTGTACAAGATTATAGAGTTGACAATCGTAGCCTAATGTTGGTGAGTAAAGTGGGCTACAATGTAGACTTCACTCTCTTACAATATGGCAGTGGAGAGCTCGGAAATTGAGTATTCTAACACCGACTTTTACATGTTACTTTTTATAAGTGCTACATGCAAATTTTGAATTTGAATTCAACTTTTGGCTCTCTCTAAAAGTAATCTGCCAATCTAGGAGGTATTCTCTCCAACATAAAGTTGTGGCTTTTCATCTAACAAACTCCACGAGTTTTTAGGTAGCTACAAATATTCTTTCAAGTTGAATAAGCTTTTACAAATGCTAAAGGATAAAATCTTCCTAGCATGGTTTCCATGTAGCTTCAATGGTTCATGAACTTCTAGCCAAATGTGTAGGCTTGAACTTTGCACCAAAAGCTCCTCCTCAAGACAAACATTTTGGCTTGGTCTTCTCTTTCAATCTTCGTGAATGTCTTGCAATCCAATCATTGACTTGAACCTGTAAAGTTTTGTACCATCTAAGGCTTTACTTAATAAGTTTTCACATTGCATATTAGTTGATACATATGCCAACTGAATATCCTTGCTCAAAAGCTTCTCTCTCACATAATGATAGTGGACTTGTATATGCTTGGTCCTAGCATGATAAATAGGATTTGTTGCAAGATGTAATGAGCTTGTGTTATCTCCAAAAATTATTGGAGATGTAGTATGCAAGCTTAAATCTATGTATACCAATCTGACCCATATGGCCTCTTGAGTAGCATTGGCCAATCCTCTATACTCTTCCTCTGTAGAAGATAAATCAATAGTAGGTTGCTTCTTTGAAGACCATGATATAGTTTTATCACCTGCAAAGGATAGGTACCCTAAGGTACTCCTTCTATCATCTTTGCATCCTGCCCAATATGCACATGAATATATCTTGATGTCCAAGTCTGATGTATAAGGAAAATAAAATCCATGATCTTGAGTGCCCTTAAGGTACTTAAAAATCTTTTTCGCAGCTTCCAAATGAGGTGCCCTAGGCTTGTGCATAAACTGACTTAGAACACTTACTGCATAAGCAATATCACTCCTTGTTAATGTAGCATAGCTCAAGCTTCCCACTATGCTTTGGTAACCTGCAATGTTCTCAAGTACATGACCTTCATGAGCACTTAATTTTAGGTTTACCTTCATTGGAGTACTTGCAACTTTGGCATCCTGCAAATGAAACTTCTTTAACATATCCTGTATATACTTTCTCTGAGTAATTTGAATTCTAGAGTTCTTATAGACTAACTCAAGTCCAAACAAATATTTGAGTGATCGAAGGTCACTAATTTTGAACTCCTTCATCATCTGATTCTTGATCTGCTTGATTACCTGTGAGTATGATATCATCAACATATACACATAGGTATATTATCTCTGAATTATTTCTTTTCACAAACAAAGATGTATGTGCTTTGCTCATGATAGATACTTGATCCTGAAGGATGAGTGCACTATAAGGATGAGTGCACTATATCCCTTTATCATGTGCTACAAAAGTTTTTCTATACTGCTTGGTTTTTTGCTTAAGTTAAGTCAATTGCAAGCTTTGATGTAGATGAGAAGGTCACTAGAGATTATGCATGGAGTCCTCTTTGCATCTCAAGTCTTTTGTTGTTCATCCCATAATGTGTTGATGATTGAGTTGTACATGGTAGGTCTTGTCTATTTGGGAAAGAGTGGAAGCTCTTGATTATCTAGAGAACACTTTTATAGAGCTCTCATGGACTACCACACATGAGAATGTGAGAATTTTGAGACTCTAGAGCTATCATTCTCATTTTGATTAATGCAAATTTGTATAGTCTTCCATCTTATCTAATGAGGACCTCTTTTTGAACATCTCTTATCATACATTTAATCATGATGAACCTTCATGACTTCATCCTCTCAGAATCAGTGCATAAGAGATGTTTGCTATTCTATCTTATGTTATAATTTAGAGTTCTAGATATCTTAGTGCTTGTGATGAGTATTATCATTGTTTGTTAATGCACATTGACAAGTTCTCCTTTTCTTGTTCCTTTCTACACATCCCATCTGTAGTGGTGATCTTCTACATGGTAACATTTATCTTTGTGAGGATCACTTCATTTTAAAGTTTCTATTTCATTATGCTTAGTAACGTGGATTTCACAATTTCAGTGTGGATGAAAGTGGAAAACATCATTTTTTTGGACATTTGAGGTACTTTTAAAAGCATCTCGAAAGCTTTTTAGTTGTAGAGTACAATTCATTGTTATATCCAGTTTCCACATCAATGTTGCTTACTTTATGCACAAATAATTTGTTTCATAGAGCATCAGCAAGTTAATTACCTATGTGAAAGTTTGTTGAAAAAACTAAGAAAAACATGCACATGACATAGTATATCGATAAACAACAATCAGCTTTTGCCCACATTTCTAAAGAAATCAAGTATGCAACATAGGATATGAAGCAATACCTTTTCAAAGGGAGGTTTTTGGAGCATTTATTTCCAAGGGAGACACAATATATATATATATATATATATATATATATATATATATATATATATATATATATATATATATATATATATATATATATATATATATATATATATATGTGTGTGTGTGTGTGTGTGTGTGTGTGTGTGTGTTTCATGGACAAAGGAACCCATCCTGAATCTCAGATTCCATGTGAATCCTATATCTCATAATTGTTTTAGAATTAGGAGAAACCAATGTTTCCATTGCATTTGGAACGTGCCAAAACCCCAAGAACGAATGTCTTCTTACTTGATTTCGACATCCAGAGAACATGCTTCGAATTGATGACATCATCAATTCGTAACTGCCCTTGAACTGCCATTGGAAAACCTATATAAGTAGGAGTTGGCCACATTCATTCTCAATCTTGCCAATACCACTCTTGGGAGCTCAAGGAGTCGTAATTGTCAACTAAGTACTCTCCAAGTTCCAGTTCCTGTTCTTGTCTTGTTCCTTGTGCTACTCTTGTCTAGTCTTGTATCCTGGACATCTAGTCTTGTCCTTTTGTAGTCATGTAGTATGAGATCTTGTCGAGGTCTTTCTTGTATCTAGTTCATCTCCTAGAATTGAGTTCTTATAATCTAGAGATCTTGTTCCATACTTACGATCCCGGGCTGTGGGATCTCCTGTATCATCTCTAGCTAAGTTATCCATACCTATAGTCCTAATTTGTGGGATGTCTTGTACTAGTCACGTATTCTTGTACTATTTTTCCTACGTGGGTATTCTTTTAATCTAAAGTGTATTTCTGAAATCCTGTTAATTGTAGTCGGAGAGCACAATCTAGTGCTTCCCTGACATTTTGGCAAGTCGAGCTTCTATCCAAGACTAGTCATCATGGAGAATGCTTATGAACAGATTGTAGCAACACTTCAAAGTCTCCAAAAACAATTCAAAGACCTAACTCATGGATAAACATAAGTTGAGATGGGACATTCAGTGCATGTAGGTGCACTCCTCCAATAATTACAAGAATGAATCTAGAGTCTTTAGAAAAATCAAGGGAGTATGCAAGTAAATCAATGACCTAGTACATCCTTCATGAGGAAACCCAAGATCTCCATGCTAGAAAAGTTCCATGGTGATCGCACAAAGTTCTCAGGATTCTTGCAACAAGTCAAATTTTACATCTGCATGCAGCCTGATAGATACCTTGACGATGCACCAAGCTCGGTTTTATTGGAACCTTGCTCTACGGTCAAGCTTTATCATGGTTCCCCCAATCTTGGAGAAGGATATGGCCATACTTCATGACTATGAGGGGTTTCTTGGAGAGCTCATCGCCAAATTTGGAGATGCATACACGAGTCGAGTGGCAGAAACAAAACTTCAGATGCTAGGCCAAGGTAACCGCCCTACCTGTACCTATGCATCAAAATTTAGGGAGTCGATATGTGACCTGACTTGGCACAAAGATTATTTCATAAGCCAACTTAGATGGGGCTTAAGAGATGATGTGAAGGACCTTCTAATCATGATGCCAGAGGTTAAGACATTCAATGAATACATCAACTAAGCTATTCAATGTGATAACTACCTTTTTGAAAGTAAACAAGAAAAACAAGTAGAAGGAAGTCCTAGCCAATGGAAACCCTTCCAGCCCACTCCTAGAGACGAGTTTATGCCCGAACCTATGGAGATAAATGTAACTCAACTCCAACCTCTAACACCACAAGAGAAACAAAGAAGGAGAGATAACAAGTTATGCATGTATTGTGGAAACCTTGGCCATATTGGAGTTAATTGTCCCAACAAGAGAACAAACTCCAAAGTTGCAGCCACCCTTGTAGAGCAAGGAAACAAGGAAGCCGAGTTGTGAAAGAGACCATACAGTCAGACCATGATATAAGAAAGGGCCTCATAATTCCAGCCACACCCGTAGAAACAAGTCTTGCCCCTATCAAGTTAATCATGTCTAAGAAGATCCTTTCCCTTATAGCTCTGGTAGATTCAAGAGCCTCCACATGTTTCATTGATGAGGTACTCATTAAGAAACACGGAATTCTAGAACTTCAGAAGAACAAACCATCAGGGAATATAGCCATGCAAACCATACCACTCAGAGTACACCTTGGTGACCATGATTCACACATATGTTTCAATGTAATATGAAGTCTAGTAAACATGGTTATCATCGGAATGCCATGGTTAAAGAAACACAATCCAAAAATTAATTCCGAGAATAATAAAATCACCCGTCGAGATATCCAGAAGAACCCAAAATATGTTGGAGCCAAAGCCTTCATACATTTAGTAAGGAAGGAACCGGCATATATGATCTATGACATACCAACTCAAGAGCCGAAGAAAGATGATTCAATGAAGCTACCTAACCAATACCAAGGGTTTGAATATGTCTTTGAAAAAAAGAATGGAGATATGCTCCCAGAGCATAGACATTATGATTGTGCCATAGAACTTCAAGAGGGAGCGAAACCACCCTTTGGGCCAATCTATAG
Organism: Ceratopteris richardii; assembly: GCA_020310875.1. Lineage (NCBI taxonomy): Eukaryota > Viridiplantae > Streptophyta > Polypodiopsida > Polypodiales > Pteridaceae > Ceratopteris > Ceratopteris richardii. The sequence goes on along the minus strand of CM035406.1, from coordinate 148,850,785 downwards.
ACTATCCCCAGAGGAACTTATAGAATTACGTAAGAATATTGATGAGAATCTAGCCAAGGTGTTTATCAAACACTCGAAGTCTCCTGCAGGAGCCCCTACCCTATTTGTAAAGAAGAAGGTTGAAACTCTTCGAATGGGTGTGGTTTATCGTGGTTTGAATAAATTCACAATAAAGAACAAATATCCTCTACCACTTATATCAAAGCTCTTCCAACACCTTGGAAAAGCAAAGTTCTTCACTAAGATTGACCTTCTAAGAGCATACAATCTTGTCAGGATCAGAGAAGGAGATGAATGTAAGACAACATTCCAAACAAGGTATGGACACTTTGAATATGAAGTTATGCCATTTGGTCTCACGAATGCTCTAGCAATCTTTCAACATAATATGATGAATGATATCTTTCATGAGTATCTAGTTGATTTGGTGGTAACATATCCTGATGATATCTTGATATTCTCCAAAAATCTAGAAGGTTATGAATGTCATGTAAAGATAGTCCTAGAGAAACTAAGAGAAAAAGGGTTATATGCAAAATTGGGGAAGTGCTACTTTCATCAGATAGAAGTGGAGTCTTTAGGGTACATTGTAACAGAGAAAGGAATCTTTAATGAACCTAAGAAAATACAATTCTTGATTTGAAACCACCTTTGTGTGTTGGAGATGTACAATGTTTTCTAGGGTTTGCCAATTTTTATAGGATATTCATTAGAGATTACTCCACGATTGTGACACCTCTTACCAAGCTTACAGGAAATTCAAAATTTTCATGGACCGAAGAAGCAGAAAAAACGTTTCAGACCTTGAAATCAACATTCACTACTGCCTGAATCCTAGTTCATCCTGATTCGAGCAAACCCTTGTTCCTAGAAACAGATGCATTAGACTTTGTCGTAGGGGCCATTCTATCCCAATATGGAGATGATGGACACCGGCATCCAAATGCATATCATTCAAGGAAATTTTCCCCTCCAAAAATTAATTATGAAATCCATGATAAAGAACTTCTTGCCATAGTAGACGTGTTTGATACCTAGCATCACCATCTAGAAGGAGCAACTCACAAAGTTACTTTGTATTGATATCATAAGAACTTAGAGTATTTTATGAACACTCGCATCCTCAATAGAAGGCAATCTCAATGGAGTAACTTTCTATCCACATTTGACTTTGTGGTGACATACAGTCGAGGACGTCAACAATGTCAGTTAGATGCCCTTTCAGAAGATATTACCTTGCACCAAAGAAGGGTGAAGAGGCCTTTGATCAACAAGAGAGTCTATTACTCAAGCTTGAGCATCTCTAGTTAGCAGCTATCTCTTCAAGCCATCATGAAGATTCAGCCTTGATTCATTTGATCCGTGAGAATATATCACAGGATGAATTGTTTCGCAACATTAAGCAAAAAGCTCAAGAAGGAAAATTACAAGAAGTAAACGAATTTCAAGAAAAGGATGGGTTACTATTCTATAAGAAGAACATATTGCATGTCCCTCTAGGAAAGACCAGGATCCAAGTACTTCAACAATGCCATGACAACCTTGCAGCAGGACATTTTGGAGTGAATAAAACAATAGAACTTATATCAAGGGACTTTTGGTGGCCTCAGATGTGGAAGGAATTCAAAGAATATATCTGAACCTTTGATACTTGCAATAGATTTAAGGTACGGCGACATAAACCTCATGACCTCTTGCAACCTCTACCTATTCCAGATAGGCCATTGGCTTCATTGTCTATGGATTTCATCACAGATCTACCAGAGTTAGATACGTATGATGACATTCTTGTTATTGTGGATAGATTTACAAAGGTGGCCCACTTTATTCCAGCTACCAAGGCAATCACGTGTGCACCAACTACTAGATTTTTTCTCAGGTACATATTTAGGATTCATGGATTGCCTAATTATATTGTTAGTGATCGAGGTCCATAGTTCATATGCAACTTCTAGAACAGTCTTTGCAATATCCTTGGTGTTCAAGTTAAATTGTCTACAACAAATCATCCACAGACTGATGGACAAACACAATGGGTGAATCAAGTCCTAGAGCAATATCTCCGTTGCACTAACAACTATCATCAAAATGATTGGTTTGAGATTTTACCCCTTGTAGAGTCTGCTTATAACAATAGTGTTCATGCATCTACTAAGCATACTCCCTTCTTTGCAAATTATGGATAACATCCAAGGATGAATATAAAACTCTCAAATCATGTCAGAAACCCAAATGTCAGAGACAAGGCCCAGTACCTAATGGACATTCACAAAGAACTCAAGGAAGAGATCCATAAAGGTCAAGAACAATATAAGTACTATGTAGATTAACATTGTATTCAGAGTCCATCATAACAAATTCGAGATAAAGTATGGTTACTTGGAAGCAATTTGCAAACTTGAAGACCTTGTGCAAAGTTAGATCATCAAAGATTTGGTCCATTCACCATCTTGGCCAAGATTAATCTAGTCACCTTCAAGCTCTAGGTAGCAAGTACCATGAGAATACTTCTAGTTTTCCATGTATCCATGTTGGAACCATATCAGATTTCACCCTTGAAGGGGGAGAGAACTAGTCCTTCACCACCTACTGAGATTGATGATCATGAAGAATTTGAAGTCGAGCATGTCCTGGATTCAATAATATCTCAAGAGAGATTGGAGTACTTTACTTATTGGAAAGGGTATGAAATTAGTGATCATACTTGGGAACGCATAGAAAACCGTCAGAGAGCACCAATCAAGGTTCAAGAGTTCCATAAGAGAAATCCAATGAAGCCAAGACCAGAGAGAGAGAGAGAGAGAGAGAGAGAGATAGATAGATATATAGAGAGAAAGAGAGATAGAGAGAGAGAGAAGATTGAAGCAGCGAATTTAAAACATTCATATGATGATCAACATTAGAAATGAAAGAATATGAGGATGGGAGGTAGTAAAATCCCAATGAAAGGTTGGAAAATTATACATTTTCTGTAGATGAATAAAAAATGATGCGCATCATATGGGCTTGATATGGTGGACAACATCATATTCAAAGGAATAAAGTGATGGAAGCAAATGAAATACACTCGCAATGGAAGGTTATTAGAATACGAAGTACCATTGTAGAGGTGAAAAAAATATTCAGTGGCTTGGCAGTTTAAAAGGACTTAGGATGTTCATTTGAGATTGTGAACATCTTTGTTAGAAGAAAATCATGGAAGGCTACAAAACCATAAGGAAACATTATTGGACCATTAGCTGCTAGCATAAATCAGAAACTTAGATTAGCGATTAAGGAAGGTAGAAGCTTCATAGTAGGTGCTAGTAGGATCATTTAACAACCCAAACCACATGCAATTCTATGGATAGTTACCCCAATTGATTATAGAGTATCTCCTTGGAAAGTCTTTCTATGCCATCCTCACTTGGTTAGACCTTTGTAGCGATCTAGAAACCTATAGATTTTCCTCCCAATTACTTCATCAAGCATATTGTCAAAAAATAGAAGTTGGAATGGAGCGTGGATTGTCGGAACATTCAATTTCTCATAGTCAACAGGAATGATTAACTGTTTATTATTCTTTGGTTCAATTACCATTGGGAAAATCCATTCCACATGCTCACTTGGTTATATAAAACCAATACATAATAGATGATTTATCAAAACTTGATGTTAATAAATCTTGGGATCTCAAACATTTATATCATTATAATCCCATCCAAAACATCAATAATCTTTGTCAACAATTTTGAAGCCTCTTTTTAAACGTGGCTTCTTAATTCATATTCACGTGCATCGGATTGGGGTTAGATGAATTTCCTATATTATAGGTAAGAACTTGGTCTTGAGGAACGCAAATTGTGGCCACTATCTTCATCAAGCCCCACAAAATCTTAGAACAAAATTCTCTTAGATCAATAGAGATAGACTCATCATTGCATGGAATGACAAAATCTTCCTCTAGACTTGGATAGACTATGCATGGGATCCCTGATCATGTTGGGAAAGATGGATGCACACTCCAAGAAATGAGTAGGTACTGCGGGATCCTCCTTTGTACCTGCTCCTTGTAGCTTCTGATTTGCGTTGTGAGCCCAGTTAGCTCTGCAATGACACTATACAAGTTCCTATGTACTTTGGAAATGATGTGAGAATGATTGAACCAAAACAGACTACTTCCAAGTTGAAGGATTAATGAAAACCTTCTATTTTTGTTCACACACCTGCTACTTCTTATGCTCAGTGCTTCCAGTACAATAGGAATTAGAAAAATTCCTTTTAACTTAGTGAGCTAATGATTCCAAGTGGAATCACTTAAAATGATGCACTATAGACAAAGCAATCAACTTAGCAATTCAATCATTACCATCGACTATTTAGGACCTCTACAGAGTTTGACCAGTGAGTGCTTCGATGCACTTTTCTCCAAATTGGCTAAATGGATTTCCTTCAAAATTTGTAAGCACGTAGAGAAATTGGAGATAATTCAAGAAACTATAGAACATTGAAAATGGTCGCGAAATGAGTGAGATATGATTAGTACAAGTTGATAGTTATGAAGGACTATAACAGAGAGATCATAGACGAGCAATGTAAATCGATTGTATTAATGAACAATGTTGTACAAGATTATAGAGTTGACAATCATAGCCTAATGTTGTTGACTAGTGTAGGCTACAATGTAGACTTCACTCTCTTACAATATGGCAATGGAGAACTCGGAAATTGAGTATTCTAACACTGACTTTTACATGTTACTTTTTATAGGTGCTACATGCAAATTTTGAATTTGAATTCAACTTTTGGCTCTCTCTAAAAGTAATTGGCCAATCTAGGAGGTACTATCTCCAACATAAAGTGGTGGCATTTCATCTAACAAACTCCACGAGTTTGTAGGTAGCTACAAATATTCTTTCAAGTTAAATAAGCTTTTACAAATGCTAAAGGATAAAATCTTCCTAGCAATGGTTTCCATGTAGCTTCAATTGTTCATGAACTTCTAGCCAAATGTGTAGGCTTGAACTTTGTACCAACAGCTCCCCCTCAAGCCAAACATTTTGTCTTGGTCTTCTTTTTCAATCGTGAATGTCTTGCAATCCAATCATTGACTTAAACCTGCAAAGTTTTTTACCATCTAATGCTTTAGTCAATAAGACTGCACATTGCATATTAGTTGATACATATGCCAACTTAATATCCTTGCTCAAAAGCTTCTCTCTCACATAATGATAGTGGACCTCTATATGCTTGGTCCTAGCATGATAAATAGGATTTGGTGCAAGATGTAATGAGCTTGTGTTATCTCCAAAAGCCATTGGAGATGTAGTATGCAAGCCTAAATCTATTTATACCAATCTGACCCATATGGCCTCTTGAGTAGAATTGGCCAATCGTCTATACTCTTCCTCTGTAGAAGATAAATCAATAGTAGGTTGCTTCTTTGAAGACCATGATATAGTTTTATCACCTGCAAAGGATAGGTACCATGAGGTAATCCTTCTATCATCTTTGCATCCTGCCCAATATGCATATGAATATATCTTGATGTCCAAGTCGTGTGTATAAGGAAAATACAATCCATGATTTTGAGTGCCCTTAAGGTACTTCAAAATCCTTTTGGCAGCTTCCAAATGAGGTGCCCTAGGCTTGTGCATAAACTGACTTAGAACACTTACTGCATAAGCAATATCACTCCTTGTTAATGTAGCATAGTTCAGGCTTCCCACTATGCTTTGGTAACCTGCAATGTTCTCAAGTAGATCACCTTCATGAGCACTTAATTTTAGGTTTACCTTCATTGGAGTACTTGCAACTTTGGCATCCTGCAAATGAAACTTCTTTAACATATCCTGTATATCCTTTCTCTGAGTAATATGAATTCTAGAGTTCTTATAGACTAACTCAAGTCCAAGAAAATATTTGAGTGATCCAAGGTCACTAATTTTGAACTCCTTCATCATCTGATTATTGATCTGCTTGTTTACCTATGAGTATGATATCATCAACATATGCACATAGGTATATTATCTATGAATTATTTCTTTTCACAAACAAAGATGTATATGCTTTGCTCATGATAAATTCTTGATCCTGAAGGTATGTAGTCAACCTATGGTTCCATGCCCTAGGTTCGTGCTTCAATCCATAAAGAGCTTTGGTGAACTCACATACATATGTTACCTTGTTTGGGTCCTCATGGTGAGTAGGTTGAGACATGTATACCTACTCTGAAATCCAGCCATTTACAAATGCATTTTTTACATCCAACTGATACATTTTCCAATTATTTGATGTAGCCACGCTTACCAATACCCTGATGGTTTGCACTTTGGGCACAAGTGAGAAGGTGTCTTCATAATCAAGTCCTTGGGTTTGTGCAAAACCCTTATCCACAAGCATAGCTTTGTACCTACTTATTGATCCATCAAAATTCCTTTTGATCTTATAGATCCATCTAGAAGCAATTATATTCATAGAGTCCTTCTTTGGTACTAGTTCCCAAGTATCACTCTCCTTGAGTGCTTCAATTTCCTCATTCATAGCTTCCTTCCATTTTGCCTTGGTCTTTGCCTCTTCGTATGATAATGTCTCTCCAAATGACAAGTCTTTTGCAAGATAAACAGCGTGCTTAGTAACGAGTGAAGTGTCATACCCATATGTGATTGGCTTCTTGCTCTCCCTTTGTGATCTTCTAATTGCTTGGTTGGATGATTCAGGTATGTCCTCCAACTTCTTCATTTTGACTTTTCCTTTGGACTTCCATGCCTTGAACTCTTCTATGTTGAGAACAGGCCCATCAGAGAAGAGGATCTAACAGAAGCAGTGGAAGCAACTCATCAATACATGGAAGTCTCTTTAGGTTTCTCCTTCTTTGGTTCTCAACAAGTGTAAGTTACTTTTTAAAGCAACTGAATACTTCATCTTTGTGCTTCATCCACTCCACCTTGTATAACCATCAATGAAAGATACATAATACCTTGATCCAGAGATTGAGGTATCCTTACTTGATCGCCATACATCAGTATGGACAAGCTCTAGGTAGTCCTCATGCATGTAGCCTTTCCTTGAGAAGAGTAACCTGTGAGATTTTCCAAACTGACAAGCACCGCATGTATAAATCATGTGTTGCTTGGATACATTAGGTATCCCAAGCACACATTGATCTCTAAATATCTCTTGTAAGGTTCTTTCACCAACATGCCCTAATCTCTTATGCCAAATTTCAAGCTCTGATAATGTTTGATCTTTGTAACTATAAAGTGCAATGTTCCTTGTATCCTCAAGTTCAAAAATGAATAATCTACCTGTCCCTTTGGCAATTCTCTTGAATCCATGTTGGGTATCCTCCATAAATGCTCCATATAGGTTGAGCCTGACCTGCAAACCCTTTTCCACAATCTGTCCAACACTCAAAAAATTCTTGGTAACTGTAGGTACATATAGAACTCTACTCAACATATTCTTGTTTCCATCAAAGCTCTTAACATTTCCTACTTTAATCACTGAGTGCTTGGTGTCATCATCTGTTTGTACCTGATGCTTACCCTTTAGTTCTTCAAGGTCAGAGAGAAGAGCTACATGGCTTGCCACATGGTTTGAGCATCCTAAATCAACGTAGAAGAGATGGTCATCATTTATACCTGGTTTTGAAGTCATATTCATAATCAGAAGAGAATCTTCTTGATCCTCTGTGTAGTTTTTGTAATCCTTCCTTGATTTGTAGCCTCCTTAGTATTTGTTACTGTAGTTGTTGTTGTAGTTGGTATTGTATCCTTGATGGTGATTGAATCTTCCTCTTGATTGTGTATATCCACCTCTTTCGTATCCTCTACCTCTCTGATTTTTGAAGTTCCTATAAGACTCATCTATAGTATAATTTGACACTCCACAAATATTACATGGTGAGGGGTTATAAGATCCCCCCTGCCCTGCTTACCTCCTCTGTCCCTTCCTCTTGAGGTTCTACCTCTCCCTACATAGTTGGCTTAGGAGGTAGTACCTTCATCTTCATTCTTACTGAGCTTGGCTTCATGGGTAAATAGTTGCCCCATGAGTGTGGTAAGATCTCAAATCTGCATGTCCATGTACAAGTCCATGGGAATTATGAAGCTCTCCCATTTGTCATCAGCTTTAATATCATTGATTACTTTTCTTACAATCTACTCCTCTTCCATTTCTTCTCCTATGCTTGCCAATTGATCTGCTACATCTTTGACTTTGGTCACATACTCTGTGATGCCTTGCTTAGGTTTCTTTCTTTGAGTGGTAAACGCAATCCACAATTGGTTCTTCCTAGCTCTTGTGTTGGAACAAAAATAAGAAGAAAATGTTTCCCAAGTCTCTTGGGATGTCTTGCAGTTCCTAATATGTGGAAGACGAAATTCAGAGATTGATTTAAGTAACTAGGACCTTGCTTATGCATCCTTGGCACACCATGTGTTCAGTCTTTCATGCTCCTCTCTTGTAGGTTGTCCTTTGCTTCTGAATATGGGCATCTCCTCATCTATTGAGATGTATCCATAGAGGCTCCTTCCTTGCAAGTATGTCTTCATCCTCAAGGAACATGCTTGATAGTTGTTCCCATCCAATTTATCAATGAAAGAAGGAAAACCATCTCCCATTTTACCTTAGCTTTGCTCTTAAACCACCGTTGGGAAAGATGGATGGACACTCCAAGAAATGAGTAGGTACTACCAGATCTTGCTTCGTACCAGGCCCTTGTAGCTTCAAAGTTGAGTTGTGGGCCCTATTAGCTCCACAATGACACTATACAAGTGCTTATGTACTTTGGAAATGATGTGAGAAATGATTGAACCAAAACATGCTACTTCCAAGTTGAAGGACTAATGAAAACCTTCTAGTTTTGTTCACATACCTGCTGCTTGTTATGCTTAGTTCTTCCAGTATAGTAGGAATTAGAAAAATTCCTTTTAGATGTACCTAATTAGGTTAGTAAGCTAATTATTCCAACAGGAACCACTTAAAATGATACACTATGCACAAAGCAATCGACTTAGCAATTGAATCATTACCTGTGATTTTTTAGGACCTCTGTAGAGTTTGACCAGTGAGTGCTTCGATGCTTGTTTCTCCAAATTGGCTAAATAGATTTCCTTAAAACTTTGTAATCATGTAGAGAATTTGGAGATGATTCCAACAAGCTATAAAACATTGAAAATGGTGGAGAAATGACTGAGCTATGAGCAGTACAAGTTGACAGTCATGAATGACCAGAACAAAGAGATCATAGATGAGCAATGTAAATCTATTGTATTAATGAACAATGTTGTACAAGATCACATGCTTGACAATGATAGCCTAATGATGGTGAGTAGTGTAGGCTACAATGTAGACCTCACTCTCTTACAATATGGCAATGGAGAACTCGGGAATTGAGTCTTCTAACCACGACTTTTACATGTTACTTTTTATAAGTTCTACATTCAAATTTTGAATTTGAATTCAATTTTTGGCTCTCTCTAAAAGTAATCCACGAATCTAGGAGTTATTCTCTCCAACATAAAGTCGTGACTTTTCATCTAACAAATTCCACTAGTTTGTAGGTAGCTACAAATATTCTATCAATTTAAATAAGCTTTTACAAATGGTAAGATAAAATCTTCCTAGCAATGGTTTCCATTTAGCTTCAATTGTTCATGAACATCTAGTCAAATGTGTGGGCTTGAACTTTGCACCAACAGATCATTGGTTATCCAAATAAATATCTCTAATGAAAATAAATCTTTGTTGATGGATAAAATCGAAGCTTCATCATCCTTAGAAAGAGTCTCCAACATATTTAAAGGTTCAACCATATGTAGTCAAACACGAACTTTGCATGGTGTTAGAACATCTAGTGGACCTGTGTATTTCAAGTGATTAAATTTAGAAATAAGTTCTTTTAAAGAACAATAGTTTTGGAAGACCTTACCATATTTCATAAAAGGTCTACCACAAACTAAGGTGTATTCCATACTAGATTTTGGAAAGTTTAGGACAACAATGTTCATGTGGAAAATAGCTCCTTATCTCTCAACTAGTCCACAGGATGGATGTGTGACTTACCCTCCATTAGGACAGAAAAGATAACCGGCTAAATAGTATTCCAACCTTACTCTTCACACAATGCACTAGTTACTATATTCACCTAAACCACCATCTATTAGAACTTTAGAAATACTATCGTTTTTGGATGAAAACGTTATTAAGGCAACAATGTGTTCTACTATCAAATCAGTCTTCCAATGATTGGTTGTTGTCAGTGTGTGATCCGCTCTATGGTCTAAAACTACTTCCAAATTCCTTGAACAAGTCTAAATAATCGACCAAGTGGTAGATTGATTGATGCTTTTGTGAGGATCTCCCATGTAGTGGCCATTGTAGATTCATGAGTCATAATTTCTTTGCTAGTTATTTCATCAGCTAGAGTGCTCGTTTCTTGACTTCATAACATATCATTGATAGTTGCAGATGTTGGAAATATAGTGTCTCGTCATAGGCCCACTTTGCCTTAGCTACCATCTGGTACTGTTCATTAAACATGATATCGAAAACAATAGTTGTGAGGTGAAGAACTCTTCTCTAAGTAGGTCTGAAGTGTGGTTGTACTTGTTTCAGAAGGTGTACTGATAAGTATATTTGTCATCAGGTTCTGATGTTCCTTCTTTCTTTTATCATACTCTTGAGCATTTTTATAGTGCTAGCATAAATGCTCCAATTCTCTTAAAATGTTGCATGACATGGGCATAGATCTAGTATTGGAGTTGATTGTTCCTCATTCTAGTGTGTAGTACCATAGCCTCTTGTATTGTTTGGCTGAAATGGAAGATACTACATATGCTACTAGGTGTATAAATGTTGTAGAAAATATCTAGTCAAATATACTCCACCTTCTTGTACTACTACATTAAGGAACAATATGATATGCATTTTGTTATTGTATGAATAGCCTTTCCGTGATTCGCTAGTGCTTTGACAAATAACATATTAAATTTGACTTAGTACATGCATATGTGGCATCCATTGTTACATTGGTTGCAGAATATTTGTTCCAATGGATTCTCATTTCTCAATTTGACTTTCTTGAAAGTTGATCATTCTAGATATTATAGAAAATTCCCAAACTTATGGTCCAATTTTAGAGCCATTTCAATTACATCATTACTAACTAGTTTAAGGTGTGCTAGTGCTCCTTGTGCTTAAGTGGATGCAACATCTCTAAGCCCAAGGAAAAAAAAATGTATCTATGAAGTTGATGGCTCAGTAGATGCAACTTCCACCTACATGGAAGTACCAATTGAAAGCACCTATAGTTTCCTAATAGTTTCAAAATCATCCAAATAGTATCCTTCATGGCTCTAACATAGGCATTTATAGCCATGATCTCCTCAATGTATGACTGTTGAAGCTCACTATAAGCAATGGGAGATTGAGTCTTTTCTGGATACCTTCTAATGTGTGAGCATAGCTAATCGGAACACACTACTTGTTGTGGGTGATGTCACTTCCCCAAGTTCGAATCCCTCTAAAAAAATGTTTTAAAGCTTCCACATCATTTTAAGAGCTTATATAAACAAGTTCTTCCATTGATTTCTCATCATATAGTGCTCACACTTCTAGTCACAAGAGTAGTTTTGTGTTTGATTTTTTTGGATTCCCATGTGCATGCACCCTTTGCATTTAGTACTAATTAGAGAAAGTAAATTAATGGTTATGAGTTGAAGATGGTTTATTTAAATGCAAAAGCTATAGCTATAATTTTCATTGTAGTTTCTATGAACAATGAGGATCCAATCAAAATCCATTTTCTTGGACTAGCTTAAGATGTGAATATGCATTGTTATACAATAATGTATGGACCAAATGTTTTGTCTATCTACTTCAACGGGGTTGAATGAATATTTCCAACTCTAAGGATCTGCTAGAATCAATGGAAGTTGGTGTGCTTAAGTAAAGATATTTCTTCTTATTTATATTCACTTATGGTTTCTTTTGCACTTTATCTCCACATTTTTTTAAATGTTGTGTTGACAAGAACAATCAATATAAGGATGAGTGCACTATATCCCTTTATCATGTGCTACACAATCTTTTCTATACTGCTTGGTTTTTTGCTTAAGTTAAGTCAATTGCAAGCTTTGATGTAGATGAGAAGGTCACTAGAGCATATGCATGGAGTCCTCTTTTGCAACTCAAGTCTTTCATTGTTCATCCCATAATGTGTTGATGATTGACTTGTACATGGTAGGTCTTGTCTATCTCGAAAAGAGTGGAAGCTCTTGATTATCTAGAGAACACTTTTATAGAGATCTCATGGAATCTAGAATGTGAGAAGTTTGAGACTCTAGAGCTATCATTCTCAATTTGATTAATGCAAAATTTGTATAGTCTTCCATCTTATCTAATGAGGACCTCTTTTTGAACATCTCTTATCATAGTTTTAATCATGATGAACCTTCATGGCTTCATCCTCTCAGAATCATTGCATGAGAGATGTTTGCTATTATGTTAATTTAGAGTTCTAGATATCTTAGTGCTTGTCATTAGTATTATCATTGTGTGTTAATGCACATTGACAAGTTCTCCTTTTCTTGTTGGTCTTTTCTTTCTACACATCCCATCTGTAGTGGTGATCTTCTACATGGTAACATTAATGTTTGTGAGGATCAATTCATTTTAAAGTTTCTATTTCATTATGCTTAATAACGTGGATTTCATAATTTCAGTGTGGATGAAAGTGGAAAACATCATTTTTTTGGACATTTGAGGTACTTTTAAAAGAGAAACTCTTAATTCCCTCAAATGTTTCAAATTTTCAATACACTATGGAACAACTTATAGAATTAAATTTGTTTAGAGTTTCAAGTGTACAAAGAAATAAATTTTTCAGATTTCTGAACCAAGATAAATAGAGATACAAACTTAAGAACAAGTGTAGAAGTTTTTTTTGGTTGTATTGAATTCATATGGACATATCTACTACAAATGGTGAGGAGGATTAACCCTATTCAAATTGAAGCCTTAAACTAGATGGAACGTATTTTTACACAACATACCTTAGTAGCAATCATAGGTACACATGTTAGTATAGAACCATTTAATATAGGGTACATTGAGAAACATTGTACGCATGTAAGTAGTCCTCATAGTTCTTTAAGCATTAATTTCCAATGGAGATGAAAATAATAGAAAAACATTTAAGGGGTTGAAAATGAATCAACCAGATAGTAAAAAGAAAATTGCTAAGATAACAAATATCATAGTTCAAAGAATAAGATGAAGTTTCATCGTAGATGATTAGAAAACTGAAGCAGATCAGATGGGCCTCATTTGGTGATGGCCAACATTGTCAAAGAAATAAATTGGTGGAAATGAAGAGAGTATCCACGTAGAGTGATAAGTGCTAGCATAGAGTGGGGAATTATTCACAAGTTTATAGATTAAAGAGAACTAAATTGTATGATATGGATTTAAGAGTGCCTATCTTTCACAGAAGAAAATGATCATCACAGTGTTTACAACGATAAATAAAGGTTCAGCGGATCTTGGAGTTCTAGGATAAAATAAGAGCAATCCATTGTCACCAATTCTAGTTGTGGATTTAAGTACATAGAGGCTTTCATACGATTTAATCAATGAGTGTACCTCTGAGATCCTGCAATTGATTTAGGTGATAGTAGTTTGATTTCGAGACTTGATTTCATTTGCAATCAAAGTTCACTCTCTGTTTGAGTAAATTTAGTATATGAATTTCACACAAAGCACCAAAAAACAATTCGGTGTACGAGGCTCGTTTCTTCTTCGGTATATGTTTTCTGGAGTGTTGTGCCCTTATGGATTACTCGATTTTAGGCATTTTCTTGAACGGATATAAATTGGAGGTTCATTATTCTTCACTAGAACCCCCCTACAACGACTTGTTAGCATATACTGGTAGTAACATAAATGGAAAATTTGGTATACGATGCCATTTTCTTCTTTACTACAAGTGTCTTTCACTGTTGTGCGCCTAAACATATAAAGGTTTCAATATCATTGACGGATCGAAAACTCTCAAAACGACATGTCAATGGGTACTGGTGTTGTTTTATCCCTTCGATTAGACATATAAGTTTGAAATAATCTTTTCCTTTGTAATGCGCATATGGGAAGCTTTGCAGATCGAGAGTAGAGTCGTGGTTCTTTGTTGTATAGACCATCGACAAGCTAATTATCTAGGTAGAAAAGTATAGACAGAATAGAGCATCGTATATTTGCTGCTACGCAAAGGTTTGTTAAACACAATGAAAACCATGCTCACATCATAGACCATAGTATATTTGCTATTATGCAAAAGTTTTTTTGAACATAAGAAAAGCCATGCACACTTCATAGTATATCAAAAGACAACAATTCTCTTTTGTCCATGTCCCTATACAAATCAAGTATGCATCATAGGAGATGAAGCAAGATGCTTGCAAAGGGAGGCTTTGTGAGAATTAATGTCCAAGACCGACACTATATATATAGTGGTTGAAGAACATTGATGTAGATAATATTAGAAAATGATATGATGATGAACATCAGATACCAAAGAACAAGAGGATTGAAGGGAGTCAAATAGCAATGGAGTATTAGAGAGCTGAAGATTTTCTGTAGATGTTTAGAAAAATGAAGCAGATCGTATGGGCTTGATATGGTGATGAGCATCATTGCCAGAGAAACAAAGTGATGGAATGGAATGAAGAACACTCGCAATGGAAGGTTACAAGAATATCATGTCAGTATAGGAAAGAAAAAATATTGAGAAGAAATCCACCATTACCGAAAATTAAAGTTAAGGATCAGAAAATGAAGCTACATGAAAGCTACCACAACAATTTATTTTAACATTCATGAATACAAGATTGGTCATCTAAATAACCAATATGTTCTTTCTTCTGATCCATGGGATGGCTTAACATAGGTTTTTAACTTAAGAAAGAAAATAAAAAAGGAAAAAGAGGAAGAATGTCAAAGTGGTTGATAGTTACTAAGAAGGCTCATCTTGAATGTGTTAGAAAAACACCTTACAAGAACTATCTATAGAAAACCGAAGCTTTTAAGGGATTTGATCATATAGGTAAAAAGACCACAACATACCTTTGAAAAACAAGGTTTCATCATACAAATACTCTTCCATAGAAAACCAAAGCTTCTAGGAATTGGTTCATACAAGTAAAAGGACCACAACATACCTTAGAAGCAATCATGTACACCCATGTTAGTATAGACTTATTTCATATTAGGTACATAGAGAAACACTGTAGGGATGTAAGTAGCCCTCATTGTTCTCTAAGCAGTAATTTCCAATGGACATAAAAATAATAGAAAAACGTTAAGGGGTTGAAAATGAATAAACCATATAGTAAAAACGATGCTATGATAACAAAGATCATAGTTCAAAGAATAAGATGAAGTATAGTAGTAGATGAATACAAGTTTGAAGCATATCATATGGGCATGATACGGTGATGGCCAACATCATCAAACAAAGAAATTGGTGGAAATGAAGGGAATACACTCGCATGGAGTGATATGTGCTATCATAGAGTAGGAAATTATTTAGTGGTTTTTAGATTAAAGAGAACATAAATGTATGATATGCATTTGAGAGTGCCGATCTTTTTCAAAAGAAAATGATGATCAAAAGTGTATATAATGATAAAGAAAGTTTTATTGCATGTTTGACTTCTACGTTAAGAGTAAAGCAATCCATTGTCACGGATTCTAGTTGTGGATTTGAGTACATGGAGGCTTTCATGCAATTTCATTTGGTGTGCTCCATTATCTTGGTTTGCAGATGTTTTAGTGTTCTGCTGTTCACTTATTTATCAAGGCATTGTTTTGGTGTCCTATTCTAGTGTATAGATGTTTAGATTTTTTTTTTTTACCTTAGCTAAAGTCTAAACAACATGAATGAGAAGTGGACCTATCAATAAAAGCCTTTATATGACAAATTTCAACAACCAAGAAGTTTCAACAACTTTCTTATGTTATAGTTTATCCAAGACATTAGGTGACTGATTAAGAAATTCTTGAAAACGTTTAGTAGCACCTTTGGCAGGCTATATATATATCATCCCAAGTCATAAGTGAAATTTGAGAACCTCTACTCTCTTCGTTACTTAGTTACAAGTGTAAGCAAGTTGCTACACACAAATTTCTTGCGAAGTTAGTATTTTTGTTAGCTTATACCTCTTTCTAGTTAGCCCTGTTCAATTGATGTTGATTCATCATGGAGTCTTTTTAGGGTGCTATAAATTTCATGATTTTCCTCTAAATGAGCTCTTAGTGACGTTGTAAATAGTGAAAATGTATCTCTCCATCTAGGTAGAGTGTAGTACTAACAAGTAGTCTAACGTGGAGAGGTTGTTTCTCCATAGTTTACTATCCAAATCAAGTATTCTAAAGTGCTAAAGGACTGCGGAGATTTCCTACCTGAATTTAGAGAATTCTTTGGATTTTTTCCACATCTAAATTTTGAGTTGGGGGCAAAACTACTAACTCTTCATCATTGTGGAAAAAATTGTGTGAGGGTCTACAAACTTCCAAAGCTACATAGGGGTGTTGATTTATTCCTCAAAAGTTGTATTAGAACATTTTCAAAGAGTTCCAAACTCTTGAAGAAGTCTGAGGAACCCATTTTAAGTTGTAATATTTCTCAAGAAAGGACTTGTAGAAAATGTGCAAGCTCTATCAATATTCACAAGAAGATTTTGAAGATTAGACCAATGACCTTAATACATATTAAGGGAAGAAGCTATAATAAGGTAATCATTTTGAATGTTTCCTATTCCATCACAGTCAAGAGAAGTGTAGGAGGCATCCAAGCTTGACATTGTCTAAGAATGTTACCCAGATAGGAAGTTGGAGAGAGCAAACTACCAACCTGAGAGATTCTAGGTTAGCGATTTCTTCATGGGCAAGGGATGATGAAGATTAGTAATTGGACATGAATTTAAGCCTAGATATGAAAATCCCTTCATTCATTCACAAGAATGGGAAAAAAATGATTGGATAAAAAGAGATAGGAGATCCATGCTCATCTTATCTCAACAAATTGATAATAGAATGATTAGTCACATCCAAAACTTCGACTCATCGAAGAACGTGTGGGAGGCATTTGAAATTTTATACTCCAACTCTATAAAGGCACAAAAGATTCAAGTCTAGAATGAGTTTAACAAACTCACAAAGGCCTCAAATAGGGGCAAAAATCAGTATATCCTCAAGGCAAAAGAGATTGTAGATGCCTTATGATCAATAGTAAACTCCATTAATGATGATGATTTGCCACAATTGATTGTGAATAGGGAAAAATCACTTTAAGACTAGATAGTGAATCTATCCATATCCTAGGTGATCTGCATAACCCTTTGTCGATTCTTATGTTTCACATGCACATAAGTAGAGGTATATTTGATGGCTCCAAAAAAATTTGATTGTATGTGAATTACTTGTGTAGAGAACATAATGAGGAAAAACCTCCAAATATATAGGAAATCTTTTGAAATAATATGTGGATATATTTCTCGAGTCAAAAGCCACAACAAAAGTAGTGAAAATTTATATGCATTAAAATATAGAACATGCATGAGAACACATATGCACCAAAATAAGGAATTTAAATAATATAGATAATGTCAGAAATAATGTGAAGATACTCCAAACTAGCAGCAATATCGTTTCTTGTACTTAAAAGATACTACAAAGAAACCTATGGGCACTATGCTCTAGGTGAAATAACTCCAAAAGTGATTGTCCATGGACCAAATCCCATCCGCAAATGAAATAAATTTTGTGAATGTAAAAGAAGAAAGTGTTTTTTAGCACCAAAAGTAGATCACTCGATAATGGTACTTAACGAAGGATTTAGCGCAAGCTTTTTTTCTCTATTCACATGCCTTTTGGATATGCTTTATTGATTTTTTAGATTACCAACATAGGACTTCCATAAGCTATATAAGGACGTCGTTGGGTCATTTTTTATCATTATTCAAGGAGCTCAATGCTCTACGCTTGGTGATCAAGGAGGTCTTCTACTTTGAGGAAGATTTTTATCATCTAGGAGGAGGTGTGCTCTACATCTAGAGTTATTGGAGCAGTAAGTTTCAGCCAACCATTAGTTGAATCATTGATTTACTATGAGTAACAAGTCTATTTTTGTCCCTACTTCTTTCAACTTCACTAGTTTTTTATTCAAGCTTAATGAAAATTAGGGTTTGTTGTAAAAACGTTCTAAATAGTTAATATTGTCTATGATCACACACACGCACTCTCTTCATACCTCCTAGGAAATTTTCACAGAACCTGTTGTGTCTAGTTCCTCTTTCTGCCTAGATTCAGATCTTGTCAGCTTGTATCATAATCACACGTCCTAACTTGATGTTGGAATATAAGATAGTTTAGGTGAGCATCGTAGCTCACTGTACACTTTGAGAAATTGTCTAGTCTCTCTCTATTTCTCTCTCATCTTCTTTTTTAGTATTAAGGTGTGTATGTTAAGGTTCATCTGTTGAAAAATCTTGTATACCTATGATAATTGTTATTGAGGCAAACCCCACTTCCAAACTTTGGTATCAGAGCATAGTTGACATACACCCTTAACAAGATGAGTGATCATAGACTTGAGAATGAAGACAATGTTGAGGGAATGTGTAACTATCAAATGTAGAGTTTTATGATGATGAATATGGTAGTATCTAGAGAGTTGAGGAATATTGACAATTGCACTTATCCAAGGCCAAGAAAAGTTGGAGAAGAGGCATATTATACCCCAAATCAGGTCATGGAGAGCCTGTCATCAAGCTTGTTTAGAGTTAGAGAATCTCTAGTAGATGAGAAACCATGCTAGGAAGGCTTATTTAAGAAGAGAACTAGCCAAAAGAAGCATGAAAGTTGGTGAATTAGTTTAGACACATGTTTTGAAGTTCAAAGCTTAGTTGCACATTTTGAAGCTCAGAGATTTATGTATTTCATTTTTAGATTTAAGAGATCCAGAATTTTACAGATATCAAAAGTTTTGTAGACATCTGAAGTTTTTGCATGTTATTAAACATTGTAGAATCATGAAATTGAAGGGTGATTGGTGGACACAATGCCAAGATAATCCAAACTAGCAACAATATCATTGTTGGTACAAAAAAATCATGTAGGCATGGTCGTCTAAGCAAAATAACTCCAAAAGGGAGCTACTAGGGATCAAATCCCATCCATGAAGAGCAGATATTTCATGACTGTTTTCTAAAAAGCAAGTTTCTCTTCGCACCTAAAGTAGATCACCTAAAAGTGGTAGTTCATGAGAGATTTAACATAAGATTTTTTGCTTCATTTGCTCACTTTTGATATATGACTTAGCTATGTCTTCTAGATTATCATCGTAGAACTTCCATAAGCTATATGTAGAGGTCATTTAAGTCATTCTTTGTCATCACCCAAGCATTTCAACTCCCTAAAATTGGTGATCAAGGAGGTTCTCTACTTTGAGGAAGATTTTTACACTCTTGGAGGAGGTATGCTCTACATCCATAGTTATTTGAGGAGTTAGTTTCAGCTAGCAATGATCTTAAGTGCTGATTTACTGTGCGTTAAGGGTTTATTTTAGTTCCTAAGTGTTCCTTCACTAGTTTTAAATTTAAGGTTAGTCAAAATGATGATTTGTTGTAAAAGAATTCTAAATGATTCATATTCTCCATATTCTATCTCTCTTGCTCACACACACTCGTCATACCTCTTAGGAACTCCACACCATTTCTTGTATCTAGTTCCTACTTTATGCCTAGATTCAAATCTTGTCAGTTTGTATCATATTCACACATTCTAATTTGACATTGGATTATATGATTGTGTAGGTGAGCATCCTAGCCTACCGTACACTTTGAAAATTATCTCTCTCTATCACTCATTCTTCTTTTTGAGTATTATGGTTGTAGAGGGGGTAACTGGATTTGTACTTCCAGTACTCCTACTCAAGGGAGGTTCTCCTTAGGGAAGTATACCCTGTAACATAAGTGTGTGAGGTACTACTTGGAAAGATAAAGTGAGAAGCAGATGGAGTGTTACAAAGATGCCCAAAAGGCCAATTTGATCAGGATTGAAAAAAAATTACACTAGTACACAAAAGATAAACATGTTAACAGTGCAAAGAGTCTAATCACTCCAAAGATGCACTAGAACATCTCACCATAGAGAAGGTATACAATAGTATGAGTCATTAGCACAAATGCTAGGAACTCCATCTTACAATTGACTATCCCAGTATATCCAATTTCACTTTCATGCCGACTTCCCTCAACACTGAAGCTCTCACTCTGTATAATCTCCAACACAGAAGCCTCTTCCATAGTGGGCAAAATCACACCAGTGAGCAGAGAATAATCAAGGGGTAGCCTAATGTGAACACTCTCATAATACCACACTAACACAAGAAGACCCAAATTGACAAAAGCTAGAGTCAGAGAGACGACAATGAGTATATTTCTTAATTTCCTAAATCTCTCTATATCCTTCCAAATGGATGCTTCACTAACATATATCTCTGATCGTCTGTACCTCCCCAAACGAGTGCAAACTACTTTTTATATAGATCTCGAGGCCAAGAGAGTGGCTTCAATTGATTCCAATCATTTATTGCACCATCATTGTTCACTGCACACGCACACACCAAGAGAGTGGCTTCCACCGGATCCCATCATTTACTGCACCATCACTTATCATTGCACAAGCGCTGATCTAGTCTAACAAAAGTGGAGGGAGAGTTGGCTAATTTTGGATATGTGGTCTAATTCTGGTATTGATAATCAACTGACTCAAAAGCGCCTAAAGACTTCGGAATACGGCCTTGAATTCTACACTATTTTTTATCAACATTTCATTTTAGAACGTTGAGTATCTCCACAATTCTGATAGCCGACTTGATTTTGGCACCGAGGAAGGATGAATTTTGGAGGTAGAATTTTGAGTGCTGAATTTTAAGGGACAAATTTTGAGGGAGAAATTTTGAGGGAAAAATTTTGAGGGCTGAATTTTAAGGGACAAATTTTGATGGTTGAATTTTGAGGGATGAAATTTTTTCGACCGACAAAGATGAAATGAGGGCAAATCTCGAGCGGTGAACTCTCAAGGACGAAAAGAAGTGGCGCTAGGATTTTTTTTTATCTTTTTGGGCTCGCATACAATCAAGATGAAATGTTGCTCGATTACAGTCCCCACATCAAGATGTTGCACCGTCTCGGTGCAATTCTTCAATTTTGGCTAAAATTTTCTAAGAACAAAATTAGAACTGTCCATGTACAAAACAAGCTGAAATGAGAACTAGGGTATATACAATGACTGATTTCTATTGAAATGTTTCAAATTAGATAAGCCTTCACCCTGGAAATGTTGACCAGAGGCAATTTCTCACCCTAGATAAGTCCTCTACTTGCACTGCTCCTTGTTGAAATATCCTCAACACTTTGTAGGGTCCTCACCATTTTGGTGCCAATCTAGTAGGTACAGATGGAATCTGATATACCAGCACTAGAGATCCATCTTCCACCTTATTGGTCCTTAAAAGTCTGTCTTGAATGTGTTTCCTCTCTTGATGCTTTTCCTCCAGCCTCTTCATAACTGTTCCCTATATTCCTCCAATGCTACCAATCTTCTAATGTGAGAATCAACATCAATTCCTTTTGCTTCAATTTGTTTTATGATGATGAATTCAAAAGCGGCTAATGCCTCTTTCCCATACACTAGAAGAAATGGGCTCTCTCTCGTGGTGCCCCTTCTGGTTGTTTGGAAAGCCCATATTGCACCAATGAGGGGTTGTGGCCATGAACTATGATGGTCAAAGGCTAATTTGTGTAGTAATCAAGTTTTGTTAGAACTTTCTACCTGCCCATTTTCTCTCGGGTAGTATGCATAGGAGTTCTTATGGAAGATCTTGTACCTCTCAAAGGTTGTTTGCAACAATTGGTTTACAAAGTGCGCGCCTCTATTACTGGTGACTTCAAGTGGGCAGTCAAATCTTGAGAATATTCTTTTATACATAAACATGGCTATTGTAGTGGAAGTACAATCAGTAGTAGCCTTAGCTTCTACCCACTTAGTAGAATAACTTGTGGCCACCAAGATATACTTCTTTCCACCAGGTTGACTAGTTGGGCTGATTGGTCCAATGAAATAAAGACCCCATCATTTGAAAGGTAACCATCCAGTGGAGATTACTAATGGTTGAAAATTCAGTCTACTAGGCTTGGGAGCATATCTCTCGCAGATATCACATCCTTTGGTAAACTTGGTAGCATCTTTGTAAACATGAGGCCCCCATAATCCCCTGTGGATAATTTTGTGAGCCAACTCCTCTCCCTTGAGATGCCCTTCACTGTGTGCTGCTTCAAGCAAAAAATTCATCTTCTCTAGATAAACACATTTTCTAAATACCATCAGGACAATATTTATACAAATGGTCATTTATAAGTGAATATGCTTTTGCTTTAAAGAGTAGTGTCCTCTTTTCTAATGGTTTTACGTTCTCAAGGAATTTTCCAGAAGTGAGAAAAGACAAAATTTCCCCATACCACTCAGTTTGAGTCTCTACCGCGAAGAGACTACTATCTACAAGTTCATCATTAATATCTATCACCTTTTCACTCATAGCTGTCCTTGACACTTGATCAGCCATGTAGTGTTCTTTTCCTGACCTAATATGAATCTCAAAATCATAGTCTTGAAATAGTAGTAGCCAACACCAAATCCTTCCAGCTACTCTAGGCTTATTAATTAAGTACTTGAGGGGCTGATGGTCAGATATGACAATGAAATGCAAACCTAAAAGGTAGTGCATAAACTTTTGGAGTGCGAAAACAATAGCCAAAGCTTCCCTTTCCATAGTGCTGTAATTTCTTTCTACTTTGGTAAGTAGTCTGCTAGCATAAGCTATAGGTTGATCCACCATGGGCACCTTGGGCATGTAGGGTTGAGCCCAAACTACTCCTATTGCATGAAGACTAGCATCTCTATGCACATGAAACTCTAATGACTAGTTAGGAACAATTAAGAGTGGAGCAGTACATAGCCTCAATTTTAGTTCAAAAATGCCTTTTCAGCCTCAGGACTCCATGAGAAAGGAATCTTCTTACTTGCAAGCCTTGAGAGAGGCTTAGCTATTTCTGAATACATCCGGATAAATCTCCTATAGTAGCCTACATGGCCTAAAAAGCTTTGTACTTCCTTAGGATTCCGTGGAATGGGCATGGAAAGGATAGCAGTGACCTTTGCTGGATCTACAATTATCCCTTTTGCAGACACTATGTGACCAAAGAGAGTGCCTTTAGTGACCAAAAAATGACATTTAGTAGGATTCAACTTGAAACCTATTTTGAGACATTGCTCAAAGATTTCCTTCAGATTTTCCAAGTGATCGTAAAAATATTGGACTACTACTCTTCTATCTATGCCTGAGAACACTGAAAAGTCATCCATAAAAATGTGCAGAATAGTTGTCAACCATTTCCCTAGTATTAAATACATTGTTCTACTAAATGAAGTAGGTGCATTTTGCAACCCAAAAGCCATGCGTGTGTACACATAAGTGCCCAATGGAGTGACTGTTGGAGAACAATGTTCTAATTGGTCCACTATGTCCAGAGTCTATAGCATGAACAACTCTGTTTATTAGTGTTTGTACACACAAGGAGACGAGCGGAACCAGTATAAGTAATTAATGTTACTACGTCCTGTAACAACTTAGCGCGTGGGCGTGCTGGTTAAGTGATATGCCTCCTATCCATGTGGTACGAGTTCGAACCCCGCCGGCAGCGTTCGCGAACAACACTTTTAGAGCTTTTGCTTTATGAAACTCACGAACAGACTACGACGACGACGTACGAATTCCGATAAAGATTTTTTAAGCGATCGCTTGCTTTATGCGAACGTAAGCTTTTAGTGGTGCTTTTCAGAGAATACACAACACTATATAAGAAGATACTTGGATCACTTCTATTCATCCTTCACCTAGGATCAACACAAGCTTTCTAGAGCTTGGACCTCAGTAGAGGTGGTGTTTCTTCTAGCACATGGGCCAGCCATGGTGCTAACTTGAAGCATGTTGAGGAGCAGCTATGGAGTTCTTCTTGGTGATTCTTCTTGGAGAAGATGAAGGGTGTGCTCACACTCTAGCTCATGGAGAGGAGGTCATCTCTTGTTCATGGCAAGAAGACTTGGTCATTAGCAGCTTGATGGTGAGGATCCCCCATCTACATGATGTATTTGAAGATCATCTTCTACAAGAAGATGTTAGGTTGAAGATTATCTTCTACAAGAAGATGTCTGGCTACTTCAAAGACATTGGATGGGACCATCTACATGATTTTGAAGATCATCTTCTACAAGAAGATGTTAGGTTGAAGATTGTCTTCTACAAGAAGATATCTGGCTACTTCAAAGACATTAGACGGAGTTTAACATAAGATTCACATATTATGTTAAGTATTCAGGTACATATTCTCTTTATGCACACAGGTACTACTTGAAGTTTATGGAGGCTGTGGCGTTCATATCAGGAGGAGTCCTATTCGACATAGGTACAAGAGAAACAGTACGTATATGCTTTATGCATATTTTTATGAGGTGTTTGAGAAGGTGTGTTCACATGAGTTTGAGGATTTCCGACAACAATCTTGTTAGCATTCTATGCTACTTTATAAGTATGTGATCTTTTCACACACGTATCTAACTTAGGGTCTTCCATAGCCTAAGTTTAGATGTAGGTTTGTTGACCATCAGTTTCACACTGATCCTTCGTCATTCAGTCACTCATATTCACTCTTCTATAACCTATAAGGTCGCACATCTCATGTATATTCAGATTACTGCCCACACATCTGAATATGTTTGTTACATTGTACATTCACTCATGCATCTATTTCTCATCACATAGAGTGGCTGAGAATTTTACTCCCACATTGTACATTGAACATTGGTATATATGATACTATGAGTAAGCGATGGCTTACATAACACCTTACACATGTCGTCTATTCTTTCTCTATTTTTATCTCATCATCTATATGATTAAGTTGTGGAATGTTCATGTTTTGTCAATATGGAAGATTGCTGGAATTAATGTTGTACATGATTGGAACTATGGAACCATGGACCTGTGACATGAGCCTAAGGGCCTACCTCACTTCAAACATTTGGTATCAGAGCACTAAGGTTTTGGTTTCAAAACTTTAGATCTTTGGCATCAATGCATTAAGGCTCATTCATATCCCAGGTTCCCAGAATTCCAGATTTACAACATATGATTTAAAGGCATCTTCTAATATTTGACATTTGACATACACACTTATAGATGAGTAGAGATTTGAGAATTAGACAATTCAGTTACATGTGTATTTATCAGTGTGGAGTATGAAGTTGATGATCTGTTAGCAGCCGAATATTTTTGGAAAGAGTATGCAAATACTTTACAAAAGTATTGTTTGAAGACCCAGACTTGATGAAGAGAAGACTACTTCAAATTCAAGGAAGACTAATGGTTTAGAGAAGATGAAGAAATCAGATGAACATCAAATCACAGGTATCAGTTTCTACTATCAGATTATCATTTGCAGGTCATATCTTAGAAGAGCAGTTATGAAGAGATTTGAAGAAATTCAAGGAATGTTTTTATATGCTTTCATCATTTGAAAGTTAAAGGCTACATCAAAACAGGTATCTAGAGGTTTTTCTAGAGAGTTTTGAGAGATCTCTTTCATGGCAAGAAAGTTCATCTAAGAAGACAAGTGCAGAGATGGGATGAGTTTTTCAGCCAATTTTCTATTGTAAGTTGGTTGGATATCAAGGTACAAATGCATCTAGAGAAGGTAACTCTAGAAGGGTAATTCATCATTCAGACAAACGATTGGTGAATTTAGTCATTTCAGACATTTGAAGCAGAATTTTGATTCAGAGATATGAGGAGATGATAAAACATGATTCTATATTCACTTCCATTTATATACCATGTTTGTTTTATCTCTTACTCTTAGCATTAGAGGAAGAGAAAAGTTCAGTTGAAGAAGTGAAAGAGTGTTTGCTACTTCAAGATGAAGAGAACAAAAGGTATGGAAGAGAATTTTGAAAATGTTGACATCATCAGGTGGAAGAAAGATGCAAAAAAAGAAAGTCCATCATTTCCAAAAGAAAAGTAAGGCTTCCTTTTCTCATATATTTTCCATATACTTTTCCTATTTTATCCTCTACATCCAAAGACAAGTCTACAAGAACATCTTCTTTAAAGAAGAAGCAGTTTCTTGTTTTGCATTACACTTGGTCATGATTTAGTAGATTTGACAAAGAATTGCATTGAGAGAAACAAAAGCACTCATATGTGTATGAGTTATGTTGAAGCTTTTTAAGCAGGCAGCTTATATGTTCCCTCAAAGAATTCTTGGAGTGTCAATACAGAGCTACTTGGTATATGACAAGTTGTAGAGAAGTTTATTTCTTCTTTATCTAACTCTTAAGGTAAAAGAGTTTTTTGTAGCAGATGTTGAAGACTTGGGTTGAGGTTTTATGTTTGGAAAAGGTTACCTCATATTCAGTATTTTCAGAAAATTCAGAATCTTGTTGATGTACAAGTCAATGAAGAATCTACTTTTTATGATTGTCTAGACTTTTGGATACATGTTTGTATTCAAAAGGTGTTCCATCATATCCTATCACTTGATTAAGAAGTGGAGTTAGCCAAAAGAAAGTCAAGCAGGTATTATCACATTTCACCCGGGTAAAATATGAAAGTTATGAAGTATCAACTTGCAGCTTTTGGAGTTCTCAAGGTGAGAAGATTGTCCACTTATGTTTCAAGTAGGAGTCACAAATTCTTAGGAAGGATTTGTTTGAAGAAAAGTTTTACAACGTTTTGAGAAGCATGGACACTTAGAGACATTAAGGTAACTAAATCAAACATTCAGTCATGAAGGTTTGATGAAGAACAGATTCTACACAGAAGAGATCATTGATCTTGAATAGATCTTGCATGATCTTGAGTATTTATGATTCAGTTGTCTATCCTTTGTTTGTAAAGATTCTTAAAAATGGAAGAAGTAAGTCAAAGATTCAGGTTCTATGACATTTGTGTTGCAGAGAGATAGAAGATACTTGTTATGTTACTCAAGGTTATGAATCCTATAAAGCTTTCAGCAAGGTTTTGTTATGTTAGGATCAGCTAACCTTATTCTAGATTTTGGAAAGCTGAGGAATAACATGGAAATCTATTGGCATCTGATCAATGCTAATAAAAAGGATTCATAATTTTTGTTCTAGATACAGGTATTGATCACTGAACATCAGATTTATGAAGGAAGACATTCCAGATTTCATAAAGTCTCATATATTTGAAGAATACTCGATACTAGTGTTAAGTCATCCAAGGGGGTGATGAAACATGAAGACTTATTTTCAGCCATATGTGAAAGAATGCAGAGTCATACCTACAGGTATTCCTATTTCAGGTATTCCTATATTTCCTTTGTCAGGTTCTCTTTATGTTCCAGCTTTGAAAGAAGAAGGAAGAAGAAGAATATTTGGAGAAAGTTCCTGTTAGGATGTTCCTGTTCAGGAGAAGGTTCCAGAGTTCTATTGAAGAGAAGCTTGATATTTCAGAAAGGTATATTTCAGACGTGCGCACATATATTTTATACCAAGTTCTGAAGGAAAGAGGTATGAAGGATTTAAAGGATGAAGACATGACGACATCATAGATTTTTACTCATATTTCAGTTGATTTCAATTGAGATGAGTAGACATGACTTGAGTACAGTCAGAGATGAACCAGTAGTGTTCATAATACACTAAGTTGTGAGTTCACAGTCACAGGTTCCAGGATTCAGTTCCTGATTTTGTTTAGTGTATTTACATGACGCAGTAGAAGTACGTTGAGAAACCTTTTTGGAAGGTAAATGCAAATATATGGATCCTAGTGTATGTTTTCACGTTTTTGAAGACAAGAGATAGTAGGTTCAGAGTCAGTACATGCTACATTTGTTGTCAAGCAATGATTGCTTGATGTGATCACTATTGGATATCTAGTTTGCATATTTTCTCAAGTATTATGGTTCATATTCAGCAAGTTCAAGTTTTTTGAAGGAAATTCAAATTCAGTTTTGAAGAAGAGTTTTGAAGAACAAGTTCTGAAGTGCGGGAGTACAAGCTTGAAGCTTGTGACAGTTTGCAAATTGTGATAGTTTGCAAATGGATGCAGTTTGTGACAGAATGCAGATCTAGTCCAGAATGCACCAATATGACATTGCAGGGGGGACTGTTGGAGAACAATGTTCCAATTGGTCCACTATGTCCAGAGTCTATAGCATGAACAACTCTGTTTATTAGTGTTTGTACACACAAGGAGACAAGCGGAACCAGCATAAGTAATTAATGTTACTACGTCCTGTAACAACTTAGCGCGTGGGCGTGCTGGTTAAGTGATATGCCTCCTATCCATGTGGTACGAGTTCGAACCCCGCCGGCAGCGTTCGCGAACAACACTTTTAGAGCTTTTGCTTTATGAAACTCACGAACAGACTACGAGGACGACGTACGAATTCCGATAAAGATTTTTTAAGCGATCGCTTGCTTTATGCGAACGTAAGCTTTTAGTGGTGCTTTTCAGAGAATACACAACACTATATAAGAAGATACTTGGATCACTTCTATTCATCCTTCACCTAGGATCAACACAAGCTTTCTAGAGCTTGGACCTCAGTAGAGGTGGTGTTTCTTCTAGCACATGGGGCAGCCATGGTGCTAACTTGAAGCATGTTGAGGAGCAGCTATGGAGTTCTTCTTGGTGATTCTTCTTGGAGAAGATGAAGGGTGTGCTCACACTCTAGCTCATGGAGAGGAGGTCATCTCTTGTTCATGGCAAGAAGACTTGGTCATTAGCAGCTTGATGGTGAGGATCGCCCATCTACATGATGTATTTGAAGATCATCTTCTACAAGAAGATGTTAGGTTGAAGATTATCTTCTACAAGAAGATGTCTGGCTACTTCAAAGACATTGGATGGGACCATCTACATGATTTTGAAGATCATCTTCTACAAGAAGATGTTAGGTTGAAACTTGTCTTCTACAAAAAGATATCTGGCTACTTCAAAGACATTAGATGGAGTTTAACATAAGATTCACATCTTATGTTAAGTATTCAGGTACATATTCTCTTTATGCACACAGGTACTACTTGAAGTTTATGGAGGCTGTGGCGTTCATATCACGAGGAGTCCTATTCGGCATAGGTACAAGAGAAACAGTACGTATATGCTTTATGCATATTTTTATGAGGTGTTTGAGAAGGTGTGTTCACATGAGTTTGAGGATTTCCGACAACAATCTTGTTAGCATTCTATGCTACTTTATAAGTATGTGATCTTTTCACACACGTATCTAACTTAGGGTCTTCCATAGCCTAAGTTTAGATGTAGGTTTGTTGACCATCAGTTTCACACTGATCCTTCCTCATTCAGTCACTCATATTCACTCTTCTATAACCTATAAGGTCACACATCTCATGTATATTCAGATTACTGCCCACACATCTGAATATGTTTGTTACATTGTACATTCACTCATGCATCTATTTCTCATCACATAGAGTGGCTGAGAATTTTACTCCCACATTGTACATTGAACATTGGTATATATGATACTATGAGTAAGCGATGGCTTACATAACACCTTACACATGTCGTCTATTCTTTCTCTATCTTTATCTCATCATCTGTATGATCAAGTTGTGGAATGGTCATGTTTTGTCAATATGGAAGATTGCTGGAATTAATGTTGTACATGATTGGAACTATGGAACCATGGACCTGTGACATGAGCCTAAGGGCCTACCTCACTTCCAACAGTGACAAAGGCAGTTTTGTCTCTATCATCAAGATGAATTAATATTTGGTTGTAGCCACTGAAACCATCAAGAAAATTGTACAAAGTGTGATCGGCTACTTCTTCTAATACTTGTTCTCTGAAAGGTTGAGGGAATCCATCTTGAACAGTAACCTTATTAAAAGCACAAAAATCAATGCATATTCTTATTTTTTTGCTATTTTTCTTGGGTACAATAACCATAGATGAAAGCCACCTTGAATGTTCTACTAGAACAATAATACCTGCTTCCTCAAGTTTTGTCATTTCAAGTTTTACTACCTCTGCATATTTTGGACTGAGTTGATATGGCCTACTTCTTGTAGCTGCAACTCCCACTACTAGGGGTATTCGATGTAATCGAAGCTCCTCTAGAATCCGTATTAGATCCTTGTAAAACCATGCAAAGAAATTATTATAGGAGCAAAGAAGAGAAGTTACCCTATGTTGTCAAAAGGGATAGTGCCAAAACGAGGAGGCTAAGTGGACTATTTGATGATTTCCTTCATCTCCAAGGTTCACTTCTTAAACTAGCATTTCAGGACTAGTCTCTCTTGAAAAAGCATCTTACTGTGAGCAGGGGTGGAATTCACCTTATGTTCCACAATATGTTGCTTGATCCATCCTTGTGGAATTTCTGAAAATGGAAGGTCTTCTCTGCTCTCAGGCTCAAAATTAGGCCCTCGAGACTCAAAATTAGCCTCCTCCAAGGCTTCTTCAATTTTGAAATTTTTAGGCTTTTCTACCCTTTTGTAGAACTCTGTAGTGGTGAATCCTCACAAAATTGGCCCATTTTGATCCAATGGACCAATTTGGTCCGATGGCCTAATTTGACTATTTTGGCCCCCCAAAGATACTAACTCACTTCGTGCTAGTTTTTGCTCACTTTCTGCTAATTTTTGACAACCAAGACCATTTTGTGAAAAATGCCCAAATTTGATCTCCAAAGGCTCCATCTTGACCTTGGTGTCTATTTTCCTGCAAGGACTCACTTTTTCTCCTTTGTGAGTGATTGAGCATAAATTTTCCTTTTTCAACTCTTTTGCCTTTCCCTGGACTCCTTTTGCAAGTTCTTCATTTATTTCAGTAATCTTAATAGTGCAACACTCTGCACCACCCGTCATCCAATTTAACAAATTCTCTTCTTCTTGCGGTACAGAAGGAATTACCTAAGTATCTACATATCCTGTTGTCTAGGTGGAGTCGCATCCTTCTTCTAAGTGTACCTGTAAGTGGTTATTAGGCTTTGAGGAGATCCACATCTGGTTTCTTCCCCAATCTTGTAGTGCTTTTGCTTGCCTTAACCGAGGCCTTCGCAAAAGCAGAGGATAAGAGCTTTCCTATGGCAGGGCAATCACAACAAAATCCAGGAGGAATTGACAACCTTGTACTCACATGTGTACCTTCTCGATGATGTTGAGGGGCATAAAACGATGCTGATCTGCTAATCTGACAGTGAAGGGTGCCGCCTTGGTGAGGTTCAGTTTGAGTTTCTTCATTATAAAATCAGGCATCAGATTGATGCCAAAAGCTCCATTTATAATGACACTTGTCAAGTCTTCATCATTTATAAAAACAGATAGCCTTGAGCTTTGATAGTCTACCAAGGGTGTGGGTGGAAAGTCAACCATGAAAACATCTATACTTGGTGGTGGGCTTAAGTAGGCCGACTGTATAACTTTCAATAAATCACTTCTTACTTTCGAATCCATTTTTATGAGTTGGTACAAACTAACCTTGTGATGAATACCTTTCAAGATTTCCTCAATCTTAACCTCTTGTGTGTCTTCCTGAGAGCTTGTAGGTTGATCCTTAAGGGAAGTAGTCACCATATCATAAGCTCCTTCAATGTCTATGTGGCCCTTCCAGCCAGCCTTCTTTTCCTCATCTCTATTCTTGAGCCCCTCTTGTTTCTCTCTACAAGTTGCTGCCCCTTGCCTCGGTTTGATCATTATGGGCACTAAAGAAGATGAAACAACATAAGACTGAGTGTTCATATCTTCTACTTGTGGAGAGACTCCAATCATGTGAATCGCAGGCTGGCTTCTTGGGCAATCTCTGGTATAGTGATCCTTGGTATCTGGACAATGCTGAGAGGGAGGTGCACCTTTTGGTAGAGAACACATGTTCTGCATATGGCCATACTCACCACAACGATAACACATCAGTGGCCTATTATTTCTAGGCCGAGTTAGATGGGTCTCTTCTCTATTAGGTACATTTGAAGTACTATCATAATACAAATCAAGAACAGGAGGGTTACCATGCTATTGTACTCCCTTGAGGTAGTAGCAGTCTCTTGCTTCATGACCATCCTTGCCACAGAATTGAGAGCTCACCTTGTTAGGACAATTAACATTTGAATGTCCATTTTTGTTACATATTGTACACCAAACTTGCCTTTGTATGTCCTATGTAGTGCGCAAATTTTCTAACTTACAACAAAGTTGAGCTACTTCATCAACATTGTGGTGCGGTGGTGGTGGTATGACCTTCTCTTCTTGTTGAATCTACTACATTTTTAAGGCTTCCCACTCCTTCTTGAGTTTCCCAATAGGATCTAAGTGTGATGCATCATTTGGTTGAGTATCTCCTTCAAAATGTAGCCTAGTTTCCTCAATGTGTGATGCAGCTGCAACAAAATCATCCACTGTTGCATCCAATCTAAGAGATTTGTGAAGCTTCTACTGAGATGACTTGCACAAAGCTTTCTCTATCTGTTCTTTAACCAAGAAATCACCTGGAGCATGTGGCAGATGTGAAACAAGTGCTTTTGTCCTAGTGTGAAGTTCGTGAAAGGATTCACCTGGTCTCAGCTTTAGATTCTCTCACTGATCTAGAGCTCTTTCCAAGGAGTCACTTAGTCTGAATGTCTATGAGAATATCGTCTTCAGTACCTTCCACATAGTGAAGTGGCCGTGTGCATATTGACTATACCATTTGTCGGCAAGGCCTTCCAATGTAGATGGGAAGAGTACCAACATTGCATCCTCTCAATTCTGTAGACCTCGTCCACTGCATAAAGAAATGAATCTCCTCACATGATCATCTACATCCTCATAAGACAACCCCTTAAAAGTAGGGAACTTGATATTCAACCTAGAGAGTAAATGAGAAGGATCCTCCATTGGCACTGGTGCTTCTTCTGAAGTATGTGAGGAAAAATCTAATGTCCTCCTTAGCTTCTCTTTTGAGAGTGGGGTTGAAGCCAATTCAATGGACAAACTTAAGGGTAGTCCAGTACTCGCCGAAGGTAGAGCTGACTTTTTTATGCTCCTTTCTACACGAAGAGGTTCTCTGTCTACTCGAGTGTCGGTCATGTACCCACTCACAGGATGCAAAAAAAAAACAAGAAACAATGTGACACAACTCTATACTACACTAATTACTTCACACAAAAATGCAAGGGTCCCATCGGGCATGCCAAACTATAGAGGGGGTAACCGGGTCTGTACTTCCAGTACTTCTTCTACTCGAGGGAGGTTTTCCTTAGGGAAGTATACCCTTTAACATAAGTGTATGAGGTACTACCTGAAAAGATAAAGAGAGAAATAGATGGAGTATTACAGAGATGCCAAAAAGGCCAATTTGACCAAGATTAAAAAAAAAATTGCACTAGTACACAAAAGTTAAACCTGTTAAAAGTGGAAAGAGTCTAATCACTCCAAAGATGAACTAGAACATCTATATTTTACAAGTGACTATCCCAGTATATCCAATCTCACTTTCACGCGCACTGCCCCCAACACTAAAGCTCTCACTCTGTATATTCTCCAACAGAGAAGCCTCTTCCACAGTGGGCAAAATCACACTAGTGAGCATAGAATAGTCAAGGAGTAGCCTGATGAGAACACTCTCATAATACCAGAGTAACACAAGAAGACCCAAATTGACAAAAGCTAGAGTCAGAGAGACGACAGTGAGTATATCTCTCAATTCGCTAAATCTCTCTATATCTTTCCAAATGGATCCTTCACTAACATATATCTGTGATTGTTTGTACGAGTGCAAACTACTTCTTATATAGATTTCAAGGCCAAGTGAGTGGCTTCCATCGATTTCAATCATTTATTGCACCATCACTATTCACTACACACGTGTAGGCTAAGAGAGTGGCTTCCACCGGGTCCCATCATTTACTGCACCATCACTTATCACTGCACGCGCCGATCTAGTGTGACAAAAGTGGAGGGAGAGTTGGATGATTTTGGATATGTGGTCTAATTCTAGTATTGACAGTCAACTGACTCAAAAGTGCCTGAAGACTTCGGAATGCAGCCTTGAATGCCACATTCTTTTTTATCAACATTTCATTTCCAAACGTTGAGTATCTCTGCAATTCTGATAGCTGACTTGATTCTCGTATCGAGGAAGAATTTTGAAGAATGAATTTTGGAGGTATAATTTTGAGTGCTGAATTTTGAGGGACAAATTTTAAGGGACAAATTTTGACGGACAAAATTTGAGGGCGAAATTTTGAGGGACAAATTTTGAGGGCTGAATTTTGAGGGATGAATTTTTTCCGACTGACAAAGATGAAATGAGGGCGAGTCTTGAGGGGTGAACTCTCAAGGACAAAAAGAAGTGGTGCTAGGATTTCTTTTCTTTTTGGGGTTGGCATACAATCAAGATGAAATCTTGCTTGATTACAATGGTCTTTAAATTAAGGTCATGTATTGAAATATATTGTAAACATGCCCCTATACATATATAGGTTTTAATATCATTGCTGCATTTAAAACTCCTAGAAGGACATGTTCATGGGTAATAGTGTTATCTTATCCCTTCCATTAGATGTGTAAGTTTCAAATAAGCTTTTCCTATGTAATGACCATATGGGAAGCTTTGGAGATCCAGAGTACAATGGTGCTTATTTGTTGCATAGACCATCGATAAGCTAAGTACTTCGGTAGAAAAGTATACACAAAATACAAAAAAAAAAAAAAAAAAAAACATGAAAGCTACCAAAACAAATAATTTTAACATTCATGACTACAAATTCGGGAATCTAAATAACCAGCATGCACTTCCTTCTAATCCATGAGATAGCGTTAAAATATAGGTTGTAAACTTGAGGGAGCAAATAAAAAGGGAAAAAGAGGAAGAAGATCGAAGTGGCTAATAGTTACTAAGAAGGCATATGTTGAATGTGTTACAAAAACACATCACAAGAGCTATCTATGGAAAACCAAACCTTTAAGGAATTTGATCATACAGGTAAAGGACAACATTATACTTAGAAAACCAAAGTTTCATCATACAAAGAGTCCTCCACAGAAAAAAAAAGCCTCAAGGACTTGAGTCATACAAGTAAAAGGACCGCAACATACCTTAGAAGCAATCATAGACACCCACGTTAATATAGACCCATTTCTATCAAGTACATAGAGAAACACCGTACGCATGTAAGTAGTCCTCATAGTTCTCTAAGCATTAATTTCGAATGGAGATAGGAGTAATCGATAAAAATTCAAAAGGTTGAAAATGATAGTACGGAAACATGGTTATGATAACAAATATCATAGTTCAAAGAATGAGATGAAGTTTAGTAGCAGATGAATAGAAAAGAGAAGCAGATCATATGGGCCTCATTTGTTGATGACCAACATCGTCAAAGAAAGAAATTGGTGGAAATGAAGGAAATACTTTCGCATAGAGTGATAAGCGATCCATCATCACCAATTCTAGTTGTGAATTTGAGTACACAGAGGCTTTCATAGCATTTAATCAATGAGTATACCTCTAAGATCTTCTGGATGATTTAGGTAATAGTAGTTCCATTTCGAGACTTAATTTCACTTGCAACCAAAGTTCACTCTTTGTGTAAGTAAATTTTGAATATGTATTTCACACAAAGCACCAAAAGACAATTGGGTGTACGAAAGCATTTTTTTCTTTGGTATATGTTTTATGTAGTGTTGTGCGCTTTTGGATTACTCCATTTTATGAATCTTGTTGAACTGACATAAACTCGAGGTTCATTATTCTTTACTAGAACACTGCTAGAGCGATTTGTTAGGATATATTGGTAGTAACATATAAAGAAAATTAGTTATACACTACCATTTTCTTCTTTATTACATGTCTTTTGCACTTTTGCGCCCCTAAACATATAAAGGTTTTAATATCATTGACACATCTAAAACTCCCAGAAGGACATGTCAATGAGTAGTGGTGTCGTTTTATCCCTTTGATTAGACGTGTAGGTTTGAAATACGTTTTTCCTATGTAATGAGCGTATGGGAAGCTCTGCAGATCTTGAGTACAATGGTAGAAAACTAATCGTCATAAAGCTAATTATCTAGCTAGAAAAGTATACACAGAATAGAGCATAGTATATTTCCTAGTCTGGAGAAGTTTGTTGAACACAAGAAAAACCATGCACACGTCATAGAGCATAGTATATTTGTTGTGGCGCATAAGTTAGTTTGAACACAAGAGAAACCATGCCCACTTCATAGTATATCGAAAGACAACAATCTGCTTTTGCCCATGTCCGTAGAGAAATCAAGTATGGAACATAGGAGATGAATCAATATGCTTGCAGATGGAGGCTTTGTGAGCATTAATGTCGAAGACCGATGCTATATATATAGTGGTTGAAGAATATTAAAGAAGATAATATAAGAAATTGATATGATGATGAACATTAGATACGGACGAATAAGAGGATGGGAGACAGTCAAATAGCAATGGAGTATAAGAAAACTGTAGATTTTGTACAGATGGAAACAAAAATGAAGCAGATGATATGGGCTTGATGTGGTGACGAGCATCATCCTCAGAGAAAGAAAGTGATGGAGGCTAATGAAGTACACTCGCAATGGAAGGTTACGAGAATAGCAAGTGATTCCATAGAAATAAAAAATATTGAGAAAAAATATACCATTATGGGAAATTTAGGGTAAGGATAAGAAAAAAAGCTACATGAAAGCTACCATAACAAATTATTCTAACACTCATGAATACAAAATTAGGAATCTAATTAACCAATATATACTTCCTTCTGATCCATGGGATGGCATTGAAACATAGGTTATAAACTTGACGAATAAAATAAAGAAAGAAAAAGAGGAAGAAGGTCAACATGGTTTATAGTTACTATGAAGGCACTTGTTGAATGCTTTACAAAAACACCTCACAAGAACTATCTATAGAAAATCAAAGCTTAGAGGAATCTGATCATACAAATCAAAAGACCACAACATACCTTAGAAAATCAAAGCTTTAAAGAATTTCATTATATCAAGAGTCCTCCATAGAAAACCAAAGCTTCACGGAATTTCATCATACAAGTATGAGTGTACCTCTGAGATCTTATGGTTGATTTAGGTGAGAGTATGGAAAGCTTTGCAGATCCAGAATACAATCGGCAAGCTAATTACTTGGGTAGAAAAATATACACATTACAGAAAAAAAACGCTACATGAAAGCTAAGATAACAAATAGTTTTAACATTTATGACTACAAATTTGGGCATCTAAATAACCAATATGAAGTTCCTTCTAATCCATGGGATGGCGTTAAAATATATGCTATAAATTCGAGGAAGCAAATAAAAGGGGAAAAAGAGTAAGAAGGTCAAAGTGGTTAGAAGGTCAAAGTGATTAATAGTTATAAACAACGCACGTGTTGAATGTGTTACATAAACACCTCAGAAGAACTATCTATAGAAAACCAAAGCTTTAAGTGATTTGATCATAGAGGAAAAAGGACCACAACATACATTAGAGAACAAAAGTCTCATCATACAAAAAGTCCTCCATAGAAAACCGAAGCTTCAAGGAATTGCATCCTACAAGTAAAAGGACCACAACATACCTTACAAGTAATCAGAGACATCCATGTTAGTATAGACCCATTTCATATCAGGTTCATAGAGAAATACCGTAGGCATGTAAGTAGTCCTCATTGTTCTCTAAGCATTAATTTACAATGGAGATATAAAAAATAACTAAAAGTCTAAGAGGTTGAAAACGAATAAACCAGATAGTAAGAAAAAATTGCTATGATAACAAATATCATAGTTCAAAGAATAAGATGAGCTTAGTAGTAGGTTAATAGAAAATTGAAGCAGATCATATGGGCCATATGGTGATGGGCAACATCGTCAAAAAAAGAATTTGGTGGAAACAAAGGGAATACACTCGCATAGAGTGATAAGCGCTAGCATAGAGTAGGCATTTCTTTAGTCGTTTATAGATCAAATAGAACTGAAACGTATGACATGGATCTGAGGGCGCTTATCTTTTTCGGAAGGAAATGATGATCAAAGTGTATACGATGATAAAGAAAGGTTAATTAGATCTTGGACTTCCAGGTTAAATAAATAGCGATCCATCACCACCAATTGTAGTTACGGATTTCAGTAAACTGAGGTTTTCATACGATTTAATCAATCAGTGTACCTTTAAGATCTTATGGTTTCGAGACTCAGTTTCACTTGCCAAAACACAATTCGAGACTCAGTTTCACTTGCCAAAACACAATTCGGTGTACGAGGCTTTTTTCTTCTTTGGTATATGTTTTCTCCAGTGTGGTGCCCTTTTGGATTACTCCCTTTAATGCATTTTGTTGAACCGACATAAATTCGAGGTTCATTATTCTTCACTAGAACGCCCCTAGAGTGATTTGTTAGCATATATTTGTAGTAACATATAAAGAAAATCAGGTATACATCGCCATTTTCTTCTTTATACATGTCTTTTGCACTCTTGCGCCCCTAAATATAAAAGTTTTAATATCATTGACACATCTAAAACTCCCAGAAGTACATGTCAATGGGTACTAGTGTTATTTTATCCCTTTGATTAGAGGTGTAACTTTGAAATAAGCTTTTCCTTTGTAATGAGCGTATGGGAAGCTTCGCAGATCTAGAGTACAATGGTGCTTATTTGTTGGATAGACCATCGGCAAACTAATTATCTACGTAGAAAAGTATACATAGAATAGAGCATAGTATATTTGCTAGTATGCAAAAGTTTGTTGAGCGCATGAAAAACAATGCACACGTCTTAGACCATAGTATATTTTCTGTTGCGCATAAGTTTGTTGAACACAAGTAAATCCA
The DNA here is from genome assembly GCA_020310875.1 of Ceratopteris richardii. NCBI lineage: Eukaryota > Viridiplantae > Streptophyta > Polypodiopsida > Polypodiales > Pteridaceae > Ceratopteris > Ceratopteris richardii. The sequence continues at coordinate 148,811,821 of CM035406.1, read as the reverse complement.
TGCACACTTCATAGTATATCGAAAGACAACAATCCGCTTTTGCCCATGTCCCTACAAAAATCAAGTATGCAACATAGGAGATGAAGAAATATGCTTGCAGAGGGAGGCTTTGTGAGCATTAATGTCCAAGACCGACACTATATATATATATATATATATATATATATATATATATATATATATATATATATATATATATATATATATATATATATATATATATATATATATATACATATGGTTGAAGAACATTGAAGCAGATAATAAAAGAAATTGATATGATGATGAACATCACATATAGAAGAACAAGAGGATGGGATAGAGTCAAATAGCACTGAAGTATAAGAAAATTGTAGATGTTCTACAGATGGATAGAAAAATGAAGCAGATCATATGGGCTTGATATGGTCACAAGCATCGTCCTCAAAGAAAGAAAGTGATGGAAGCGAATGAAATGCAGTGACAATGGAAGGGTACGAGAAGAGCAAGTGATTGCATAGAGAACAAAAAATATTGAGAAGAAATCCATCATTATTGGTAATTTAGGCTAAGGATAAGGAAAAAGAAAACCGCACGAAAGCTACCATGTCAAATAATTTTAAGATTCATGAATAAAAAATTGGGCATCTAAGTAAGCAAATAGTACTTCCTTTTGATCCATAGGATGGGATTAAAACATAGGTTACAAACTTCAGGAAGCAAATAAAGAGGGAAAAGAGGAAGAAGGTCAAAATGGTTAATATTTACTAAGAAGAACATGTTGAATATGTTACAAAAACACCTCACTAGAACTATCTGTAGAAAATCGAAGCTTTAAGGAATTTGATCATACAAGTCAAAGGACCACAACATACCTTATAAAATCAAAGGTTTGAGGAATTTCATTATACAAAGAGTCTTCCATAGAAAACCAAAAATTCATGGAATTGCATCATACAAGTAAAAGGACCACAACATTCCTTAGTAGGAATCATATACACACATGTTAGTATAGAACCATTTAATATAGGGTACATAGAGAAACACAGTAGGCATGTAGTACTCCTCATAGTTATATAAGCATTAATTTCCGATGGAGAAAAAAATAATAGAAAAAATGTTAAGCGGTAAAATGAATAAACCAGATAGTAAAAAGAGAACTGCTAAGATAACAAATATCATAGTTCAAAGAATAAGATGAAGTTTGGTACTAGATGAATAGAAAATTGAAGCAGATTAGATGGGAAATGAAGGGAACACTCGCATAGAGTGATAAGTGCTAGCGTAGAGTGGGATATTATTTAGCGGTTTATAGATTAAAGAGAACTGAAATGTATGATATGGATTTGAGAGTGCCTATCTTTCTCAGGAGGAAATGATCATCGAGGTGTATAGAATGACAAAGAAAGGTTAATTGGATCTTCGATTTAAGTACATTCTCACCAATTCTAGTTTTAGATTTAGGTACATAGAGGCTTTCACACGATTTAATCAATGAGTGTACCTCTGAGATCTTACGCTTTATTTAGGTGATAGTAATTCCATTTCGAGACTCGATTTCACAATCAAATTTCACTCTTTGTTCAAGTTAATTTAGAATATGAATTTCACACAAAGCACCAAATGGCAATTCGGTGTGCGAGGCTGGTTTCTTCTTTGGTATATGTTTTCTGCAGTGTTGTGCCCTTTTGGATTACTCCCTTTTATGCATTTTGTTGAAGCATATATTGTTCGTAACATAGAAGGAAAATTTGGTATACGATTCCATTTTCTTCTTTATTACATGTCTTTTGCATTGTTGCGCCCCTAAACGTATAAAGGTTTTAATATCATTGACGCATCTAAAACTCCATTGACGCATCTAAAACTCCCATAAGGACATGTCAATGCGTACTAGTGTCGTTTTATCCTCTCGATAAGACGTATAAGTTTGAAATGCGCTTTTCCTTTGTTACGAGCGTATGGGAAGCTTTGCAGGTCGAGAGTACAATGGTGGTTATTTCTTCTTTTTTTTTTTTGAGAAAACAGGAAATATGAATTAACTAAGAATTGTAAACTTGTACAAGGGGCAAGACATCCCCACAAAGCCTCCCAGTGCAAGAAGCAGCTAGCAAGGCCTAGAGATACAACTGAATCATTATCATCCTGTTACTTCAGTACAGTTTAAGCAGAGAATCTCTCCATTTACAAGGGGGGGTAGTGACCAAATGAACAGAGAAGTTAAAGTCCTGATGAGGAGCTTCAGATATCAAGTTAAGGCATTTCTGGCCAATGTGTCTGAGGCCCAAGAAGCAGCTATGCTGCAGAGAGCATTCCCTGTTGGTGAAAACCTTTTGGTTTCTGGAAACCCATATGTGCCATAGAATGTGTCCTCTCCAGATGTTCCATAAAACATAGTCCATTCTACTGATGGTCCCAACCAGGGTTTCTTTATAGGTGATAGTGACCTGTAACTTGTAAAACATGACAGAGAGTAGACTCCAGTACTTTTGAGCATGGCTGCAGTTGAAAAACAGGTGGGGGATGTCCTCCTCCTTGCCACAGAATTTACAAACTTCATAGTTTAATCCATATTTCCTGGCTTTGGAACCACACCAAACCCCATTGTGCAATATGAGCCACATGAGAGTTGAATGCTTTATGTTGAAGGTGAGGTTCCAAAGACTTAGAAATCTGTGATGCCACTGACTAGCACTCCAGGCAAGATTCCACCTGGTGTTGAGTTTGTGAAGGATAGAGTTGATGGATCCTCTTTGCTTCTTGAATCTACGAAGCATGTCTTATGTGATCTAAGACAGTCTAGCCCTTTTCCTCTGATGACAATCAGCAAGCCTCTTGAGAAGCATATTCTTTTGTTCCAGCAAGACCTGAAGGCAACCAGAAGAAAGGTCGGAATCGGCACTGAGCTGTTCAAGGGACATTACCTGGTTGTTGACACACAAGTCTTCCCAAGATGAGTAGCCCTGTATGCAACATTTGTGCTGCCTTATTCCCAAAGAACCACTTTCCCACAGGGAAAGCCATCCAGTCCATATGCTTTCCTGCATGAAGAAATCATGAAGCAGAAAGTAGTTGGGGTTAGGGGAGCATTTAGTTTTCACAATCATCCAAGCATTCCAAAATCTACAAGTAATAGTACAGCCAACGGGAGTGTATCTGTGAGGAGAAATGAGGATGTCCCAGAGCTTGTGACCTTTCCAGGCTTTATAATTAGTCAGATAGAACTTATCCAGGTTCCTTCTGAGGAGGAGAGCCCAAAAATCAGTGGAGTCAACAACCCTAGCAACCCATTTGGCTGCAAGGTTTGTAGCCATTTTGATCGGGCAAAGGATACCTAGCCCACCTTCTTTTTTGGGGAGACAATAGCTGGTCCAGGCCACTTTAGGGATTTTGTTCTGATGAGTGTTTCCTCCCCACAGGAATCTCCTGGAGAGAGCAAGGAACAACTTGAAGTGCTTTTTGTTGGGCATCCAACAAGAGAGGAAGGAAAAAAGGGAAGGCAGGATATAGTGGTTCAAAACAAAGACTTTGTGTGAGAGGTTGGGTTGGCAAGCATACCAATGAAAGATTTTTTTCTTGAATTTATCCATGACCTAGTCCCATCTTTGGTTGAGGGTCACTTGGAATCCCATAGGGATGCCCAGCACCTTGAAAACCTCACCCTCCTTAATGATGTCACAACCCAAAGAAGCAATAGAAGGGGGCACCTAGTTGTTGGAGGCTTTAAAGGTAGTTTTGGTGTGGTTGATATGGGATCCACTGGCAAAAACGAAGGTGTGAAGACACTCCAGCACACATTCAACATAGTTAGGCTCAGCTTTAACCACAATATTGGTGTCATCAGCAAAGGCTTGAAGGCAAAGTTAAACAGGGGACCCAGGAATTGATATCCCTTCAAGTTTGTTATTCAATAGGGCATCCTTGAGGAGCCAACTCAGGGTGTCACTAGCTATGGCAAAGAGGAGGGGGGCGAGAGGGCATCCCTGTCTGATGGATCTCCTGAGTCTGAAGTGGGGAGATAGAGAGCCATTCAGGGAGACCCTAGAATGGGCATTGCCAAAAAGGTTACTAACAGCTCTTATAAAATGCTTCCCCAACCCTATGTCATGAAGGGATTGGAGAATAGAGTCCCATTCCATTCTGTCATAGGCTTTGTCAAATTCAACTTTAAAGAAGTAGAAGGGTTGGTGGGATTCATGAGCAAAGTCAAGACCTTCCCATAGCGAGATTATGACATCCAATATGAAGCGGCCTTTGATGAAACCTTTCTCATCGGGGAGAATATAGTCCTTCATATGGGGACTAAGTCTCTTGGCCAGCGAAGAGGCAATAATCTTGTAGATGGACGTCAAACAGGTAATAGGTCTCCAATCGTTGAGGTCCTCTTTGGGTCCCCTCTTGTGGATCAATTTTATAACTCCAGTGTTGATCTCAACAGGAAGAGTGCCTTTCCTAATAGCTTCTTTCCACACCAAGAGAATGAAGGGGGTCATGAACTCATCAAGAGCCATGAAAAACTCATTGGGGATACCATCAAGCCAAGGATATTTGGAGGGTTTCAATCTACGGATGGTTTCTAAGACCTCATCGACAGTGAGGGGCAGGTCTAGCAAGGCCGCCAGCGCGAGGAGGAACAATTTTTTTCCTTTTAAGAGCAACAGAAGCTCTGGCTTCACGGATATCCTCCCCCCACTTGGTAGAGCCAGAGAAAACATCCGTAAAGAAGCCCGTGGCCTCCTGCAAATTCTCCTCCATATTGATAGCGCAGCCACCATACTTATTCAATAACATCGGAATGAACTCCTTACATTTCTTCTTTTTGAGCAGAGAAAACATGTAATGATTGGGACGATCAAACTTCCCCGCCCAAAATTCTCTTGAAGCAGAGAAAGAGCTACTAGCCTCAAGGTACTCTTCGTACTTTAATCTCTCTTGAAGGCATAAAACTGCGTCCATGTGGTTGGCTCCTTTAGAGGCCAAAATGGAGTCTATTTCCTTGGAAATTTGAAGTCTTCTTCTGGTTCTGATGCTTTTCTTGAGATTCTTGTAGTGGGTGAAAAGGCTTTGCACTTCTTTAACAGCCTTAGCCCAAGCTCTTGCAGGGCTGGTGGGGGATGAAAAGTGCCTAGAGAAGATCTCCTTGGTTTTCTCAATGACACAAGGGATGCAAAGGAGGGTTGGATCCAAGTGGGGCCAACTGGCCTTAAAGCTCAAAGAGGGGTGCTTCAGAGATATAAGTAAGGGGAGGTAGTTAGACATGCACAGAGAATATGGCTACATGTGACATCAGGATTCTTTAGACAAGTGAAAATGCACGAATGATAAACAGATGGTGTATGAATATAGTGCTAACGAACACTTATAAGGGAGGGAGGGAGGGATTAATGATGGTAATGATAAAGAAAACAAATAATGATAACCATGATTAGAGAGAAATGAGAGTAGTGCTTAAAAGCACTTTTATTATAAAGATGAGATATGGGAGGGAGAGAGAGAGGGAACAAAAGATTATGATGCTAATCAAGGTTACTGATAAAGAGGGAGAAATTAAACACAAACAAAACTTAACCTATGCTCTGATACCATGTTGGAATGAAAAAAAAAGGACGACTCCTACTCTAGTGACATGCACACATATAACAAGCTAAGGAGGAAGGAACAAAAGATAACAAAACATGATGAATGAATCAAAATGGAAATGGAAATAACTTACAATACATGCTCTATGAGCATGGAGACTCCATGAGGAGAGGATGCACACTCTTGGCAATGAGCTAGAGTGGAATGGCTTGTGTGGAGTGAAGGGAGGCCTTGCTTATATGGAGTTTGGGAGAATTCCCTTGCATGTGGGATAAGTGAACTTGCATGAGAATGAAACTAGCTTTGGACAAAAGGGTGGAGCATGGAACTCTCAACATTGTAGGAAACTGAAGTTTTTGCATGTTATTAAACATTTTAGAATCATTAAATTGAAGGGTGATTGGTGGACACAATGTCAAGATAATCTAAACTAGCAAAAATATCATTGTTGGTACTTAAAAGATCCTACAGAAAAATCATGTCGGCATGGTCATTTAGGCTAAATAACTCCAAGAGGGAGCTACCAGGGATCAAATTCCATCGATGTTGAGCAGATATTTCATGAATGTTTTCTAAAAATCAAGTGTCTCTTAGCACCAAAAGTAGATCACCTAATATTGGTAGTTCATGAGAGATATAGCATAAGCTTTTTTACTTCATTTTCTCACTTTTAGTATATGACTTAGCTATTTCTTCTAGATTACCATCGTAGAACTTCCATAAGCTCTATGTAGAGGTCATTTAAGTCATTCTTTGTCATCATCCAAGCATTTCAACTCCCTACAATTGGTGATCAAGGAGGTCCTCTACTTTGAGGAAGATTTTTACACTCTTGGAGGAGGTATGCTCTACATCCAAAGTTATTCGAGGAGTTAGTTTCAGCTAGCAATGATCTTAAGTGCTGATTTACTGTGAGTTAAGGGTCTATTTTAGTTCCTAAGTGTTCCTTGACTAGTTTTTGATTTAAGGTTAGTGAAAATGATGATTTCTTGTAAACGAATTCTAAATGATTCATATTCTCCATATTCTCTCTCTCTCTCTCTCTCACACTCGTCATACCTCTTAGGAACTCCACACCATTTCTTGTATCTAGTTCCTATTTTATGCCTAGATTCAAATCTTGTCAGTTTGTATCATATTCACACATTCTAATTTGACATTGGATTATATGATTGTGTAGGTGAGCATCCTAGCCTATCCTACACTTTGAAAAATTTTCTAGTCTCTCTCTATCACTCATTCTTCTTTTTGAGTATTATGGTTGTAGAGGGGGTAACCGGATCTCTACCTCAAGTAATCCTTCTACTCAAGGGAGGTTCTCCTTAAGGAAGTATACCCTTTAACATAAGTGTGCGAGGTACTGTTGGAGTTAGACCTCTGCGAAAGCATGCAAATAGCACAAGGAGGAAGAAGAAGAAGCTTGGAGCACAACACACAATACTGAATGTATTACTAGAGAATGTACAAAGATAAGTAGCCCATTAGGGCAATAGGTGTATATTCAAGCTGGGGGAAAAAACCTCCTAAAGAGGCAAAAAAGTGCCCCGGCAGTCCTAGAGTGTTCACACACATCACTACCTAAATATATCAACAAATCCCCCCTAGGAGTGATGGTTTGAACAAGTAGCTGGCACTCATGTATAAGGAAGTCCCACGCTATGTGGAAATCACTCCACAAAAGGAAGTAAGCCCAAAGCTTTGCGGAAAGCTTCAAACTTCATGAAAAGGTCTGCAATGTTCTCCTGTATGGGCACGTATGCCAAGCTGATCTCCCCAGCAAAGAACCTCTCCCTGACATAATGATAATGCACCTCAATGTGCTTAGTGCGAGCATGGAACACAAGGTTCCCCACAACTACCAATGCACTCTAACTCTGAGTGAAGATGGTGGTGGCAGAAGACTGACCAACACCCAAATCAGCCATAAGGCGTCTGAGCCACACACACTTAACAGTAGTTCTAAAAGCTACCTTATACTCAACCTCACAACTAGAAGTGGACACAGTAGGCTGTTTCTTGCTCAACCAAGATATACATGAGATACCAAGCATGAAGCAAAAGCCATTAGTGGACAGACGAGTGTCATAGCAACGAGCCCAATCAGAGTAAAAAAAAAAGCATGCAAATCTGGCGGTAGTGACCCCCCCTTGGGATAAAACAACCCAAGTAGCCGAGTACCACTCAAGTAGCAAAACATGCGCTTAACCGCCTGCCAATGCTTGACTTCTGGACAATGCATAAACCTGCTCATATGTGAGACAACAAATTGAATATCTGGCTGAGTAATGCATAAGTAAATCAAGCATCCAACAGCATGTTGATAGAGAAGAGCATCAAATGCATCTCAAGCATCATGAAGACTCAATCGTAAACCTGTCTCCATAGGAGTGGCAATAGGCTTATAGTCTTCAAGGCCAAAACGCTGCAATAATGTGTCAATATATTTTGTTTGACAGAAAGCAATTCCACCATCAACTTGCATAAACTGAATCCCTAAATAGTGATGCAAATGCCCCAAATCAGACATCTCAAATGAGGCATGCAAATCAGCCTTAAAATCAGCAATATGCTTCTCAATAGGACCAATGAAGAGCATGTCGTCAACATAGACAACAATGATCAAAAGTACATCATTAGCACGCTTAACATATAAGGTGCATTCAGTTGGACTATTCTCAAAACCATATGCCATCAGATAGGCATGTATCTTCTGATACCAAGCACGTGGTGCTTGCTTTAAACCATATAATGCCTTCTTTAACCTGCACACCTGGTTTTCATGCCCTTTCTGCACAAAGCCACGGGGCTGAAAAACATACACTTCATCATGCAAGTCACCATTAAAAAATGTTGTTTTAATGTCCAAATGATGTACATTCCAACCATGATGGGCTGCAAGTGCACAAATGCTCTGACCAGTAGTCATACGGCATGTAAGTGGAAAGGTCTCATCAAAATCAATGCCTCTTTCTTGCGCATAACCCTTTGCAACAAGCCTAGCCTTATACCTGTCAAGTGTACCATCAAGTTTACCATTTAGCTTGTATACCCACTTAGTGCCAATGGCCTTCGTGCCAAGAGGCAAGTCACATAAAGACCAAGTACCATTCTTCATTATTGCATCATATTCTGATTGCATAGCAGCCATCCAATTTTTTGAATTTTGTGTTTTATCAAACGAAACAGGCTCATTCTCATCACAAAGTCTAGATGCAGCCATAACATAGCAATCTGATGCAAAAGAGGCACTATGAGAGCCATATCGAGTATGATATGATAGAGGTACATCTAATTTACTATCACGCAAGGTTTGCACCAGCCATTTTGATTAGAGATGTAACTTTGAAATAAGCTTTTCCTTTGTAATGAGCGTATGGGAAGCTTCGCAGATCTAGAGTACAATGGTGCTTATTTGTTGGATAGACCATCGGCAAACTAATTATCTACGTAGAAAAGTATACACAAAATAGAGCATAGTATATTTGCTAGTATGCAAAAGTTTGTTGAGCACATGAAAAGCCATGCACACGTCTTAGAGCATAGTATATTTTCAATTGCGCATAACTTTGTAGAACACAAGTAAATCCATGCACACTTCATAGTATATCGAAAGACAACAATCCGCTTTTGCCTATGTCCCTACAAAAATCAAGTATGCAACATAGGAGATGAAGAAATATGCTTGCAGAGGGAGGCTTTGTGAGCATTAATGTCCAAGACGGACACTATAGATATATATATATATATATATATATATATATATATATATATATATATATATATATATATATATATATATATATATATATATATATATATATATATATATGGTTGAAGAACATTGAAGCAGATAATAAAAGAAACTGATATGATGATGAACATCAGATATAGAAGAACAAGAGGCTGGGATAGAGTCAAATAGCACTGAACTATAAGAAAATTGTAGATGTTCTAGAGATGGATAGAAAAATGAAGCATATCATATGGGCTTGATATGCTGACAAGCATCGTCCTCAGAGAAAGAAAGTGATGGAAGCGAATGAAGTGCAGTGATAATGGAATGGTACGAGAAGAGCAAGTGATTGCATAGAGAACCAAAAATATTGAGAAGAAATCCATCATTATAGGTAATTTAGGCTAAGGATAAGGAAAAAAAACCACATGAAAGCTACCATGTCAAATATTTTTAAGATTCATGAATAAAAAATTGGGCATCTAAAAAAGCAATTAGTCCTTCATTTTGATCCATAGGATGGGATTAAAAGATAGGTTACAAACTTAGGGAAGCAAATAAAGAGAGAAAAGAGGAACAAGGTCAAAATAATTAATATTTACTAAGAAGGAACATGTTGAATATGTTACAAAAACACCTCAGTAGAACTATCTATGGAAAATCGAAGCTTTAAGGAATTTGATCATACAAGTCAAAGGACCGCAACATACCTTATAAATTCAAAGGTTTGAGGAATTTCATTATACAAAGAGTCTTCCATAGAAAACCAAAGATTCATGGAATAGCAGCATACAAGTAAAAGGACCACAACATTCCTTAGTAGGAATCATATACACAGATGTTAGTATAGAACCATTTAATATAGGGTACATAGAGAAACACAGTAGGCATGTAGTAGTCCTCATAGTTCTATAAGCATTAATTTCCGATGGAGAAAAAAATAATAGAAAAAATGTTAAGCGGTTGAAAATGAATAAACCAGATAGTAAAAAGAAAATTGCTAAGATAACAAATATCATAGTTCAAAGAATAAGATGAAGTTTGGTACTAGATGTATAGAAAATTGAAGCAGATTAGATGGGAAATGAAGGGAACACCCGCATAGAGTGATAAGTGCTAGCGTAGAGTTGGAAATTATTTAGCGGTTTATAGATTAAAGAGAACTGAAATGTATGATATGGATTTGAGAGTGCCTATCTTTCTCAGGAGGAAATGATCATCGAGGTGTATAGAATGACAAAGAATGGTTAATTGGATCTTCGATTTAAGTACATTCTCACCAATTCTAGTTTTAGATTTAAGTACATAGAGGCTTTCACACGATTTAATCAATGAGTGTACCTCTGAGATCTTACGGTTTATTTAGGTGATAGTAATTCCATTTCGAGACTCGATTTCACAATCAAATTTCACTCTTTGTTCCAGTTAATTTAGAATATGAATTTCACCAAAGCACCAAATGGCAATTCGGTGTGCGAGGCTGGTTTCTTCTTTGGTATATGTTTTCTGCAGTGTTGTGCCCTTTTGGATTACTCCCTTTTATGCATTTTGTTGAACCGACATAAATTCGAGAGTCATTATTGTTTTATAGAACCCCCCTACAGCGACTTGTTAGCATATATTATTAGTAACAGATAAGGAAAATTTGGTATACGATTCCATTTTCTTCTTTATTACATGTCTTTTGCATTGTTGCGCCCCTAAACGTATAAAGGTTTTAATATCATTGACGCATCTAAAACTCCATTGACGCATCTAAAACTCCCATAAGGACATGTCAATGGGTACTGGTGTCGTTTTATCCCTTCGATTGAACCTACAAGTTTGAAATGCGCTTTTCCTTTGTTAAGAGCGTATGGGAAGCTTTGCAGGTCGAGAGTACAATGGTGGTTATTTCTTGCGTAGACCATCGACAAGCTATCTATCTACGCAAAGGTTTGTTGAACACAATGAAAACCATGCACACATCATAGAGCATAATATATTTTCTATTGTGCAAAAGTCTTTTGAAGACAAGAAAAGACATGCACACTTCAAAGTATGTCGAAAGAAGACAATCCGCTTTTCTAAACGTCCCTACAGAAACCAAGTATGCATCATAGGAGATGTAGAAATATGCTTGCAGAGGGAGGCTTTTTGAGAATTAATGTCCAAGACCGACACTATATATATATATAGATACACACACACACACACACACACATATATATATATATATATATATATATATATATATATATATATATGTATATATATATATATATATATATATATATATATATATATATATATATATATATATAGTGGTTGAAGAACATTGAAGTAGATAATGATAAAGATTTTCTGTAGATGGATAGAAAAATGAAGCAGATCATAAGGAATTGATATGGTGACGAGCATCATCATTAGAGAAAGAAAGTGATGGAAGCGAATGAAGTACACTCGCAATGGAAGGTTACAAGAATAGCAAGTGTGAGCATAGGGAAGTAAAAATATTGAGAAGAAATCCAACATTATGGAAAATTTAGGCTAAGGCTAAGAAAAGAAAGCTACATGAAAGCTACCACAACATATAGTTTTAACATTCATGAATACAAAACTAGGCATCTAAATAACCAATATGTACTTCGTGTTGATCCATGGGCTGGCTTTAAAAACATAGGCTATAAGCTTAGGAAAGCAAATAAAAAAGAAAAAAGAGGAAGAAGTTCAAAGTGCTTAATAGCTGCTAACAAGGCACATCTTGAATCTGTTACAAAAACAACTCACAAGCAATTTGATCATGCACATAAAAGGACCAGAACATACCTTAGAAAACGAAAGTTTTATCATTTAAAGAGTCCCATATAGAAAACGGAAGCTTTAAAGAATTGCCTCACACAAGTAAAAGGACCACAACATACCTTAGAAGCAATCATAGACACCCATGTTAGAATAGACCCATTTCATATCCTGTACATAGAGAAATACCGTAGACATGAAAGTAAACCTCATAATTCTCTAAAAATAATTTCCAATGGAGATAAAAATAATAGAAAAAAAGTTAAGGGGTTGAAAATGAATAAACCATATAGGAAAAAAAATGCTCTGATAACAAATATCATAGTTCAAAGAATAAGATGAAGTATAGTAGTAGATGAATAGAAATTAGAAGCATATCATATGGGCCTCATATGGTGATGGCCAACATCGTCAAAGAAAGAAATTGGCGGAAATAAAGGGAATACAGTCGCACAACGTGATATGTGCTAGCATTGAGTAGGAAATTATTTAGCGGTTTATAGATTAAAGAGAACTGAAATGTATGATATGGATTTGAGAGTTTCGATCTTTTCCAAAAGAAAATGATGATCAAGGAATATAAATGATAAAGAAATTTTTATTGGATGTTGGACTTCTAGGTTAAGGAAGAAGTAATCCATTGTCATAGATTTTACTTGTGGATTTGAGTACATAGAGGGTTTCATGCAATTTAATCAAAGAGTATAGCTCTGAGATCCTATGGTTGATTACGGTGAGATTAGTTCCAATTGGACAATCAATTTCACTTGCAACAAAAGTTCAGTCTTTCTTTGAGTAATGAATTTGACACAAAGCACCAAAAGCGAATTGGGTGTAGAAGTCTATTTTCTTCTTTATTATATGTTTCAGGTGATTTAATCAACGAGTATACCCTTGAGATCTTATGGTTGATTTAGGTCAGATTAGTTCCAATTGGACAATCAATTTCACTTGCAACCAAAGTTCGTTCTTTCTTTGAGTAAATTTAGGATATGAATTTGAGACAAAGCACCAAAAGAGAATTGGGTGTAAAAGTCTATTTTCTTCTTTATTATACGCTTATTGCAGTGCTGTGCCCTTTTGGATTACTCCCTTTTATGCATTTCTTGAATCCACAGAAATTGGAGGTTTATCATTCTTCATTAGAATGCATCTAGAGGTATTTCTTAGCATATAATGCTAGTAATATGTAAAAGAAATTAGGTATACCAGGTCATTTTCTTGTTTATTACATGTGTTTTGCACTCTTGTGCCCCTTAACATATACAGGTTTTCATATCGTTGCTGCATTTAAAACTCCAAGAAGGACATATCGATGGGTAATAGTGTTATTTTATCCCTTCCATTAGATGTGTAAGTTTCCAATAAGCGTTTCCTATGTAATGATCATATGGGAAGCTTTGTAGATCCAGAGCACAATGGTGGTTATTTGTTGCATAGGTCATCGGCAAGGTAACTAATTGGGTAAAAAAGTATACACATAATAGAAGAAAAGGCTACGTGAAAGCTACGATCACAAATAATTTTGACATTCATGAATACAAAATTGGGCATCTAAATAGCCAATATGTACTTCCTTCTAATCCATGGGATGGCGTTAAAATATTGGTTATAAGCTTGAGGAAGAAAATAAAAAGGGAAAAAGAGGAAGAAGGTCAAACTGGTTAAAATATGGGTTATAAACTTGAGGAAGCAGATGCTCAATGTGTTACAAAAACACCTCACAAGAACTATCTATAGAAAACCAAAGCTTTACGGCATTTGATGATACAATTAAATTGACCACAACATACCTTAGAAAACCAAAGTTTCTTCACACAAAAAGTCCTCCACAAAAAATCACTACAACATATCAAGCGTATATCAAGGCTTCTATCAAGGAAAATGAACGTGCATGATTTTCCCCGGACGTCGGTGTAAGGGTCAGTGTAGGAGTCAAAACCAAAGCGTCGGTATAAGCCTCGGTATAAGCATCAGTATATGCTTCGGTATAATCGTCGGTATAAGCATCGATATATGTGTCAGTATAAGTTTTGGTATAAGCCATGGTATGCCCCTGGGCAAAATAGTCGGTATAAGCATCGGTATGTGCCTGGGGATACCGACACTTATACTGTCGCCTATATCAATGACCAGGTCTACAAAATTTTTCTGGGCAGAGTGTGTTGTCTCTTGCTACAAAAACATTCCCATGTTGTTGTGTAGCAAAAGACAATCCACTCTGCCCAAGAAAAACTCAACTACATGTGACATGTATGACACGCAACAAAAAAATGACTCGATAAAGCAAAACATTCTTTCAAATACAAAATACATGAGCAAAATGAATAATGAACCGTGTACAAAGAAATGAGACACATTGACATGATATTTATAAACAACAACTAGAACACATGTATATGTGTGTCGGCCTATGTATATACATGTGTTTGTGTATATGTATTATGTGTGTATATATGTATATGTGTAAATATTTATCTCCATGTGTAAAAACCCTAAAGCCCTAATCCTAAAGACCTAGACCTGAAACATGTGTATGTGTGTATTCTTGTGTATATATATGTGTATGTGAATATATATCTGTGTATGTGTATGTATGCATATGTGTATCTATGTAAAAATCCTAAAACCCTAATTCTCAAGACATGGACCTAAAACAGGTATATGTGTGTATGTGTGTATGCATCTGTATATATATGTGTATGTGTATATGCATTATGTGTTGATATGTGTATATGTGTGTAAGCATGTGTGTATATATGTAAAAGCCAAAACTCCTAATCATAAAACCCTAACCCTAAAACATGCATATGTGTGTATGTATATGTCACATATGTGTATGTGCGTATACATGCGTGTGTGTCTATATATACACACACACACACACACATATATATATATATATATATATATATATATATATATATATATATATATATATATATATATATATATATATATATATATATATATATATATATATATATATATATGTGTGTGTGTGTGTGTGTGTATGTATGTATGTGTGTGTATGTGTGTATGCATGTGTGTATATATGTAAAAGCCAAAAATCGTAACCCTAAAACATTCATATGTGTGTATGTATATGTCACGTGTGTGTATGTGTATGTGTATGCATGTGTGTGCATGTGACTCTCTCTCTCTATGTGTATGTGTGTATGTATGTATGTATGTATGCATGTATGTATGTATGTATGTGTGTCTCTATGTATGTATGCGTGTGTGTGTGTATGTATGTATGTATGTATGTATGTATGTACGTGTGTGTGTATGTGTGTATGCATATACCTAGACACATGTACACATATGTGTGTATATGTGTATATGTGTGTATGCATGTGTGTATGTATGTAAAATCCAAAAATACTAATCTTAAAAATCTAACCCTAAAACATGCATATGTGTGTATGTGTGTATGTATATATGATGTGTGTGTGTATGTGTATGTGTGTATGTATGTGTATCTGTGTGCATGTGTGTAAGTATTATGTGTGTATATGTGTAAAAGTCAAAAACCCTAACCCTAAAACATGTATATGTGTGTTTGTGTGGATGTATATGTGATGTGTGTGTATGTGTATGTGCATGTATGCATGTGTGTGTACATGTGTGTGCATGTATATGTGTGTGTATGTATGTATGCATATGCATATGTGTATGTAATATGTATGCATCTGTGTGTGTGTATCTCTATGTTTCTCTCTTTCTCTCTATCTATATCTCTCTCTTTATCTTTCTCTCTCTCTTTCATCTCTCTCTCTCCCTCTTTCTCTCTCTCTCTTATTCTATCTCTCTCTCTCCTATTCTCTCTCTCTCTCTCTCTCTCTGTCTCTCCCTCTCTCTCTCTCTATCTCTATCTCTCTCTATCTCTCTTTCTCTCTATCTCTATTTATAATAAAGAACAAAACAATCACTTACATCGATGTAATTCCTTTGAATGCTCTCGTCAAAGCCCAATTAACATCGTCTCTTATCAAATTCCAAAGAATCAATGCCAAAAATCTCCTGCAAAACAAAAGAAAAGAGAAATTCAAAAACCCTAACCCTTAAACATGTATATGTTTGTATGTGTTTATTTATATGTGATGTGTGTGTATGTGTATGTGCATGTATGCATGTGTGTGTATACATAGGTAAGTGTGTATATATATATGTGTCTGTGTATGTAATATGCATGTGTGTATGCATGTATGTGTGTGTGTACATGCATATGTGTGTGTATGTATGTATGCATATACATGTGTGTATGCACATATGTGTGTGTATACATATGTGAGTGTGTATTTATATATGCATATGTATATGTGATGTCTATGTATGTGCATGTATGCATGTGTGTGTATACATATGTGAGTGTGTATACATATGTGAGTGTGTATACATATGTGAGTGTGTATATATATGTGCATGTGTATGTAATATGCATGTGTTTATGTATGTTTGTGTGTACATGCATATGTGTTTGTATGTATGTATGCATATGCATGTGTGTATGCACATATGTGTGTGTATACATATGTGAGTGTGTATGTAATATGCATCTATGTATGTATGTATGTATGTGTGTGTGTACATGCAAATATGTGTGTATGTATGTATGCATATGCATGTGTGTATGTAAACATGTGTGTGTGTACATGTGTGTATGTATATGTGTGTATACATGTATGTATGTATGTGAATATGAGTATGAATATGTGTGTGTGTATGTAATATGCATGTGTGTATGTAATATGCATGTATGTATGTATATGTGTGTATGCATTTGAGTATGTGATATGTAGGTGTATGTATACGCATGTGTGTATGTAATATGTAAGTTAGTGTGTATGTAATATGCATGTGTGTATGTAATATGTATGTGAGTATGTGTATGCATATGTGTGTGTATGTATGTATGCATCTCTTTCTCTATCTCATTCTCTTTCTATTTCATTTCTCTCTCTCTTTCACTCTCTATCTTTCTCTTTTATCCCTCTCACTTTCTCTCTCTCTCTCTCTATCTCTCTCTTTTTCTCTCTCTCTCTCTCTCTTTATGTTTCTCTAGACCTCTCTCTTTCTTTCATCTCTCTCTCTATCTCACTCTATATCAATAGAAAACAAAACAATCACTTACATAGATGTAATTGTTTGGAGCATTGTCATCAAAGTCCACTTAATGTTGTCCTTCCTCGAATTCCAAAGAACTGATGCGAAAAAGCTCTTGGAAAACACAAAGAAAGAGAAACGGTACTACAATATGTGCAATACTTACCAAAATTTCAGATCTATAGAAATAGAGATGTAGAGAAAATCACTTACATCGATGTAATTGTTTGGAGCGTTGTCATCAAAGTCCACTTAATGTTGTCCTTCGTCGAATTCCAAAGAACTAATGCCAAAAAGCTCCTTTAAAATGAAAGAGAAGAGAAATTAGGGAAGGGAATACACACAGAAAGAGAAAGGGTGCTACAGTATGTGAGACGCTAACCAAAATTTCAAATCTAGAGAAGTAGAGATGTAGAGAAAGAGAGAGAGAGAGGGAGAGAA
The DNA here is from genome assembly GCA_020310875.1 of Ceratopteris richardii. Classification (NCBI taxonomy): domain Eukaryota; kingdom Viridiplantae; phylum Streptophyta; class Polypodiopsida; order Polypodiales; family Pteridaceae; genus Ceratopteris; species Ceratopteris richardii. The sequence continues at coordinate 148,794,198 of CM035406.1, read as the reverse complement.
AGAGAAAGAGAGAGAAAGAGAGAGATGTGTGTACACAATATGCTCAGAATGTAGTTCGCTCACACGAGCTTGACAATAGAGAACTTTGGTTCAACATGCAAGCAAATGTCGAATTTTTGCTCTCGGGTCCGGTTAAAACGTTTCCTCGGTATAAGCGTCGGTATGAGCGTCAGTATAAGCATCGGTATAAGCGTTGGTATAAGCATCGATAATTTATAATAAAGTACCGATAGCTATACTGACGCTCATACCGATGTCGAGTATACCGATGATTAAATGACCGTTGGTATTGCATCCATGGCTTTTCAAGCATTTTCAACAGTCATACTGACGCCAAGACGTGACCGTCGGTATGGGCAACGTCGGTATGCTCCTCATATGTTGTAGTGAATCAAAGGCTCAACGAATTTGTTATACAAGTAAATGAACCACAACATACCTTAGAAGCAATCATAGACACCCATGTTAGTATAGACCCATTTCACATCAGGTACATAGAGAAACACCGTGGACATGTAAGTAGATAGAAATAATAAATAAAAGGTTAAGAGGTTGAAAATGAATAAACCATATCGTAAGAAAAAATTCCTATGATAATAACTATCATAGTTCAAAGAATAAGAAGAAGTTAAGTAGTAGATGAATAGAAACTAAAGCAGATTATACAAGCCTCATATGGTGATGGCCAACATCGTCAAAGAAAGAAATTGGTGGAAATGAAGTCAATACACTTGCATAGAGTGATTAGCGCTAGTATAGAGTAGGAATTCTTTAGTGGTTTATGGATTATGATATGGATCTCAGAGTGCCTATCTTTTTGAGAACGAAATGATCATCAAGGTGTATGCAATGACAAATAAATGTTAGTTGGATCTTGGACTTCGATGTTAAAGAGAAAGTGATCCATTATCACCAATTCTAGTTGTGGATTTTAGTACACAGAGGCTTTCATATGATTTAATTAATGAGTGTACCTTTAAGATCTTATGGTTTATTTAGGTGATAGTAGTTCTATTTCGAGACTCAATTTAACTTGCAATCAAAGCTCACTCTTTGTTTGAGTAAATTTTGTATATGAATTTCACAATAAGCACCAAAAGACAATTGGGTGTACGAGGCTATTTTCTTCTTTGGGATATGTTTTCTGTAGTGTTGTGCCCTTTTTAATTACTACCTTTTATGCATTTTGTTGAACCGTCATAAATTGGAGGTTCCTTATTCTTGGCTAGAACGCCCTAGAGCAATTTGTTAGCATATATTGGTAGTAACATGTAAAGAAGATTACGTATACACTGCCATCATCTTCTTTATTACATGTGTTTTGCACCTAAACATATAAAGGTTTTTATACCATTGACGCATCTTAAACTCCCAGAAGGACGTGTCAATGGTACTGGTGTTGTTTTATCCCTTCGATTAGAGATCTAAGTTTCAAATAAGATTTTCCTATGTAATGAGCGTATGGAAAGATTTGCTGATCCAAGGTACAATGGTGGTTATTTGTTGTATAGAACATTGACAAGCTATTTATCTGGGTAGAAACGTGTACACAGAATAGAGCATCGTATATTTGATGGTGCCCACGTCATGGAGCATAGTATATTTGTTGTTGCATAAAAGTCTGTTGAACACAAGAGAAGCCATGCACACTTCATAGCATATCGAAAGACAACAATACACTTTTTCCCATGTCCCTACAGAAATCAAGGATGCAATATAAGAGATGAAGCAATCTGCTTGCAAAGGGAGGCTTTCTGAGCATTAATGTCCAAGAGAGACACTATATATATAGTGTTTGAAGAACATTGAAGCAGATAATGTAAGAAATTGTTCTGATGATGAACATCAGATATGGAAGAACAAGAGGTTTGGAGAGGGTCAAAGAGCAATTGAGTATTAGAAAACCATAGATTTTTTGTAGATGGATAGAAAACTGAAGCAGATCATATGGGCTTGATATGGTGATGAGCATCATCATCAAAGAAACAAAGTGATGGAAGCGAATTAAGTACACACGCAATGGAAGGTTACGAGAATAGCAAGCGCGAGTATAGAGAAGAAAGTATATTGAGAAGAAATCCACCATTATGGGAAATTTAGGCTAAGGATAAAAACAAAAGCTACATGAAAGCTACCATAACAAATATTTTTAAGATTCATGACTACAAAATTTGGCATCTAAGTAACCAATATCTACTTCCTTCTCATTGATGAGATGGCATTAAAACATAGGTATTAAACTTGAGGAAGTAAACAAAACAGGAAAGAGAGGAAGAAAGTCAAAGTGGTTAATAGTTAGTAAGAAGGCATGTGTTGAATGTGTTATAAAAACACCTCACAAGGACTATGCATAGAAAACCAAAGCTTTAAGAAGTTTCATCGTACAAGTAAAAAGACCACAACATACCTTAGAAAACCAAATCTTTAAGAATTGCATCATACAAAGAGTTCTCCATAGAAGACCAAAGCTTTATGGAATTGCATCATACAAGTAAAAGAACCATAACATACCTTAGAAGCAATCGTAGACATACAAGTGAGTATAGACCCATTTCATATCATGTACATAGAGAAACACCGTAGGCATGTAAGTAGTCCTCATAGTTCTCTAAACATTAATTTCCAACAGAGATAAAAATAATAGAAAAACATTTGAATAAACAAGGTCGTAAGAAAAATTTCTATGATAACACATATCATAGTTCAAAGAATAAGATGAAGTTAAGTAGTCTATGAATAGAAAACTGAAGAAGATCATATGCGCCTAATATGGTAACGGGCAACATCGTCAAAGAAAGACATTGGCAAAAATGAAGGGAATACAATGGCATAGAGTGATAACTGCAAGCAGAGTAGGAAATTCTTTAGTGGTTTATAGATTTAAAGAGAACTGAAACGTATGACATGGATTTGAGAGTGCTTATCGTTTTCAAAAGAAAATGATGATCAAAGTGTATACAATGATAAAGAAATGTTAATTGGATCTTGGACTTCGAGGTTAACAAAAAAGCAATCCATTGTGACAAATTCTAGTTGTGGATTTGGGTACAGAGAGGCTTTCATACGATTTGATCAATGAATGTACCTCTGAGATCTCATGGTTGAGTTAGCTGATACTAGTTCCATTTAAACACGCAATTTCACTTCCAATCAAAGTTCATTCTTTGTTTGAGTAAATTTACTATATGATTTTCACACAAAGTAGCAAACGAGAATCGGCTATTTTCTTCTTTATTATATGTTTATTGCAGTGTTGTGCGCTTTTGGATTACTCCCTTTTATAAGTTTTCCTGAATCCACATTTATTGGAGGCTCGCTATTCTTCACTCGAACGCATCTAGAGGGATTTGTTAGCATATTGTAGTGCCCGTCTCTCTCTCTCTCTCTCTCTCTCTCTCTCTCTCTCCCCGCAACCCCCGCCACCCGGTCCCTCTCTCCCCCACCCCAACCAGTCCATCTCTCCCCCGCCCCCGCCAATCCCTCTCTCTCCCCCCGCTATCCCCACAAGAACTCCACCGGCTATCCGGGCTACCTCCTCAGCCGGGATGAAACACTGCTTTCATGAAAGGGTTTAACAAGTTTCAAGATGAAGATTCAATTTGTAGTTCTTTATTAGAGTTTTTTTTTGGTGAATGTGGGATTCAAAATATACGTATTCCTACTAACAGGGAGACAGGAAACATCAAGGGTTTTGCATATATGGATCTCAATGGAGGATTCGGACACGTTCCATTCCCGAGAGCACCAACTGCCAAAAAGGCTTCTGAAAAATCGGGAGAATTGCTGGCAGGGCGAGATATTTTTGTGGATCTGGCTAAGGAATGGCTTTTCTCACTAGGGAGTAAGGGTAATAGAGATTTATAAATTCCAAGGGGTGGATTTAGTCCCGCAATCCCCGTCCAAACCCTCCGTCCCCTCCTCTCTTCCCCCACCACCCCCGCGGCCCCCACCACCACCACAACCCCTTCCAACCCCGCCCTCCTCTCCTCTCTTCCCCCGCCCCCCACCGTCGCGGCCCCCACCACCACCACAACCCCCTCCAACCCCGCCCTTCCCCTCCTCTCTTCCCCCACCAACCCCGCAGCCCCCACCACCATTGCAACCCCCTCCAACCCCGCCCTCCCCTCCTCTCTCCCCCCACCATCCCCGTGGCCCCCACCACCACGAGAACACCCTCCAACCCCGCCCTCCCCTCCTCTTTTCCCCCACAACCCCCGCGGCCCCCACCACCACCACAACCCCCTCCAACCCCGCCCTCCCCTCCTCTCTTCCCCCACCACCCCTGTGGCCCCCACCACCACTGCAACCCCCTCCAACCCCGCCCTCCCCTCCTCTCTCCGCCGACCACCCGTGCGGCCCCCACCACCACCAAAACCCCCTCCAATCCCGCCCTCCCCTCCTCTCTCGCCCCATAGCCCCCACCACCACCGCAACCCCCTCCAACCCCGCCCTCCCCTCTCTCTCCCCCCACTAGCCCCACAACCTCCACCCACACCTCCCACACCACCCACAACCCACAACCTCCCACCACTCTACCCATACCTCCGACCGCTCCACCCACACCTCCCCCACCACCCACCATCTCCCACCACTCAAATGTAATGGTCAAAAGCTACTTCAAGAATTATGTGGATTATGTGAAGGATGTGTTTTTGAGGGTCACTCCAATATCACGGGCGGCACATAAAGATGATCCCAGCTTGCAGGCAAGTGTAAAAGTGTAAGTGGTAAAAGTGAAAGTGGAGAAATGACTGTTGCCACGAACCATTCATGACGATTGCCTATTTTGGAGCATCCAATTCAAAACTGGTGGCATATTTGATCTACCCCTCCAATTTTGGGGTAATCAATCAACGCATGATCAGGGGATGTGAGGAATCGGCAAGGCCCTCTTCGCCTATTGGAGCCTATAAAAGCAATGGACTAGTGCTCATTGGGGATATATATAGACACGTATAGAGTTTATCTCCCCCATCTCTTTTGGTCCTCTCCTTGCACTCTGTGGCTACAAGCCTACTGTAGGAACTCAGTCTATGGTGAGGATACACTGCGTGGGCTTCCTAGTGAAGGGCTAATAGCAGTGTAAAGAAGTGGCTTGGTTTTGTCATTAAGTTTGAGCTAGTGGTATTTCCGTGATCTTCCGTTAGAGCAAGTCTTCATACCTTTCTACTGAGCAGTGCTAGTCTTCATCTAATTGTGTTTAGTGCAAGTCTTCATCTAGTTGTGATCATTTTATTGGGTGAATCTCTTGTATTGATTCCATTCTGTTCTGGATTGACATATAAGCACAGAGCATCAGATTTTGTAGCATTTCCTTGGCCTACGTTGTAATCATCTGAATGAACTAAAGAGTGGTTTGGTCTCCCACTATTGCCATTTGACATTAATCTCTTCTATGAGTATTTACAATTCTGTGCCTATCTACGTGCTCACAGAAGTGTTAAAGGGTATATTTCCCTAAACAGAACCTCCCTTGAGTAGGCAAAGTACTAGAGTGCATGGTGGATGCTCCTACTAAAAGTAGATACCCCAGTACCTTCTAGACAGTTTGGCACGCCTGGTGGGACACTTGCATTTCTATGAGGGGGCCTAAGGATAGTGAATAGTCCTTTTTTCAATATTTTTGCCCTATTGCATTTGCAAGTAGGTAGATGACCCATATGCGAGCAGATAAGGAGCCTCTTCGTGTACAAAGGACCCTTAAAAAGTCAGCTATATCGTTGAATAGTGAACCTAGCTCGTCTCTATCCTCTTTGAATTTATGTATTGATTTGGGTGTGACACCATTGTCAAAGGAAAAGCATAGGAGAACATTGGACTTCTCCTTAGATACATCAGAGGAAACACCACTCGCAATGGAGGATCTCTCTCATTTACTTTCCAGACTCAATATTAAGTTCCCTACCTTTAAGGGACAAGCTTATGAAGATGCTGATGATCATGTGAGGAGATTCATCTCCTTATGTCGTGGACGTGGTCTCTAGAATAGAGAGGGTGCAATGCTGGTACTCTTCCCATCCACATTCGAAGGCCTTGCGGACAAATGGTACAGTCAATATGTAGATGGCCAATTTGTTACATGGGAGGCATTTCGACCCAGTGACTCCTCGGAAAGAGCTCTAGACCAACTAGAGAACCTAAGGCTAAGATCAGGTGAATTCTTCCATGAACTTCACACTAGGACAAAAGCACTTGTTGCACATCTTTTACATGCTCCAGGTGCTTTCTTGATTAAGAAATGGATAGAAAAAACTTTGCCCAGGTCATCTCAGCAGAAGGTTCATGAGTCTCTTAGATTGGATGCAACCGTCAATGATTTTGTTGCAGTAGCGTCACATATTGAAGACGCTAGGCAACATTTTGAAGGGGATACATAACTATATTATGCAGTAGAACTAGACCCTATTGGGCAACTGAGGAAAGAACTTGAGGCCTTGAGAATGCAACAAAATCAGCAAGAAGAGAAGGTCTTGCCACCACTGTGTTGCACTGATGATGAAGTAGCCAAAGGACTCCAGGATAAAGAGGAGGAAACGAAGGCCGGGTGGAAGGGCCAAGCAAACATTGAAGGAGCTTGTGAAAGAATGGCTACTTCATTAAGGGACCAACCAACAAGTCTGCAAGAAGACACACATGAGGTAAACATTGAGCAGATGTTGAAAGATATTCATCACAAGGTTAGTCTCTATGAACTCATAAAGATGGATTCAAAAATAAGAAGTTACTTATTAAAAATTATACACTTTGCTCACTTGAGCGAGCCACCTAGCATAGATGGTTTCATGGTTGACTTTCCGCCTGCACCCCTGGCGGACTACCAAAGCTCAAGGTTATCTGTTCTTATAAACAATGAATCTCTCACAAGTGTGATCATAGATGGAGTCTCTGGCATTAATTTGATGCGAGATTTTCACAATGAGGAAACTGAATTTGAACCCCACCAAGATGGCACCATTCATAGTTACCCTAGCAGATCAACATCGAGTTGCACGAGTTGGCATTATTGAAAAGGTACTAATGATAGTACAAGGTTGTCACTTTATTCTAGATTTTGTTGTTATTGCACTTCCACAGGAGACTTCTTACCCATTACTCCTCAGGGGACCTTGGCTAAGGCAAGCAAAAGCTTTGCAAGATTGGGGGAAAAACAAACTATGGATTTCAACAAACACCAATCACCAACTGCAACTACATTTGGAAGAAGGATTTGACTCAGGGAAAACTACGGAGTATACTGTGGATACTCACGTAATGCCCTCTTTACCCCAAGAAGACGATACATTATTGAATTGGATGATGGAAAGTATAGAGTGTTGCACGGTGGAAATCAATGAAATAGAGGAAGAATTTGCAAAGGAAGGAGTTGTAGAAAAGGGCCATGAAGTTCACAAGGAATTAGAGGATGGGAGTTTGCACTTGAGTACAAACATTGAAGGGGCAACAACTATAGAAGTTTCAGAAAAGGAAAGTTATGAGCCTGAATGCAGAGAAGATCTCCCCTTTTTGGATATACCTCAAGGATGGACCAGAGAACATATTGCAGACTATAGGCTAAATTCCACTCCTGCATACATTGGAGATGATTTCTAAAGTAAGACCAATCCTGAAACACTTGTTCAAGAAGTAAATCTAGGAGATGAAGAGAATTCTCAAGTAGTCCACTTGGCCTCTTGGCTATGGCATTATCCCCCTTTACTGCAGAAGGTAACTTCTTTAATTTTTTCTTATTAAAATGTCTTTGCATGGTCCTACAAAGATCTAATAAGGATACCAAAGGAGCTTGGATTACACTAAATACCCTTAGTTGAGGGAGCGGCGCTTGCAAGAAGTAGGCCGTATCGACTCAATCCAAAGTATGCAGAGGTGGTAAAGTTGGAAATTACAAAACTAGAAGAAGCAGGTATAATTGTTCCAATAGAACATTCAAGGTGGCTTTCTTCTATGGTTATTGTACCCAAGAAAAATAGTGGAAAAATAAAAGTCTGTGTCGATTTTCATGCCTTAAATAAAGTGACCGTTCAAGATGGATTTCCTCAGCCCTTTACAGACCAAGTACTTGAGGAAGTATTCGGTCGCACTTTGTATAGCTTTTTGGATGGTTTTTGTGGCTACAATCAGATAGTGATCCATCCTGATGATAGGGACAAAACAACCTTCATTACTCCATGGGGCGCTTATGTCTATACCCGCATGGATTTAGGTTTGAAGAATGCACCAGCTTCATTTAATAGAACAATGTACCTAATATTGGGCAAATGGTTGACAACCTTTCTTACGCATTTTCATGGATGACTTTTCAGTGTTTTGAGGCACAGATAGAACAACAGTAGTTCAACATTTCCATGACCATTTGGAAAATCTAAAGAAAATGTTTGAGCAATGTCTTAGAATAGGCTTGAAGTTAAATCCTGCTAAATGTCACTTTTTAGTCACTAAGGGCACTCTTCTTGGTCACATAGTATGTCCTGAAGGGATAACGGTGTATACTGCAAAGGTTACTGCTATCCTTTCCATGCCTATTCCACAAAGCTCAAAGGAAGTGCAATGCCTTTTAGGCCATGCAGGATACCATAGAAGATTTATATGAATGTCTTCAGAAATAGCTAAGCCCTTATCAAGGCTTACCAGTAAAAAGGTCCCTTTCTCATGGAGTGTTGAAGCTGAGAAAGCATTTTGTGAACTAAAATTGAGGTTATGTACTGCTCCACTTTGAAGTGTTCCTAATTGGTCATTGGAGTTTCATGTGCATACAGATGCCCGTCTCCATGCTGTTGGTGCGGTTCTAGCTCAACCATCATCACACAAGGTTGATAGACCTAGGGAGAAAGGAACTATAGTACAACCCAAAAGGAAGGTTTGGCTATTGTATTTGCTCTCCAGAAGTTTTGGCATTACCTTCTTGGGGTACATCTTATAGTCATATATGACCATTGGCCCTTGAAATACTTGATAAACAAACTTAGAGTAGCTGGAAGGGTTTGGAGATGGTTACTCTTGTTTCAAGAATTCAACTCTAATATTCATATTAAGCCATTTAGAGAGAAATACATGGAAGATCAAGTATCCAGGACTGCAATGAGCGAGACCGCAACAGGTATTAATGATGAATTGGTGGATAGTAATCTCTTCCTAGTAGCAATTTGGACTGATTGGTATAATGGAATTCTCAATTTTCTTACTACTCGAAAACTCCCAAAACATTTGACACCTATAGAAAAGAGAAGATTACTCCTTAAAACCAATGCATACTCACTCATAAATGGGAGTTTATATAGATATTGTCAGGATGATACCTTGAGAAAGTGTGTTTATCCAGAGGAGGTAAATCTTTTGCTAGAGGGTGCACAGAGTGAAGGGCATCTAAAGGGGGAAGAATTGGCTCACATAATCATCCACAAAGGACTATGGTGGCCTTATATTTATAAGGATGGGATCAAGTTTGCTAAAGAATGCCACATTTGCCAGAGATGTGCTCCTACGCCAACGAGATTAAATTTCCAACCATTAGACATATCCACGGGATGGCTCCCATTTGAACAATGGGGTCTTGATTTCATAGGACCAATTAGTCCAAATGGTCAACCTAGGGGTAAGAAGTATATATTGATGGCCACATGTTATGCAACATAATGTATTGAGGCTAAAACTAGTGTGGATTGCACAACTTTAAAACGTAATTTCTCAAGATTTGGTTGCCCACTAGAAATCACTAGTGATAGAGGCACACATTTTGTAAATCAATTGCTCCAATTTATATTTGACAGGTATAAGGTTTTTCATAAAAAGTCATGTGATTACTATCCGAGGGCAAATGGCCAAGTAGAAAGCTCCAATAAAATTGTGATCAGATTGCTGCACAAGTTATCTTTTGATCATCAAAGCTTTTGGCCACAAGCATTGATCGCTGCAATTTGGGCTTTCCGAACTACAAAGAGGGGAACCACAGGCGAGAGTCCATTTCGCTTAGTATATGGAAAAGAGGCATTAGCACCATTGGAATTTATTATCAAAAGAGAACTTGGATCCAAAACCATTGGAATTGAACCTCCCATTAGGAAACTCGTGGCATTAAAAGAATACAGAGAAGCAACAATGCAAAAACTTTAGGTAACACAAGAAGAGTGCAAGAGACTACACGACAGGTATCTTAGGTCCAATGAAGTACAAGAAGGATCCTTAGTTTTGGTGCATCAGATCCCAGCAGTTTCAACCAAATTGGAACCCAAATGGATAGGACCATATAGAGTGATAAAGGTATTACCACATGGAGTAGTGCATCTGGAGGATTTGCAGGGTAAGGGTGAAGAATTACCTGAATTAAGTCAAAGTGGAAGAACTTCATTCATTGTACATACCACATTTCATTAAGTCTTTGTAGTTACTTTGGTCTATTCAATAAGCGAATAAAAAGGAAAACTTGCATCGAGACGGTGCAAAGACTTCATGTGGGGGTCTCTAGTGCCCGTCTCTCTCTCTCTCTCTCTCTCTCTCTCTCTCTCTCTCTCTCTCTCTCTCTCTCTCTCTCTCTCTCTCTCTCTCTCTCCCTCTCTCTCTCTCTCTCTCTCTCTCTCTCTCTCTCTCTCTCTCTCTCTCTCTCTCTCTCTCTCTCTCTCTCTCTCTCTCTTTCTCTCTCTCTCTCCTCGGTGCCTCGTCGGTCTCTCTCTCTCTCTGTCTCTCTCTCTCTCTCCCTCTCTCTCTCTCTCTCTCTCTCTCTCTCTCTCTCTCTCTCTCTCTCTCTCTCTCTCTCTCTCTCTCTCTCTCTCTCTCTCTCTCTCTCTCTCTCTCTCTCTCTCTCCCCCCCCCACAACCCCGCCCCCCGGTCCCTCTCTCCCCCACCCCTTCCAGTCCCTCTCTCCCCCTTCCCTGCCAATCCCTCCCTGTCCCCCCGCTATCCCCGCAGGAACTCCCCCCGCTATCCGCGCTACCTCCTCAGCCCCCCCTGCACGCTGCTCCAGCCTCCCCCACCCACCCCACCAACGAACCCCGCAGCCCTCCCCCAGGCTTCCTTTTCCCCCACCCTCAGCCTCCCGCAGCTCACCCCAGTCCGTCGCTCCCTCACTCCCCCACCCACACCTTCTCCAACCCCCCACCAACGCTCTCCCCTCACCTCCTACACTCGGTTTTGGTGGGCAAAGGTCACGATCTCGAAACACTACTTTCATGAAAGGACTTAACAAGTTTCAGGATGAAGATTTGATTTGTAGTTCTCTATCAGGGTTTTTTTTTGGTGAATGTGGGCTTCAAAACATATGCATTCCTACTGACAGGGACACATGAAACATCAAGGGTATTGCATATGTGGACATCAATGGAGGATTCAGACACGTTGTATTCTTGAGAGCAGTAGCTGCCAAAAAGGCTTCTGAAAAATCAGGAGAAGTTCTGGCAAGGCGAGATATTTTTGTGGATCTGGCTAAGGAATGGCTTTTCTCACCAGGGAATAAGGGTAATAGAGATTTCAAAAGTCCAAGCAGTGGAATTAGTCCCGCAACCCCCCTCCAACCCTGCCCTCCCGTCCTATCTTCCCCCACCACCCCCGCGGCCCCCACCACCACCACAACCCCCTTCAACCCCGCCCTCCCCTCCTCTCTTTCCCCACCACCCCCACGGCCCCCACCACCACCACAACCCCCTCCAACCCCGCCCTCCCCTCCTCTCTCCCCCCACCACCCCCACGGCCCCCACCACCACCGCAACCCCCTCCAACCCCACCCTCCCCTCCTCCCTTCCCCCACCACCCTCGTGGCTCCCACCACCACCACAACCCCTCCAACCCGGCCCTCCCCTCCTCTCCTCCCCAACCACCCCCGTGGCCCCCACCACCACCGCAACCACCTCCAACCCCGCCCTCCCTGCCTCTTTTCCCCCACCACCACCACAACCCCATCCAACCGAGCTCTCCCCTCCTCTCTTCCCCCACCACCCCAGCGGCCCCCACCACCAGCGCACCCCCCTCCAACCCCGCCCTCCCCTCCTTTCTCCCCCCACCACCCCCACGGCACCCACCACCACCACAACCCCCTCCAATCCCGCCCTCCCCTCTTCTCTCTCCCCCACCACCCCCCCCGGGCCCCCACCACCACCGCAACCCCCTCCAACCCCGCCCTCCCCTCTCTCTCTCTCCCCCCCCCCACCCTCATAACCTCCACCCACACCTCCCACACACCCCACAACCTCCCACCACTCCACCCACACCCCTCACAACCCACAACCTCCCACCACTCCATCCACACCCCCCCACTCCACTCACACCTCCCACCGCTCCACCCACACCACCCACCATCTCCCACCACTCAAATGTAATGGTCAAAAGGTACTACAAAAATTATGTGGATTATGTGAAGGATGTGTTTTTGAGGGTCACTCCAATATCACAGGGGCACATAAAGAGGATCGTAGCTTGCAGGCAAAAGTGTAAAAGTGTAAGTGGTAAAAGTGAAAGTGGAGAAATGACTGTTGCCGCCAACCATTCGTGACGATTGCCAATTTCGGAGGATCCAATTCAAAACTGGTGGCATATTTGATCTACCCCTCCAATTTTGGGGCAATCGATCCGCGCATGATCAGTGGATGTGAGGAATCGGCAAGGCCCTCTTGGCCTATTGGAGCCTATAGAAGCAATGGACTAATACTCATTGGGAATATATACAGACACCTATATAGTTTATTTCAGGCATCTCTTTTGGTCCTCTCCTTGCACTTTGTGGCTACAAGCCTACTATAGGAAGTCACTCTGTGGTGAGGATACAAAGCGTGGGCTTCCTAATGGAGGGCTAATAGCACTGTAGTGTAAAGAAGTGGCTTGGTTTTGTCATTCAGTTTGAATCAGTGGTATTTCTGTGCTCTTCCGCTAGAGAAAGTTTTGATACCTTTGTACTGAGCAGTACAAGTCTTCATCTAATTGTGTTCAGTGGAAGTCCTCATCTAGTTGTGTTCATTTTATTGGACGACTCTCTTGTATTGATACCATTTTGTTCTAAATTGACATATAAGGACAGAGCATCAGCTTTTGTAGCATTTCCTTTGCCTACGTTGTAATCATCTGAATGAACTAAGGAGTGGTTTGGTCTTCCACTATTGCCATTTGACATTAATCTTTTCCCTGAGTATTTACAATTCTATGCAATTATTGTTATCTGCCTGCTCACAGAAGTGTTAAAGGGTATATTTCCCTAAGGAGAACTTCCCTTGAGTAGGCGAAGCACTGAGTGCATGGTGCATGCTCTTGCTAAAACTAGATACCCTAGTACCTCCTTGACACATATAGTGCTAGTAATGTATCATAAAATTAGGTATACCAGGCGATTTTCTTCTTTGTTACATGGGTTTTGCACTTTTGTGCCCCTAAATGTATACAGGTTTTAATATCATTGCCGCATTTAAAACTCCCAGAAGGACATGTCAATGGGTAATATTGTTCTTTTATCCTTTCGAATAGACGTGTAAGTTTCAAATAAGATTTTCCTAAGTAATGAGCGTATAAGAAGCTTTGCAGATCCACAATATATTTTATGGTGCACAAAAGTTTGAAGAACAAAAGGAAAAGTATGAACTCGACATACTATATGGAAAGAAATTAATTTTGACTACTTCTAGTTGTGTATTTGAGCATAGTGAAACTTTCATAGAAATCATTGAACGTTTCTAGATTATACATCATATTGTCCATTTACATCATGTATATTCATTTTGTACATAGAGAAGCTTTTATAGAAATTGAACAAAAGAGCCAATTGAAGAATAGCCTTATATATCCTACCTTATTGTCGAAAGCGAAAGAGAATTGAAGGGTACTCTCATATAGCATGCCATTTTGCAACCAAAATACACTACTAAAAAACCCATTTATCCTTTTGAAAATGTATCTCTTTAGAAGAATAGTTTTCAAAGTCACTATGGGAAATTTATGCTAAGGATAAGAAAAAAAACTACTTGAAATAAATCTAACATTCATGGTTACCCAATTTGGCATCTAAATAACTATTATGTGCTTCCTTCTCATTCATGGGATATCATTAAATCATAGGTAATAAACTTAAGGAAGTAAATAAAAAAAGAAACACACGAAGAAGGTCAAAGTGGGTAATAGTTACTAAGAAGGCACATGTTGAATTTGTTATAAAAACACCTCACAAGGACTATCCTTAAAAAACCAGAGCTTTAAGGAATTTCATCATACAAGTAGAAGGACAACAACTAATCTTAGAAAACAAAATCTTTAAGAATTGCATCATACAAAGAGTCATCCATAGAAAATGAAAGCTTTCTGGAATCACATCATAGAAGTAAAAGGACCACAACATAGCTTAGAAGCAATCATAGACATCCATGTTAGTATAGACCCATTTCATGTCATGTGCATAGAGAAACACCATTGGCATGTAATTAATCCTCATAGTTCTCTAACCATTAATTTCGAATTGACATAAAAAATAATAGAGAAAAATTTAAGGGATTCAAAGTAAATAAACCACACAATAAGAAAAATTGCTATGATAACAAATATCATAGTTCAAAGATCATATGGGCCTCATATGGTGATGTCAAACATCATTAGAGAAAGAAATTGGTGAAAATGAAGGGAATACAGTGGCATAGAGTGATAACTGCAAGCATAGAGTAGGAAATTATTTAGTGGCTTATAGATTAAGAAAGAGCTGAAACGTATGCCATGGATTTGAGAGTGCTCATCTTTTTCAAAAGAAAATGATGATCAAAGTGTGAACAATGATAAAGAAACGTTATTTGGATCTTGGACTTCGAGGTTGACAAAAAAGAAATCCGTTGTGATCAATTCTAGTTGTGGATTTGAGTGTACCTCTGAGATCTCATGGTTCCATTTTGACACGCAATTTTGTTTCCAATCGAAGTTCATTCTTTTTTTTGAGCAAGTTTAGTATATTAGTTTCACACAATTGGGTGTACGAGGCTATTTTCTTCTTTATTACATATCTAGTTTCCACTTCAATGGTGCTTATTTGTTGCATAAACCATCGGCAAGCAAATTACCTGACTAATATGCAAAAGAAAAAGCATGCACACGTCATAGAATATCGAAAGAAAAAGCATGAACACAAGAAAAGGCATGAACACGTCATATTATATCGAAAGACCACGAGCATCATCATCACAGAAAGAAAGTGATGAAAGAGAATGAAGTACACTCGTAATGGAAGGTTACGAGAATAGCAAGTGCCAACATAGAGAAGAATTAATATTGAGAAGCAATGCACCATTATGGAAAATTTAGGCTATGGATAAGAAAAGAAAGCTACATGAAAGATACCATAACAATAATTTTAACATTCATGAATACAAAATTGGGCATCTAAATAACCAATATGTACTTCCTTCTGATCCATGCGATCGAGTTAAATCATAGGTTATAAACTTGAGAAAGAAAATAAAAGAGGACAAAGAGGAAGAAGGTCAAAGTGGTTAATTGTTACTAGGAAGGCACATCTTGAATGTGTAACAAAAACACCTCACAAGAACTATCTATAGAAAGTGAAAGCTTTAAGGAATTTGATCATACAAGTAAAAGAACCACAACATACCGTAGAAAACCAAAGATTTAAGGAATTTCATCATACAAAGATTCCTCCATAGAAAACCAAAGCTTCAAGGAATTGCATCATACAAGTAAAAGGACCACAACATACCTTAGAAGCAATCATAGACATCTATGTTAGTATAGAACCATTTCATATGGGGTACATAAAGAAACACCATAGATCTCTAAGCATTAATTTCCATAGATCTCTAGGCATGTAAGTAGACCTCATAGATCTCTAAGCATTGATTTCCAATGGAGATAAAAATAATAGAAGAAACCTTAAAAGGTTGAAAATGAATAAATCAGATAGTGATAAGAAAATTGCTAAGAGAACAAATATCATATTTCAAAGAATAAGATGAAGTTTAGTAGTAGATGAATAGAAAATTGAAGCACATCATATGGGCCTCATATGGTGATGGCCAACATCATCAAACAAATAAATTGGTGGACATGAGGTGAATAAACCCGCATATATTGATAAGTGCTAGCATAGAATAGAAAATTATTTAGCGGTTCATAAATTGAAGAGAACTGAAATGTATGATATAGATTTGAGAGTGCCTATCTCTTTCGAAAGCAAATGATCATCAAAGTGTATACAATGATAAAGAAAGGATAATCGGATCTTGGACTTCTAGGCTAAGAAAAAAGAAATCCATCGTCACCAATTCAAGTTGTGAATTTGACTATACAGAGGCTTTCATATGATTTAATCAATAAGTGTACCTCTGAGATCTTATGGTTGATTTAGGTGATAGTAGTTCCATTTTTGGACTCCATTTCAGTTTCAATCAAAGTTCACTATTTGTTTGAGTAAATTTAGTATATGAATTTCACACAAAGCAACAAAAGACAATTGGGTGTATGAGGCTATTTTCTTGTTTGGTATATGTTTTTCGCAGTACTATGTCCTTTTGGATTACTCCCTATTATGCATTTTGTTGAACCGAAATAAACTGGAGGTTCATTATTCTTCACTAAAACGCACCTAAAACGATTTCTTAGCATATATTAGTAGTAACATATAAAGAAAATTAGGTATACGATGCCATTTTCTTCTGTATTATATGTATTTGCACTGTTGCGCCTCTATATGTATAAAGGTTTTAATATCATTGATGCATCTAAAACTCCGAGAAGGACATGTCAATGGGTACTGGTGTTGTTTTATCCCTTCGATTAGACGTGAAAGTTTCAAATACGTTTTTCCTATGTAATGAGTGTATGGGAAGCTTTGCAGATCAAGAGTACAATGGTGGTTATTTGTTGTATAGAGCATCGGCAAGATAATTATCTGGGTAGAAAAGTATACACAAAATAGAACATAGTATATTTGATCACGCACAAAATTGTGGTGAACACAAGAAAAAGCATGCGCACATCATAAAGCATAGTATATTTGTTGTTGCGCAAAAGTCTGTTGAACACAAGAAAAGCCATGCACACTTTTGCCCATGTCCGTACAAAAATCAAGTATGCAACATAGGAGATGAAGCAAGATGCTTGCAGAAGGAGGCTTTTTGAGCATTAACGTCCAAGACTGAAATTAAATATATAGTGGTGTAAGAACATTGAAGAAAATAATATAAGAAATTTATATGATGATGAACATCGGATACAAAAGAACAACAGGATGGGAGGTCAAATTGGAATGGAGTATTAGAAAACCGTAAAATTTTTGCAGATGGATAAAGAAATGAAGCAGGTCATATGGGCTTGACATGAGACTAGCAACATCGTCAGAGAAAGAAAGTGATAGAAGTGAATGAAGTACACTGACAATGGAAGGTTACGAGAATAGCAAGTGCCAATACAGAGGAGAAAAAATATTGAGAACAAATCCACCATTATGGGAGATTTAGCCTCCGAATGAGGAAAAAACCTACGTGAGAGCTACCATAACAAATAATTTTAACATTCATGAATACACAATTAGGCATATAAACAACCAATATGTACTTCCTTTTGATCTATGAGCTTCCATGAAAACATAGGTTATAAATTTGAGGAAGCAAGTAAAAACAGAAAAAGAGGAAGAAGGTCAAAGTGGTTAATAGTTGGTAAGAAGCAACATGTTGAATGTGTTATAGAAACACCTCACAAGAACTATCTATAGAAAATCAAAGCTTTAACGAATTCAATCATACAAGTAGAAGGACCACAACATACCTGAAAAAACCAAAGCTTTAATGAATTTCATGACAGAAAGAGTCCTCCATAGAACACCAAAGCCATTGTATCATACAAGTAAAAGGAACACAGCATACCTTAGAAGCAATCGTAGACACCCATGTTAGTATAGAACCATTTCATATAAGGTACATAGAGATAGACCATAGGCATGTAAGTACTCCTCATAGTTCTCTAAGCGTTAATTTCCACTGGAGATAAGAATAATAGAAAAAAGTTAAGAGGTTGAAAATGAATAGACCAGATAGTAGAAAATTGAACCAGATCACATGGGCCTCAAATAGTGATAGCCAACATCCTCAAAGAGATATATTGGTGAGAAATAAGGGGAATACACGGGCATACAGTGATAAGTGCTAGCATGGAGTAGGAAATTATTAAGTGGTTCATAGATTAAAAGAGAAGTGAAACGTATGACATGGATTTGAGAGTGCTCATCTTTTTTCAATAGGAATAGACGATCAAAACGTACACAGTAATAAACAAAGGTCAATTGGATCTTGAACTTCCAGGTTAAGAAAAAAGCAATTCATTGTGACGAGTTCTAGTTGTGGATTTGAGTACACAGAGGCATTCATACGATTTAATCAATGAGTGTACCTCTGAGATCTCATGGTTGAATTAGGTGATACTAGTTCCATTTCGACACTCAGTTTTACTTCCAATCAAAAGTTCATTCTTTGTTTGAGTAGATTTAGTATATGAATTTCAGACAAAGCACCAAAAGAGAATTGGGTGTACGAGGCTATTTTCTTCTTTATTATATGTTTATTGCAGTGTTGTGTCCTTTTGGATTACTCCTTTTTACGCATTTCCTTGCATCCTCATTTATTGGAGGCTTTCTATTCTTCACTGGAACGCGTCTAGAGGGATTTGTTAGATCGAGCGCTAGTAATATATAAAAAAAATTAGGTCTACCAGGCAATTTTCTTCTTTATTACATGTCTTTTGCACTGTTGTGCCCCTAGACGTATACAGGTTTTAATATCATTGCCGCATCTAAAACTCCCAGAAGGACATGTCAATGGGTAATCGTGTTGTTTTATCCCTTCGGTTAGACGTGTAAGTTTCAAATAAGCTTTTCCTAAGTAATCAGCGTATGGGAAGCTTTGCAGATCCAGAGTACAATGGCGCTTATTTGTTGC
Organism: Ceratopteris richardii; assembly: GCA_020310875.1. Taxonomy (NCBI): domain Eukaryota; kingdom Viridiplantae; phylum Streptophyta; class Polypodiopsida; order Polypodiales; family Pteridaceae; genus Ceratopteris; species Ceratopteris richardii. The sequence goes on along the minus strand of CM035406.1, from coordinate 148,775,304 downwards.
ATAGACCCTCGGCAAGCTAATTACCTGAGTAGAAAAGTGTACACAGAATAGAGCAAAGTATATTTTCTGGTGCGCAAAAGTTTGTGGAACACAAGAGAAAGCGTCCCCACGTCATCGTATATCGTAAGACAACAATCAGCGTTTGCCCACGTCCCTACAAATATCACGTATGCAGCATATGAAATGAAGTAATGCGCTTGCAAAGGGAGGCTTTCGGAGCGGTTTCCAAGACAGGCACTACATATATGAAGCAGGTAATACAAGAAATTGATATTGATGACGAACATCAGAGACGGAAGAACAAGAGGATGGGAGAGAGTCAAATAGCAATGGAGTCTTAGAAAACTGCAGATTTTCTGCAGATGGATAAAAGAAAAATGAAGCAGATCATAAGGGCTTGATTTGGTGACGAACATCATCGTCAGATAAAGAATGTGATGGAAGCGACGGAATTACACTCGTAATAAAAGGTTATTAGAACGGGAAGTGCCAGAATAGAGAAGAAAAAATATTGAGTGGTTTAGTGGTTAAAAAGCAGGATGTGGATCTGAGATTGTGGACATCTTAGCCAGAAGCATCGGACGATGGAAGGCTATACAGCCATAAGGAAAGGTAATTGGAACGTTGGCTGCCAGCATAGATCGGAAACGAAGGTTAGCGGTCGAGGAAGACAGAAGCTTCGTAGTAGGTGGTGATGAGGTTGCCATTGGGTGTGGGAGTGGAAGATATGAATCGGCCGACATTAAAGCCATATGCATTGCGGAACACGCCCGTTCCCCCGACGATCGCAAACTCCCATTGAACAGACGAGAATGTCCACTCTCCCTGCTGGCTGAGCGTCCCGCGGACATTGCCATTGTCGTAATGAATGACATTCTGCACGAAAAAGGTAGTCGACGCCGCAATGTTATTGACGACGATGGCCGTACCTTGCACGTAGCCCAGAGGTTTCGACTGTGGGCTCTTTCCCGCGGTCACGTTGAATTCGTACACCACTTCCAGGCCGAAGCCAGTAAAGGTGCCACTAACAGGAGCCCGGGCTGCAGCAACCATTCCCAGCTCATTGACGCCGAATTGCTGCTGTAGATAAAACTTGAGCACGACAGAGGGTGGTCGACTTCCCTTGTGCGCTGTGCTGCCCGGAGCCAGGGAGGCCGATGCTATAACAAAGAGAGCGACAGAGGGAAGCTTGCGTACAGCCATTTCCGCAAGAAAAAGGTCGAGAGAATGTCTTGGCACTGAATGCACCTTTCATATCGCGTATATATCATGGAGTATGAAGGAGCTCTTGGTCGGTTATCCAGTATCTGCGGCACGAAGGGTTGCAGCCTTGCAGGTAGTCCATGAGATGCATTAAACATACATACGTTATTTCGTTACTACTAGTAACTGTAATTGTTGTACTCTCAATAGTACTAACAATTGAAGAAGTTAGGAATTAAAAAGAGCTTGTTGTTTAAATGTTTCAACGTTGTGCAAGAATGCATTTGTTTAAATGTTTCAACGTTGTGCAAGAATGCATTGTACTCTTGTTTTTTTCTTTTTAATGCAAAGTGTACAAGACAATTCATAGTTCTTGAGATTGCATTTCATGGAGAGTTTCATCTTGGTTTGTTGGGGGCTTGGATAAAGCCATAAAGAGGGAAGTCAGGAGGAATGCGCCTAAGACGTTTGAGGAGGCAATCAAGTATGCACAGATTTATGAGGACCATAACGGTGCTCAGTATACTCCTATGGAGATGGATCAGCCCCTCAAGCCTCTTAGTACGACTAAATTTAAGAAGAAGTTGACTTTTGGGAAAAACAAGGTTTTTATTAAAAAACAAAGATCACAAGGGCCTAGACTATACACAGATCAGTTTGAGAAGGCCAAAAGAGTGAACCTGTGTTTTAGGTGCTTATGCCCTAGCCATTCACAGTGGAACTGTCCACTCCAGAAGGGGGAAGAAAAGAAGAAGGGACCAGAATCTAGTACGGCCCCTGAAAAGGGCGAAAAGGCGGTCCACCTAGTGCAGACCCTTCCTATTCATGGCAGCTCTAGCTGCAAGGGAGTGGAGGTGATGCAGGAGGATATAGAGCACACCTGTTGTTTGACTCAGTCTTTGTGTTCACCGCAATTTGGACCACATGATTTGGTTAAGCTACATGGTAGTGTATACGGGACCAGGGTGCGGGTCATGATAGATGATTCGACTACTCATAATTTTATAAACTATGCTTTGGTCAAGAAATTAAAGACTCCCCAGCACCCTAGTGCACATAAATACATTGTATCTATGATGCAAGGGCAAGATAAAAGAATATGGGATACTATGGTATCCAATTTGGAAGTCAAGATGCAGGACTATACAAATTATATGGACTTCCAAATTATGAACATGGAGAGGACAGATCTAGTCTTATGAAGAGAGTGGCTATGGGGGTTGGGAGACACACTTAAACACAATTATCAAAACAACACACTCGAATTTGAAAAGAATGGAAGTAAAGTTTGTATTCAGGGAGAGAGAGATGTACTTAGTGGACCTCTCATTTCATCACTAGAGTTGTATAGTCTCTGTTATTCTCAGCATGTACAGGACATGTTTTTATTGTATAGTCATGATATGGAGCATTGTACAGACAACTTATCTGATGTATATTTTCATGCTATGAATGTAAATGAGAACAGGACTTTCTACTATTCTTTTTTGCAAGAGTGTGTGGTTAAAAGTTTTAAGGATCTTATGTTTGAGTACAGAGATGTTTTTCCCACTGACTTACATACAGGGCTACCACGATAGTGTTTGATCAAGAGAGCATTAAGTGGCTCTCTAATCAAACAGACCTTAAAGGTCGTAAGGCCCGATAAGCACAGACCCTTAAAGAGTTTGATTATGAGCTTAGGTATAGGAAGGGAAAGTTTAATGTAGTGGCTGATTCACTTAGCCGCATGCCTATGCTCAATGGATTGAGTTTTACTCAGATCACTAGTGAGCTACTTGAGTCTCTTACAGGAAAATGTAGGCTTGATCCTGCATATTCCGAGATTTGGGAAGCCATAGAGAATGAGGATCGTGATATAAGGGTTTCCAGTGAGGATGGAGTATCGAGGGGTACTCAAGAAGGATTCAAGTGGAAAAGTTATAGTGTCCATGATGGATATCTGTTATATAAAGGTAAGGTGTGTGTCCCAAGAGAGACCGAGATGAGACGGCATATTTTGTATGAGTGTCATGACACACCTAGTGGGCGACACCCAGGAGTTAACAAGACTTATGATCTTGTTAAGAGGCACTTTTATTGGCCTGGACTTCATAAGGACGTCCTAGAATATGTGCTTAAGTGCAATAAATGCCAGGTCAACAAAGCTGAGAGGTTGAGGATTGGAGGACTACTTCACCCATTGGATATTCCTAATGGGAAGTGGGAGAGTATCTCCATGGACTTTATAGTCGGATTACCCAAGACACAGAGAGGGCACGACTCGATTTGTGTAATAGTGGATAGGTTAACCAAAATGGCTAGGTTTATTCCAACACGTACTACAGTGAAGACACCAGAGTTGGCTAGACTATTTGTAGAGAACCTGTATCGGTTATATGGTCTTCCTTTAGACATAGTTTCTGACCAGGATAGGAAGTTTACTAGCCACTTTTGGAGAGCAGTCTTCAAAAGGTTGGATACGCGACTTAGCATGAGTACGGCCGAGCATCCACAGTTGGATGGGCAAACAAAGAGGGTTAACCAAATCCTAGAGGATATGCTTCGAGCATATGTAAATGAAAGGCAAAATAATTGGGAAGAGTACTTACCTGTAGTAGAGTTTGCATATAATAGTGCCAAGCACTCTTCCACCGGGCATAGTCGATTTATGCTTATGTATGGGTTTCAGCCAAGAGCTCCTTATGCAGTAGGTTTGCAGAATGAAAAAGTTCAAGCTACAAAGGACTTCTTGGAAGAGATGAACGATATGCTTAGGCTTGTTTAAGGACAGCATTAGGAGAGCTCAGGATAGAGCTAGAGCCTATGCTGACCCTCAAAGGAGAGATATCATCTTTGAGGTACGAGAGCAAGTCTATCTTAGAGTTCCATCTAGGTCTGAAACCATGAAGACGGAACCTTGTCCAAAATTATCTCCTAGGTATGGTGGACCTTTCCAAATAATTAAGAGAATAGGAAAGATGGCTTACCAGCTCCAACTTCCAGAGAATAGTCAAATCCATCCAGTTTTTCATGTTAGCTGGCTTAAGAAAAGGCTGGGTGAATCTGACAACCTCATTCCAGATAGTGAGGTAGTAGAGCTTATTTTTGTTCAATCTATTCCACATGAGCCTGAGAGCATATTATGCACTCGAGAGAAACGGACGACAAGTCACTTGTATAAAGAGTGTCTAGTAAAGTGGAAAGATAGTCCAGAAGATAGTGCCACATGGGAGCGGGTTAGCACCTTTCAGAGACGGTTTCCCAATTTTAGATTACCTTCCCTAGAGTCTTCTTAAGGGGAAGGATATGGGGAAACAACACGGAGACAGGACCATGTATTTCCATACATGGGGATATAGTGGGAGTAGTGGTTATAATATTTCTCTCTCTCAATCAGACCTCCCAATATCATTTTTGAGGATAAAAATGGAATTAAGGGGAAGGAAATGTTATATGGAGTATCCTATTTGAAAAGGAAGTTGACGTGTGACCCTCCTCTATTACTTATTGAGTAGGATAGTCATAGGAGTGCCAAGTGGCACTCATTTGAGGAGAGAGAGAGAGAGAGCATTTATAGAAGACCACTACGTGGCTAGGCGGCATCTTGAGTTCTCGATCTCCGTGTGCGTACGACTCTGAAAAGACAACAAAAAACTTGGGATTATCATCGGAGCACAGAGGCGACAGTAGACAAGGACCCGACAACATGAGGTGAATACACGCGCATATATTGATAAGTGCTAGCATAGAGTAGAAAATTATTTAGCGGTTCATAAATTGAAGAGAATTGAACTGTATGATATAGATTTGAGAGTGCCTATCTCTTTTGAAAGAAAATGATCATCAAAGTGTATACAATGATAAAGAAGGGATAATCGGATCTTGGACTTCTAGGCTAAGAAAAAAGAAATCCATCCTCACCAATTCAAGTTGTGAATTTGGCTATACAGAGGCATTCATATGATTTAATCAATAAGTGTATGCAACATAGGAGATGAAGCAATATGCTTGCAGAAGGAGGCTTTTTGAGCATTGACGTCCAAGATTGAAATTAAATATATAGTGGTTTAAGAACATTGAAGAAAATAATATAAGAAATTTATATGATGATGAACATCGGATACAAAAGAACAAGAGGATGGGAGAGAGTCAAATTGGAATGGAGTATTGAAAATCGTAAATTTTTTGCAGAGGGATAAAAAAATGAAGTAGTTCATATGGGCTTGACATGGTGACGAGCAACATCGTCAGAGAAAGAAAGTGATAGAAGTGAATGACGTACACTGGCAATGGAAGGTTACGAGAATAGCAAGTGCCAATATAGAGAAGAAAAAATATTGAGAACAAATCCACCATTATGGGAGATTTAGGCTCCGAATGAGGAAAAAACCTACATGAGAGCTACCATAACAAATAATTTTAACATTCATTAATACAAAATTAGTCATATAAACAACCAATATGTACTTCCCTTTTTTTTTTTTTTTGAAGAAACAAGGAAAATTTAAATTAATGGTGGCCATATACAAAGTGCCTTGGGCAGGAGACACCTGTCCCAGAGGACAATTTACAAGTAGTAGTACATGTCTAGCCTTTTACAAGAGTATTGTTCACCTAACAGTTTTTTCCATCTAGAGGGAGAATTTTCAGACAAAATCTTGAAGACATCATAGTTATTACAAGAAGCATCTCTGATTCTCCTAATACAGGACTTCCTTTTGATCCATAGGCTTCCATTAAAACATACGTTATAAATTTGAGGAAGCAAGTAAAAACAGAAAAAGAGGAACAAGGTTAAAGTGGTTAATAGTTTGTAAGAAGAAACATGTTGAATGTGTTACAAAAACACCTCACAAGAACTATCTATAGAAAATCAAAGCTTTAACGAATTCAATCATACAAGTAGAAGGACCACAACATACCTTAAAAAACCAATGCTTTAATGAATTTCATGATAGAAAGAGTCGTCCATAGAAAATCAAAGCAAAGCAATTATATCATACAAGTAAAAGGAACACAACATACCTTACAAGCAATCGTAGACACCCATGTTAGTATAGAACCATTTCATATAGGGTACATAGAGAAAGACCATAGGCATGTAAGTATTCCTTATAGTTCTCTAAGCGTTAATTTCCACTGGAGATAAGAATAATAGAAAAAAGGTTAAGAGGTTGAAAATGAATAAACCAGATAGTAAAAAAAAATGCTAAGATAACAGATATTTTAGCTTAAAGAATAAGATGAAGTTTAGTAGTCGATGAGTAGAAAATTGAACCAGATCACATGGGCCTCAAATAGTGATAGCCAACATCCTCAAAGAAATGTATTGGTGAAAAATGAGGGGAATACACTGGCATACAGTGATAAGTGCTAGCATAGAGTAGGAAATTATTAAGTGGTTTATAGATTAAAAGAGAACTGAAACGTATGACATGGATTTGAGAGTGCTCATCTTTTTTCAATAGGAATAGACGATCAAAATGTACACAGTGATAAACAAAGGTTATTTGGATCTTGAACTTCCAGGTTAAGAAAAAAGCAATTCATTGTGACGAGAACTAGTTGAGGATTTGAGTACACAGAGGCTTTCATGCGATTTAATCAATGAGTGTACCTCTGAGATATCATGGTTTAATTAGGTGATACTAGTTCCATTTCGACACTCAGTTTTACTTCCAATCAAAAGTTCATTCTTTGTTTGAGTAGATTTAGTATATGAATTCCAGACGAAGCACAACAAGAGAATTGGGTGTACGAGGCTATTTTCTTCTTTATTATATGTTTATTGCAGTGTTGTCCCCTTTTCGATTACTCTCTTTTACGCATTTTCTTGCATCCTCATTTATTGGAGGCATTCTATTCTTCACTGGAACGCGTCTAGAGGGATTTTGTTCTTTATTACATGTCTTTTGCACTGTTGTGCCCCTAAACGTATACAGGTTTTAATATCATTGCCGCATCTAAAACTCCCAGAAGGACATGTCAATGGGTAATCGTGTTGTTTTATCCCTTCGATTAGACGTGTAAGTTTCAAATAAGCTTTTCCTAAGTAATGAGCGTATGGGAAGCTTTGCAGATCCAGAGTACAATGGCGCTTATTTGTTGCATAGAGTCTCGGCAAGCTAATTACCTGAGTAGAAAAGTGTACACAGAATAGAGCAAAGTACATTTTCTGGTGCGCAAAAGTATGTTGAACACAAGAAAAAGCGTCCACACGTCATCGTATATCGAAAGACAACAATCAGCGTTTGCCGACGTCCCTACAAATATCACGTATGCAACATATGAAATGAAGAAATGCGCTTGCAAAGGGAGGCTTTCGGAGCGGTTTCCAAGACAGGCACTACATATATGAAGCAGGTAAGATAAGAAATTGATATTGATGACGAAAATCAGAGATGGAAGAACAAGAGGATGGGAGAGAGTCAAATAGCAATGAAGTCTTAGAAAACTGCAGATTTTCTGCAGATGGATAAAAGAAAAATGAAGCAGATCATATGGGCTTGATTTGGTGCCGAACATCATCGTCAGAGAAAGAATGTGATGGAAGCGACGGAATTACACTCGTAATAAAAGGTTATTAGAACGGGAAGTGCCAGAATAGAGAAGAAAAAATATTGAGTGGTTTAGTGGTTAAAAAGCAGGATGTGGATCTGAGATTGTGGACATCTTTGCCAGAAGCATCGGACGATGGAAGGCTATACAGCCATAAGGAAAGGTAATTGGAACGGTGGCTACCAGCATAGATCGGAAACGAAGGTTAGCGGTCGAGGAAGATAGAAGCTTCGTAGTAGGTGGTGATGAGGTTGCCATTGGGTGTGGAAGTGGAAGATATGAATCGGCCGACATTAAAGCCATATGCATTGCGGAACACGCCCGTTCCCCCGACGATCGCAAACTCCCAAGGAACGGACGAGAATGTCGACTCTCCCTGCTGGCTGAGCGTCCCGCGGACATTGCCATTGTCGTAATGAATGACATTCTGCACGAAAAAGGTAGTCGACGCCGCACGTAGCCCAGAAGTTTCGACTGTGGGCTCTTTCCCGCGGTCACGTTGAATTCGTACACCACTTCCAGGCCGAAGCCAGTAAAGGTGCCACTAACAGGAGCCCGGGCTGCAGCAACCATTCCCAGCTCATTGACGCGGAATTGCTGCTGTAGATAAAACTTGAGCACGACAGAGGGTGGTTGACTTCCCTTGTGGGCTGTGCTACCCGGAGCTAGGGAGGCCGATGCTATAACAAAGAGATCGACAGAGAGAAGCTTGCGTACAGCCATTTCCGCAAGAAAAAGGTCGAGCGAATGTCTTGGCACTGAATGCAACTTTCATATCGCGTATATATCATGGAGCATGAAGGAGCTCTTGGTCGGTTATCCAGTATCTGCGGCACAAAGGGTTGCAGCCTTGCAGGTAGTCCGTGAGCGGACGTGCTGTGATCGTTATCCCAAGCGTTCCAACTGTAGACGGCCAAGATGCATTAAACATACATACGTTATTTCGTTACTAATAGTAACTGTAATTGTTGTACTCTCAATAGTACTAATAATTGAAGAAGTTAGGAATTAAAAAGAGCTTGTTGTTTAAATGTTTCAACGTTGTGCAAGAATGCATTTGTTTAAATGTTTCAACGTTGTGCAAGAATGCATTGTAGTCTTGTTTTCTTCTTTTTAATGCAAAGTGTACAAGACAATTCATAGTTCTTGAGATCGCAAATCATGGAGAGTTTCATCTTGGTTAGTGTGAAACATTCCACCTTTCGCGAAGACAATACGCTGAGATCTGGTTGTAAGTTGCAACTTGCTTATGATCATGTTTGCTCATTACTTATACGCTGTGACTTTGTAAGATTAAATACACATAAATTACTTGTTGTACTTTCATGAGTGCTAATAATTGTAGAATTTAGGAATTAAGAATAGCTTCTTATTCAAAGGTTTCAAGGTTGTGCAAGATTGCATCGTAATGTTTTTCCGTCTTTTACATGAAAACTGTAAACTTTATGCTGTATGTAATGGTGATAAAACAATTCCACCTTTCCCGAGGACAGTTGACTGAGATGATCTGATTATAAATTGCAACTTGCTGATGATCATGTTTCTGAACTCATGTAGACTCCATCATTTGCTCATAACTTATACTTTACGACTTTCTGGGCATGCATGGGTACATGAATTCAAACGAAAATCCACGTTGTATTCGTAATTCAATATGTTTCTAGTCATAGCTCGAATTCCGCCCGCCGTTCAAATGAGAACCCTCAAGGAAAGTAGTACACGTATTTAGAATCTAATACATTTTCTCATGCTGTGTCATTAAAATAAAATGGAAATTTTTGTATACAGGAGTAAAATTGTCGTTAACAGGAAAAAAGTTGCCTGTCATGAGGACCGCAAGAAGTACGAGTAAAAATCTATTGGGTTTAGGTTGAGTATGCGATAAGATGTACACACATAAAAAAAGATGTGGTTAAGAGGAAAACTAGGTTTTTCATGGGAAGCGCTAGATTCCTGTAAGGGGACAAGTCATCTATTCGGAATTTGTGCTATTTTATGATCAACAGCGCCTTGAAAACAAAGATATGATTTGCGTATAGTTGTTAGGGACAAAGTTAACCATGTAGTTTTTATAATGATGCAAAGTGACCTCTACTTTCATGCACAAGAGGGAAATCAATCCGCGCAAATAATATTTATGAAAGTTTCTTTGCATATATCTAACTTTCTTAGGAAATCCAATGAGCTCTATGATTCTAATGAATGATAGCTAATTGTCTCCTAAAATCAATGTGTTATCCAAAGTCTATGCGATGTATCATAATTGTGTGTGAGCGGACGTATCATCATTGTGGTTTCAAACAACTGAATTGTAATTTTTCTTGATGCATATCAATTCCCATAAGAAAACGAAGTTGCTCTAAATCTAATATACTACTAATTATAGCCTTTAGCAACAAGAAATAGCTGTTCTTATGTACTTTCATTAGTGCTGGTAATTGTATTCTTTTGGAAAACCAACTATATCATTACTTTTTTTCAACACTATACAAGATTGCATTGTAACCTTCTTCTTTTTTTAATGGAAAGCGGAAAACTCATGATCTATCTCATGGTAATAAAATAACTCATCCAATGGTTTTTGATGATCACTGATTATAGAGAGCCAACGGATGATTCAAAAATAATATGTGGTTGTATATTGCAACTTTTCAATAATAATGGCTATGAATTTATGTAAACACCATCATTCTTTGTGACACTTCCTCAATCACGAACTATCCCCAATCACAAGCACTTGATCACTCAAGAATTATAAAAGAGAGAGAAATATAACTTGCAGAAGATAAAAGAAAATCTAACACCTAAAATTAGACAAGATAGGACCTAGTGAAATAGAAGTTAAGGTATTATAGATTTGAATTAATCGATATAATAGCTTCAAAAAATAGCTTCTTCATGAAACACAACCTCACGACCATCCCGGATCCATCACAATCTCATTCACACTCACACTTTTAATAATAGCCTCACTCTTAGTCTCACTCTTAATCACAAGGTAAGTCTACCATTTTTTGGACTCCTCGTTCTTGAGATAGTAATATTCCTTAAAAAAGAGTGGATTCTTCACAAAGAAGTGTGTGATTTACCAAATTTAGCGAAATTCATCTCTCCCCATGTTGCAAAGAAATCTAGTTTCATGAAGAAAGGAGATGTTAATGAGCTCAATAGAATATTAATGAATATCTCTCTCCACCTTTTATTGGCATCCAAACTAAGAAATCTCAATGCAAGCTTATCTGCCAACCTACGATGGATTTCAATTTTCACATGAATCCTATTTTTTAGGAAACAATTTATCAATTTCTTCTTTTCTCCCAATTGTATAAATTTTGCATTTGCACATCAACATAAAATGTGTACTGTAGAATTTTCATTGCTCTATTCTACTCGTTAATGTTTACAGTTTTCAATATCATTACTTTCTGGTGATCCTAAATGTAGAGACTTATCAATATTATTCCTTTGTTTTGCTCGTGAAATTCATCTAGATTATGGTGGTTGTGTTCCTTTCCTACATTGCAAAATCTAGAAGGACTTTTTTATAATATCCTCTGTATCCCTTCCATTATCTTAATTTCAAACATTCTAAATATGATATGATGTATTTTAACATTGTGTACCATATTCAACAATTGAGTTGCAACTTGTAGCTACAGTGCCATATATGCACATAAAGATTAGTTGGAACAACAACCAATATGAAATATACATCATGGTTCGTAATTGTAAATTAATAAGCATGATGTATTTTGCATGTTCTTTATTGATGGGGTGCTCTATTTCAAATGTTTTTGGAAATAGTCAAATTTTTGCATTGAGATACAATTACCAACCATGATGTATTTTGCATGTTGGTGGTTAAGGTTTTGCATTGAAATAGTCAACCATGATGTATTCTGCATGTTGGTTGTGAATTATTTTTGGAAATAGTCAACAACCTACATGCAAAATACATCATATCTCGTAATTATACCTGAGTGCAAGAACTTGAATATTTTTTAACATGTTGGAGCTTGCCAATACATGATGCTAGAATTATGTACACATTTGGATACTTCTAGTGTTGATCAAAGACTATAATAAAAAACAACAAAGAAAGATGAAATTGCTTACACAATCAATGTGATAGTGCATTGTTAAAGAAGAAGATTAAATTGAGTATAAAGTATTCAAATTACACCCTACCATGAGTATGCTTGACAAAGTTTGTACAATTCTAAGAGTGTGAGTGGGGTGTTTGCAAAAATTCCTCTATAAATTATTCAAATTACACCCCACCATGAGTATTATTGACAAATTTTGTACACGTCTAGGAGTGTGAGTAGGGTGTTTGTAGTGAAGTTCAACAAGCAATGAAATAATTTGATACCAATTACTACAATTGAAGGATCACGAATTCTCATTAATAGTGTGAGGAATCCAAAGCTTAGGAGCAAAACAGAGAGTATATTGGTACGTTTATGATAAAGTAAAACATGTACTCCATTAGGGATATGAGAATATATACAAAATGGAGAGGGAACTTACTTAAGTGATAAAACATTTCCTCTATACCCTCAAGTGTGCTCATGCACATCTCTACCAAAATACACTAGCCCAATGCTATTCCCAACTACTATGCATAGTAGTCACTTCATGTTATTACCAACCATAATGTTTTTTGCATGTTGGTTGTAAATGTTTTGCATTGCAATAGTCAACAACCATGATGTATTTTGTATGCTGGTTGTCAATTGTTCTAGAAACTAGTCAACAACCAACATGAAAAATACATCATGGCTAGTTATTGGACCATAGTGCAGAAAGTTGACCGTTTCTAGAAATATCTAGAATGGAGCTTCCCAATGCATGATTGCTAGAACAACCTACACTTTTGGATGCTTCTACTAGTGATCAAAGACTACAATGAAAAGCAATAAAGAAAGACTAAATTGCTTACATAGTTAATATGATAGTGCATTTTCTGAAAACAAGATTAAATTGACTATTGAATTGCAAAAATCCCTTTAAAATTTATTCAAATTACACCCCACTTTTAGTATGCTCAAAGAAGTTTCTAGAATTCTAACATTGTGCCTAGTGGGGTGTTCGAAATGAACCTCAACAAGGAATGAAGTACTTTGATACCGATTCCTAGATTTCAAGAATAAACAATGCTCATGAATAGTGTGAGGAATCCAAAGCTGATGAGAAAAATAGAGATTATATTGGTAAGTTTATAACATAGTAAAAAACGTAATCCATTAGGGTTGTGGGAATATATACAAGGGGGAGAAGGAGCCTACCAAAGTGAGAACTACTTTCCCCTGTATCCCCAAGTGTGGTCACGCACATCTCTAGCGAAATAGACTAGCACAAGGATGGTCCCCAGTACTATGCATAGTAGCCCCTTCATGTTCTCAATTTCTCTATATACCCCCAGCACACACACACACACACACTATCATGTTTTCTTAGAAACGATGTGTTAATGACACTTGTATGGTTAATGATGTGTTAAATCGTTAACGAACCATTGACCCTTGGAGATCAAGTATCCAACAAAGGAGATGAATAAGAAGAGGATGGGAGGAAATATACTTTCAAAGGGAGGTTTTTTGTAATAGGTGATAATGCTTAGAATGAATAATTAGGTCATTTTATGCATGTAGAAGAACTTTTGGGTGGACAAGTTTCATTATCACTCTCTAGACCTTAGTCGCATCATGTTTTTTAATGGAAATTTGAAGGTAAAAATGAAAGAATTAAAGAAAAATCTGTATGAGAGAAAGGTAGAGCAAGTATACGAGAATAAAAGTGCATGTGTGAAATTTCTGTGAATCATGTTTTAAGTACCTCGTTCACGGTCCTACATTTAGGTAATTGTAACAAAATTCCTTGATTTTACTCTCACTCTAGAATTTTGAAACTTGGATGCCTCAAAAGTGGCATTTGGAGGTGGATTTTGACCTCGGACCTCTCTAACACTACCGTACAGATCGCAAAATTGATTAAAAGTTTCTATCACAAGCTTAAGCTAATTTGTCACCATTTTTTAGTTACAGGGCAAAAGTTGGAATCCTACACGTGCATGGGATCACGAAGCTATGGTGGAGGTCCTATATGCAGACTCAAACGTGTTCTCGTCTAGTTCTATGGAAGGAATTTAGAGAACAAGCTAAAAAACCCTATTGTTCTCCACACTACCATATAGAGAAGAAGATGGAGTTCTACTATTTCCGACAACACGGAAGTGATAAGCATAACTTATATGTTGATGAGTACAAAGAGAAGTTCCTATGTCTTCATAAATATGCATTAGAGGCTAGTGGTAACACTCTAAAGAGTAAATTTATTGAAAGCCTTTGTGAGGAACTCAACTATCAAGTCAAGGGATCTAGATGCATTGATTCTCTTGATGCTAATGCGATGGCCGAGAACTTTGTGAAGATGGAGAAGTTCAATTTGTAGAAGGGAAATATAAGCACATTCATTGCAACAGAACATAGGCCACAAAGACATGTTGCAATGAACATGAACAATTCAAAGAAGACTCCATCTTCAAATAACCAAGGCAAGAATCCTTCTTAGGTGGAAAATCAAAGGAGGCATCAACCAATCCAGTGGCAACAAGATCCTAATTTTATTGAGAGGTCTAAAAGACTTGGTTTGTGTTTTTGTTGCGAGGAGCAAGGGCATCGGACATTAGAGTGCCCAAATAAGGCAATCATTCGACCCACACAATCAAAAGCGATAAACATCATCGAGGAGGGTACAATTGTTGAGGAAGCAGATGATGGAGATAAGTGCCCTGACTCGACTTTATGTTGCATGGCGGTTAGTTCTTTCCCAAAGGCTTGTGTAATCACGATTCCAGGTATGATTTCTGCACATAAATTAAGATTTTTGATTGATTCAGGTAGTACCTATTGTTTTCTATCTTTCAAATTGGTACAGAATCTAGGGATAGCCCTAAATATGCAGATAACAAAACCTATAGAGATGGCTAATGGACGATTACACTACACAAAAGGATATATTGAAAACCTTGAATTTACTCTTTTTGATAGATGTTTTTTTGGGAGTTTCCATGTAAATGAGATGAAACAGAGTGATGCAATCATAGGCATGGATTGGTTAGTTAAAAATTACCCCATGATTAATTCTGAACAAAGAACGATCACTTTAAAGCTAGATGATGAATCTATTCATATTCTAGGGGATGCCTATAACCCTAAACCTATCCTAATTTCTGCTATGCAGATAATTAAAGGTATACATGATGGTTATAAAACATTTATAGTGTATGTAAACAACATGCATGAAAACAATAATGAGGAAAGTGTTTCGAATTATGTAGAAAATCTTTTGAAATATTATGTAGATGTATTTCCAGAAGAGTTGCCTGATATACCTCCACCTAGGCAGATAGACCATGCCATTGACCTATATCCAGGGACTGAATCATATTCTATAGCACCATAGAGATTGAACATCGAGGAATTAAAGGAGCTTAAGATTTATTTAGATGATCTTGTAAAGAAAGGCTTGATAAGATCGAGTGTCTCACCTTCAGGTGCAACTGATTTATTTAAGAAGAAGAAAGACGGCTCTTATGGATTATGCATTGACTATAGGGGGGTGAATAAAAGAACAATTAAGAATAAGTATCCACTTCCTCATATAGATGACTGATAAGGTCAATTTAGCAGAGCGACTGTAGTCACTAAGATTGACTTAAGATCTGGATATCACCAAATTAGGATCAAAACAGAGGATATTTCTAAGACAGCGTTTCGAACATGATATGGTCACTATGATTTTACGGGTCTACCTTTTGGATGAACAAATGCTCCTACCACATTTATGTGCTTGATGAATAATATTTTTCACGATAACCTAGATGAATTCATCTTAGTATTTCTTGATGATATATTTGTATACTCTAAGGATGATTCTAAACATGGGGTACATTTGAAGAAAACTTTGCAAACTTTTAGAGAACACAAATTTTATGGAAAAAAGAGTAAATGTTTCTTTGCTAAGGACAAACTTGTGTATCTAGAAAGAGTAATATCAAAAGAAGGAATCCTTATAGATGAAGAAAAAGTAAAAACAATAGTTGATTGGCCGATTCCTAAGACTATAAGGGATGTTAGAAGTTTGCTTGGGTTCGCACAATAAGAAAGAGCACATATTAAGGATTTCTCTAAGATAGCTGCTCCCCTCACTGAATTCACTAAAAGGAAGGTAGGATTTTTGTGGAGTGATGCTTTTCAAAAATCATTTGAAACATTGAAACACAAAATTCGTTGAAAATTTTGAAAATACCAAAAATGGGAAAGCCTTTTGTGGTTGAATGTGATACAAGTGTTAGTCAGATAGGATGTGTTCTTTCACAATATTGTAGGGTGGTCGCATATGAGTCCAAAAAACTAAGAAAACATGAACTTAACTATCCTAGTCATGATTTAGAAACGCTTGTTGTTGTGCATGCACTTAAGCATTGGAGACATCTATTGTTAGGGGTTAAGTTTGATTGGAAACATATCATCAGAGTCTAAAATACATCTTCACACAACCATTGCTTAACAACAGGTAGAAGTGTTGGATTGAATTATTAAGTGAGTATGATTGTGACATTAAATATCTGGTTGGTAAGAAAAATAAGGTTTTTTATGCATTGAGTTGGAGACCTTTATGAAATCTTGTTTCTCTAATAAGTTCTAATTTTGCAATCAAATTCTAGAAGAGATAAAACAGGATCCTCTTTATGCACCTATTTTGAATTATTTGAATGCGAACAGGGGATCGATGTATGAGGAAAAATTTCATTTGCAGAATGGAACATTGTATTGTAATAATCGGCTACGCATATCTTCTAAATCTCCATTAAAAGTTAAAATATTGCATGATTGTCATGATGCACCTTTTTTGCACATCCAGGTTATTAAAGGACCTATGTTTTGTAGGACAATTATAAGCTAAAAGATGATGGCTCTTTTGAGCTTCAACCTGAAATAATATTAGACACAAAGGAAAGGTTTCTTAGAAATAGATCTATAGTGGAAATTTTAGTGAAATGGCACTCATACCCAATAGAAGATTCGAGTTGGGTGAACTTAGATGATTTTCTAAAACATTATCCTTCTTTCCAACTCTGAGAACAAGGTTCTT
The DNA here is from genome assembly GCA_020310875.1 of Ceratopteris richardii. Lineage (NCBI taxonomy): Eukaryota > Viridiplantae > Streptophyta > Polypodiopsida > Polypodiales > Pteridaceae > Ceratopteris > Ceratopteris richardii. Next base: position 148,758,402 of record CM035406.1, on the reverse strand, counting down.
AAGGGGGGGGGAGAGAATTGTAATAGGCCTCTTTTCTAGTGAAATATTTCATTTTGAACTTTCTGAATTTCATTGTGGGGATAATGCTTAGAATGAATAATTAGGTCATTTTATGGATGTAGGAAAAATTTTGAGTTGACAAGTTTTATATTCTCTCTCTCGACCTTATTCGCATAATGTTTTCTAATGGAATTTTGAAGGTGAAGATAAAGGAATTAAGGAAAACTATGTACGAGAGAAAGGTAGAGCAAGTATAAGAGAATAAAAGTGCTTGTGTGAAACTTTTGTGAATCATGTTTTAAGTACCTCGTTCAGGGTCCTACATTTAGTTCATTGTAAGAAAATGCCTTGATTTTACTATCTCTCTAGAATTTTGAAACTTGCAGGGCTCAAAAGTGGCATTTGGAGGTGGATTTGGACCTCAGATCGCTCTAACACTATCGTGCAAATCGCAACATTGAATCAAAGTGTCTCTCACAAGCTTAAGCTAATTCCTCCCCGTTTTTGAGTTACACGGCTTTGAAAAGTGCCCTTTTCCAACACTTTAACACTTCAAAGAAAACAAGGGCTTATCTATTTCTATTCAAATCAGTGATTGTGATGCTCACGTGTCACCATGTATAACTATGGATATTTTTGGATTTGTCCTGTTGGTGTTTTTCTCCTATTTTTGACAAGTACGCCAAAGAAAGAAAGCTCCCTACGATCGCATGGCTTTTTGCAAAAGTTTTGGAGAAACTCCATTTTTTCTAAATTTGGTGGATGGCACACTTCTTTGGGAGGGCAGCGATCAACTCTGATATAGGGAGACTTGAGCATCAACACAGAGGACGCACAAAAATCTGAGAATTACCTTGTGATTGAGAGTGAGAGTTAGAGTGAGAGTGAGAGTGAGAGTGAGAGTGTGATTGAGAGTGCGAGTGTGAATGCAATTGTGATAGGTCTGGGTAGTTGGGAGGTAGAGGCTTCTTCAAGTAGCTATTGTCCACAGCTATTGTACCCATTGATTCACATCTATAATATCAGAATTCTTCCTTCTCTGTTTCATATTTGTTTCTACTCTTCCGCATGAGATTTTATCTTACCTTGTGCAATCTCTGCATTCTTCTCTCCTCTATTATTTTTGAGTGATTAAAAGATGGTGATTGGGGAAAGATTGTGATTGAGGAAACGCTACAAGTGGTATTAGAACAGAATCAATCCTCGGGAATGATGGAAGGTCTAACACAAAAGATTCGTGAACAAGAGGAGCTTATTTAGAAGCTTCTTGGAGAATTGCGCAAAGAACAAGGCGGAAAGAAACCAGAAGGAGCAACAAATTTGTTTGTGGAGCTGAACGATGAAGTAGATGAAGTGCAGGAACATCTAGTGTAACTTGTGGGAAACAAAAATGCAATTATGAAGATATGGAACTAGGTGAGTTTGCCTTTAACTAAGTCTTCAAGAAGGCAAAGATGAATGATTTTGATGGTGAGAAGAAGAGTGGCGAAGATCTTGAGGCATGGATTGAAGAACTGGAGAATTTCTTTGATCTTTGATAGTTTAGTGAAGAGTCCAAGGCAAAAGTTGGGATCCACTGTCTTTCTGACTACAGGGCCTGGAAAAGTCTCAACCTTTGGGACATTATAACTTCCCCTCATCCCATCACCCCTTTTGGTAGTCCCTTAGTTTGCAGAATGTGGAGGGCCTGGTTCAAAGCTAAAAACTCTTTTAAACTCACCAATGAACTTCCCTGTTCTCTTCAATTTTATTTGCAGGAGTCTCCATGGTTGGGTTAGCTTGCTTACTGTGAAAAAAACAGCCTGTCAATCAAGCAACACAAATGCCACAAAGCTGGAATTACTACTTGGAACAACTACATGTGTGGAGCTAGGGTAAGGACTGCACAAGAAATCCTTTCTAGCACTAATCTGTCTATGTCTTGCTTGCAGGTAATTCAAAAGCACAGAATCTTGCTGATGGAAAAGAAGGACAGGTGGCATAGGAAAACCGTTGATCTGGTGGATGTTGCTAATGTCATGTTCAAACAATTCAAACATGACAGAGGTTCTGCTGATCAAATCCTGAAGAAGCTCAACTCTAGATGGCAGGTGAATTGGTCTACACACCAGTGGTCTTACAGATTCAAAGCCCTGTGGGCCTTTCCAGATTGCAGCAAACATTCTTTTCTTCAATGGAGGATGTTACGCCATGGCCTCTGGACTGGTAATAAAATCAGGAAAATTTATAATAGTGGTGGATCCTGTATATTTTGTGGCCTTGTGGAGGATGTTTCACACCTCTTCCTTGAATGTCACCATGCTAAAAACTTCTGGTCTGCTGTGGAGAAGTATCTGCTAGTGAATGCTCTCCCCAAACTTAGTAAAATGGAAGTTATTCTTGGCTGTTGTAATCACTTGGATATTTTGCTGTGGAATATTTGGAGGGGCTACATTCTTTGGTACATTTGGCTCAGTAGGAATGAGGCTACATTTGGTAGCAGAAAAAGGAACTACCTTATCACTTTGCCTGTTATTCTGAAAAATGCTTCTCTGTCCTGTATTAGGAGAATCAGAGATGCTTCTTGTAATAACTATGATATCTTCAAGATTTTGTCTGAAAATTCTCCCTCTAGATGGAAAAAACTGTTAGCTGAACAGTACTCTTGTAAAAGGCTAGACATGTACTACTACTTGTAAATTGTCCTCTGGGACAGGTGTCTCCTCCCCAAGGCACTTTGTATATGGCCACCATTAATTTAAATTTTCCTTGTTTCTTCAAAAAAAAAAAAGTTGGGATCCTACACCTATGTGGGATCGCGAAGCTATGGTGGAAGGCGTATATGCAGACCCAAATGTGTTCATGTCTAGTTCTATGGAAGAAATTTAGAGAACAAGATAAAGAACGATATTGTTCTCCACACTACCTTATGGAGACAAAGATGAAGCTCTACAATTTTCGACAACACAAAAGTGATAAGCATAACTTATGTATTGATGAGTACGAAGAGAAGTTCCAATGTCTTCATAAATATGCATTAGAGGTTAATGGTAACGCGCTAAAGAGTAAATTTATTGAAGGACTTCGCTATCAAGTCAAGGGACTTTGATGCATTGACTTTCTTGATGTTGTTGCGATGGCCAACAACTTTGAGAAGATGCAGAAGATCAATTTGTAGAAGGCAAATAGAAGTAGATTCATTGCAACAGGACATAGGCCACAAAGACCAGTTGCAATGAACATGAAGAACTCAAAGAAGACTCCATCTTCAAATAACCAAGACAAGAATCCTGTTCAGGTGGAAAATCAAAGGAGGCATCAATGAATCTAGTGGCAACAAGACCCTATTTTATTGAGAGTGCAAAAAGACTTGGTCTATGTTTTCATTGCAGGGAGCAAGGGCATCGCACACATGAGTGCCCAAATAAGGGAATATTTCAACCCGCACAATCAAAAGCGATAAACATCATCGAGGAGGGTACAATATTTGAGGAAGCACATGATGAAGGCAAGTTCTGTGACTCTACTTTACGTTGCATGCTGGTTATTTCTTTCCCAAAAGCTTCGGTAATCATGATTCCGAGTATGATTTCTGCACATAAAGTCAGATTTTTGATCGATTCAGGTGGTACCCATTGTTTTCTATCTTTCAACTTGGTATTGAATCTAGCCATAGCCCTAAATATGCAGATAACCAAACCTGTAGGGATTGCCAATGCACAATTATACTATATGAAAAGATATATTGAAAACCTTGAAGTTACTCTTTCTAGTAGGTGCTTTTTTGGGAGTTTCCATGTAATCGAGATGAAATAGAGCAATGCAATTACAGGCATGGATTGGTTACTTAAAAATTATGCGATGATTAATTGTGAACAAAGAATGATCACTTTCAAGCTAGATGATGAATCTATGCATATTCTAGGTGATGCCTATAGCCCTAAGTATATCCTTATTTCTGCTATGGAGATAATTAAAGGTATACATGATGGTTGTAGAACATTTATAGTGTATGTAAACAACGTGCATGAAAAAGATAATAAGGAAAGTGTTCCGAATTATGTAGAAAATATTTTGAAAGAATACGCGTATGTATTTCCAAAAGAGTTTCCTGGTATACCTCCACCTAGGCAGATTGACCATGCCATTGAGCTGTATCTAGGGAGTGAACCATATCCTAGAGCACCCTATAGATCCAACATCAAGGAATTAAAGGAGCTTAAGATTCAATTAGATGCTCTTCTGAACAAAGGCTTGATACCAGCCATTGTCTCACCTTGGGGTGGTGCACCTCTGTGATTTTAGAAGAAGAAAGATGGCTCTTATAAATTATGCATTCACTATAGGGGGTTGAGTAAAAGAACAATTAAGAATAAGTGTCCACTCCCTCACACAGATGACTTATTAGGTCAATTAGGTGGAGCGACTATATTCACTAAGATTGACTTAAGATCTGGATATCACCAAATTAGGATAAAAAAAAGGATATTCCTAAGACAGCTTTTTGAACACGATCTGATCACTATGAGTTTATGGTTCTACCTTTTGGATTAACAAATGCTCTTGACATATTTATGTGCTTGATGAATAATATTTTTCATGATTATCTAGATGAATTCCTCTTAGTATTTCCTGATGATATATTTGTATACTCTAAAGATGATTCTGAGCATGCGGTACATCTCAAGAAGACTTTGCAAACTCTTAGAGAACACAAATTGTATGGAAAAAAGAGTAAATGTTTCTTTGCTAATGATAAACTTGTGTATCTAGGAAGACTAATATCAAAAGAAGGAATCCTTATAGATGAAGACAAAGTGAAAACAATAGTTGATTGGCTGATTGCTAAGACTGTAGGGGATGTTAGAAGTTTTCTTGGGTTGGACCAATATGAAAGAGCACATATTAAGGATTTCTCTAAGATAGCTACTCACCTCACACAATTTTCTAAAAAGAATGTAGGATTTGCGTGGAATGATGCCTGTCAAAACTCATTTGAAACATTGAGACAAAAATTTGTTGAAAATTGTGTTTTGAAAATACCGGAAATAGCAAAGACTTTTGCGATTGATGTGATGCAAGCAATAGTGAGATAGGATGTGTCCTTTCAGAGGATGGTAGGGTGGTCTCATATGAGTCTAGAAAACTAAGAAAACATGAACTTAGCTATCCTACACATGATTTACAAATGCTTCCTATTGTGCATGCACTTAAGAATTGGATACATCTATTATTAGAGGTTATGTTTGAATCGAAAACAGATCATTAGAGTCTAAAATACATCTTCACACAACCATTGCTTAACAATAGGCAAAAGTGTTGGATTGAATTATTAAGTGAGTATGATTTTGACATTAAGTATCTGGCTGGTAAGGACAATAAGGTTGCTAATGCATTGAGTCGGAGACCTTTATGTAATCTTGTTTCTATAATAAATTCTGTTTTTCTCAATCAAATTCCAGAATATTGTTACCATTGATTCACATCTGTAATATCGAAATTCTTCCTTCTGTGCATCATATTTGTTTCTACTCTTCCGCATCAGATTTTCTCTTACCTTGTGCAATCGCTGTGTTCTTCTTTCCTCCGTTATTTTTGAATGATCGAAAGATTGTGATTGGGGATAGATTGTGATTGAGGAAACTCTACATTTTTTGAGCATATATTTCCAAACAAGATAAAAATAAAAGTAAAACAATTTAGTGGATGAAAATGAGAAAAGGAGATTGTATAAAAAATTGCTATGATGATGAATATCAATGTGTAAACAATAAGATGATGGGAGGGGGCGAAACTCAGATTTGAGGTTTGGAAAAGTAGAGATTTCCAATAGACAATATAGAGCATTAAAGATTTTAGTACTAGATGAATAGAAAATTTAAGTAGATCATATGCACTTGATATGGTGACCAACAACATCGTCAAAGAAAGAAAATGGTGGAAATGAGTGATAAGTGCTAGAATAGAGTAGGATAGAGTCGGAAAAGGTTTAGTCTTTTATCGATTAAAGAGGATTGAAGTGTAGTATATGGACTAGGGATTGTGCACATCTTTGTGAGAAGAAAATGGTGATGAGTGTATACAACCATAAAGTACCAAAGTCATTGTGACCGATTCTAGTACTTAAAATTGATACCTTGTTTGAGTAAATTTAGTATGTCACTCTCAAACAAAACATACAGAATTTGTGCTAAATTTGATCAAGATGATAATGTTGATTGGACAAATCAAATTGGCTTTTGTGTCTACACAAGATAATCTTACAAAATGTTTCAAAGAGGCTCTTCATAAAGATTTTAGATTACTCCTTTGAATGATTTTCTTCAATCCACATAAATTGGAACTCATTTATTCTTGAGTACATCATCTCTATGGGGATTTTTTAGCATATATTGGTAGTCATATGTAAAGAAAACTAGATATACAAGGCCATTTTCTTCTTTATACATGTTTTATTCGAGTTTTGTGCCCCTAAACATATACAAGTTTCAATATCATTGCCACACTTTGACTCCCAAAGGACACGTCAATTGGTAGAGGTGTTGTTTTATGCCTTCGAATAGACATGTAAACTTAAAATAATTTTTTTTTCTAGGTAATAAGCATCTCGAAAGCTTTTAAGATCCAGAGTACAATTCATTGTTATATCTAGTTTCCACATCAATGTTGCTTACTTTATGCACAAATAATTTGTTTCATAGAGCATCAGCAAGCTAATTACCTATGTGAAAGTTTGTCAAAAAAAATAAGAAAAAACATGCACATGACATAGTATATCGATAAACATTAATCAGCTTTTGCCCACATTTCTAAAGAAGTCAAGTATGCAACATAGGATATGAAGTTTTCTCCAGTGTGGTGCCCTTTTGGATTACTCCCTTTAATGCATTTTGTTGAACCGACATAAATTGGAGGTTCATTATTCTTCACTAGAATGCCCCTAGAGCGATTTGTTAGCATATATTTGTAGTAACATATAAAGAAAATCAGGTATACATCACCATTTTCTTCTTTATTACATGTCTTTTGCACTCTTGCGCCCCTAAATATAAAATTTTTAATGTCATTGACACATCTAAAACTCCCAGAAGTACATGTCAATGGGTACTAGTTTTATTTTATCCCTTTGATTAGAGGTGTAACTTTGAAATAAGCTTTTCCTTTGTAATGAGCGTATGGGAAGCTTCGCAGATCTAGAGTACAATGGTGCTTATTTGTTGGATAGACCATCGGCAAACTAATTATCTATGTAGAAAAGTATACACAGAATAGAACATAGTATATTTGCTAGTACGCAAAAGTTTGTTGGGCACATGAAAAACCATGCACACCTCTTAGAGCATAGTATATTTTCTATTGCGCATAAGTTTGTTGAACACAAGTAAATCCATGCACACTTCATAGTATATCGAAAGACAACAATCCGCTTTTGCCCATGTCCCTACAAAAATCAAGTATGCAACATAGGAGATGAAGCAATATGGTTGCAGAGGGAGGCTTTGTGAGCATTAATGTCCAAGAACATTGAAGCACATAATAAAAGAAATTGATATGATGATGAACACTAGATATAGAAGAACAAGAGGATGGGATAGAGTCAAATAGCACTGAAGTATAAGAAAATTGTAGATGTTCTACAGATGGATAGAAAAATGAAGCAGATCATATGGCCTTGATATGATGACAAGCATCATCCTCAGAGAAAGAAAGTGATGGAAGCGAATGAAGTGCAGTCAAAGTGGAAGGGTACGAGAAGAGCAAGTGATTGCATACAGAGCAAAAAATATTGAGAAGAAATCCATCATTATGGGTAATTTAGGCTAAGGATAAGCAAAAAAAACTACATGAAAGCTACCATGTCCAATAATTTTAAGATTCATGAATACAAAATTGGGCATCTAAATAAGCAATTAGTACTTCCTTTGATCCATAGGATGGGATTAAAACATAGGTTACAAACTTAAGGAAGCAAATAAAGAGGGAAAAGAGGAAGAAGGTCGAAATGGTTAATATTTACTAAGAAGGAACATGTTGAATATGTTATAAAAACACCTCACTAGAACTATCTATAGAAAATCGAAGCTTTAAGGAATTTGATCATACAAGTCAAAGGACCACAATATACCTTATATAATCAAAGGTTCGAGGAATTTCATTATACAAAGAGTCTTCCATAGAAAACCAAAGATTCATGGAATTGCATCATACAAGTAAAAGGACCACAACATTCCTTAGTAGGAATCATATACACACATGTTAGTATAGAACCATTTAACATAGGGTACATAGAGAAACACAGTAGGCATGTAGTAGTCCTCATAGTTCTATAAGCATTAATTTCCGATGGAGAAAAAAATAATAGAAAAAATGCCAAGCGGTTGAAAATGAATAAACCAGATAGTAAAAAGAAAATTGCTGAGATAACAAATATCATAGATCAAAGAATAAGATGAAGTTTGGTACTAGATGAATAGAAAACTGAAGCAGATTAGATGGGAAATGAAGGGAACACCCGCATAGAGAAATAAGTGCTAGCGTAGAGTGGGAAATTATTTAGCGGTTTATAGATTAAAGAGAACTGAAATGTATGATATGGATTTGAGAGTGCCTATCTTTCTCAGGAGGAAATGATCATCGAGGTGTATACAATGACAATGAAAGGTTAATTGGATCTTCGATTTAAGTACATTCTCACCAATTCTAGTTTTAGATTTAAGTACGTTGAGGCTTTCACACGATTTAATCAATGAGTGTACCTCTGAGATCTTACGGTTATTTAGGTGATAGTAATTCCATTTCGAGACTCGATTTCACAATCAAATTTCACTCTTTGTTCGAGTTAATTTAGAATATGAATTTCACACAAAGCACCGAATGGCAATTCGGTGTGCGAGGCTGGTTTCCTCTTTGGTATATGTTTTCTGCAGTGTTGTGCCCTTTTGGATTACTCCCTTATGCATTTTTTTGAACCGACATAAATTGGAGATTCATTATTCGTTTATAGAACCCCCCTACAGCGACTTGTTAGCATATATTGGTAGTAACATATAAGGAAAATTTGGTATACGATTCCATTTTCTTCTTTATTACATGTCTTTTGCATTGTTGCGCCCCTAAACGTATAAAGGTTTTAATATCATTGACGCATCTAAAACTTCATTGACGCATCGAAAACTCCCATAAGGACATGTCAATGGGTACTGGTGTCGTTTTATCCCCTCGATTAGACGTATAAGTTTGAAATGCGCTTTTCGTTTGTTAAGAGCGTATGGGAAGCTTTGCAGGTCGAGAGTACAATGGTGGTTATTTCTTGCATAGACTATCGATAAGCTAACTATCTACGCAAAGGTTTGTTGAACACAATGAAAACCATGCACACATCATAGAGCATAATATATTTTCTATTGTGCAAAACTCTTTTGAACACAAGAAAAGCCATGCACACTTCAAAGTATGTCGAAAGAAAACAATCCGCTTTTTTAAGTGTCCCTACAGAAACCAAGTATGCATCATAGGAGATGTAGAAATATGCTTGCAGAGGGAGGCTTTGTGAGAATTAATGTCCAAGACCGAAACTATATATATATATATATATATATATATATATATATATATATATATATATATATGTGTGTGTGTGTGTGTGTGTGTATGTGTGTGTATATAGTGGTTGAAGAACATTGAAGTAGATAGTACTAAAGATTTTCCGTAGATGGATAGAAAAATGAAGCAGATCATAAGGACTTGATATGGGGACGAGCATGATCATTAGAGAAAGAAAGTGATGGATGCGAATGAAGTACACTCGCAATGCAAGGTTACAAGAATAGCAAGTGTGAGCATAGGGAAGTAAAAATATTGAGAAGAAATCCAACATTGTGGAAAATTTAGGCTAAGGCTAAGAAAAGAAAGCTACATGAAAGCTACCACAACATATAGTTTTAACATTCATGAATACAAAAGTGGGCATCTAAATAACCAATATGTACTTCGTGTTGTTCCATGGGCTGGCTTTAAAAACATAGGCTATAATCTTAGGAAAACAATAAAAAAAAAAAGAGGAAGAAGTTCAAAGTGGTTAATAGCTACTAACAAGGCACATCTTGAATCTGTTACAAAAACAACTCACAAGAACTATCTATAGAAAACTAAAGCTTTAAGCAATTTGATCATACACGTAAAAGGACCACAACATACCTTAGAAAACGAAGGTTTTATCATACAAAGAGTCCTATATAGAAAGCGGAAGCTTTAATGAATTTCCTCACACAAGTAAAAGGACCACAACATACCTTAGAAGCAATCATAGACACCCATGTAAGAATAGACCCATTTCATATCATGTACATAGAGAAACACCGTAGACATAAAAGTAAACCTTATAGTTCTCTAAAAATTAATTTCCAATGGAGATAAAAATAATAGAAAAAATGTTAAGGGGTTGAAAATGAATAAACCATACAGGAAAAAAAATGCTATGATAACAAATATCATAGTTCAAAGAATAAGATGAAGTATAGTAGTAGATGAATAGAAATTAGAAGCATATCATATGGGCCTCATATGGTGTTGGCCAACATCTTCAAAGAAAGAAATTGGCGGAAATAAAGGGAATACACTCGCACAACGTGATATGTGCTAGCATTGAGTAGGAAATTATTTAGCGGTTTATAGATTGAAGAGAACTGAAATGTATGATATGGATTTGAGAGTTCCGATCTTTTGCAAGAGAAAATGATGATCAAGGAGTATACAATGATAAAGAAAGGTTTATTGGATGTTGGACTTCTAGGTTAAGGAAGAAGTAATCCATTGTCATAGATTCTATTTGTGGATTTTAGTACATAGAGGGTTTCATGCGATTTAATCAAAGAGTATAGCTTTGAGATCCTATGGTTGATTATGGTGAGATTAGTTCCAATTGGACAATCAATTTCACTTGCAACAAAAGTTCATTCTTTCTTTGAGTAAATTTAGTATATGAATTTGACACAAAGCACCAAAAGAGAATTGGGTGTAAAAGTCTAATTTCTTCTTTATTATATGTTTCATGTGATTTAATCAACGAGTATACCCTTGAGATCTTATGGTTGATTTAGGTGAGATTAGTTCCAATTGGACAATCAATTTCACTTGCAACCAAAGTTCATTCCTTTTTTGAGTAAATTTCGGATATGAATTTGAGACAAAGCACCAAAAGAGAATTGGGTGTAAAAGTCCATTTTCTTCTTTACTATATGTTTATTGCAGTGCTGTGCCGTTTTGGATTACTCCCTTTTATGCATTTTCTTGAATCCACATAAATTGGAGGTTTATCATTCTTCATTAGAACGCCTCTAGAGGGATTTCTTAGCATATAATGCTAGTAATATGTAAAAGAAATTAGGTATACCAGGTCATTTTCTTGTTTATTACATGTGGTTTGCACTCTTGTGCACCTAAACATATACACGTTTTTATATCGTTGCTGCATTTAAAACTCCCAAAAGGACATGTCGATGGGTAATAGTGTTATTTTATCCCTTTGATTAGATGTGTAAGTTTCAAATAAGCGTTTCCTATGTAATGATCATATCGGAAGCTGTGTAGATCCAGAGCACAATGGTGGTTATTTGTTGCATAGGCCATCGGCAAGGTAACTACTTGGGTACAAAAGTATACACATAATAGAAAAAAAGGCTACATGAAAGCTACGATAACAAATAATTTTAAGATTCATGAATACAAAATTGGGCATCTAAATAGCCAATATGTACTTCCTTCTAATCCATGGGATGGCGTTAAAATATTGGTTATAAGCTTGAGGAAGCAAATAAAAAGGGAAAAAGAGGAAGAAGGTCAAACTGGTTAAAATATGGGTTATAAACTTGAGGAAGCAGATGTTGAATGTGTTACAAAAACACCTCACAAGAATTATCTATA
>CM035406.1:148586501-148744001 GCA_020310875.1 Ceratopteris richardii | reverse complement strand
TAGATGTAATTGTTTGGAGCATTGTCATCAAAGTCCACTTAATGTTGTCCTTCATTGAATTACAAAGAACTGATGCCAAAAAGCTCTTGCAAAATGAAAGAGAAGAGAAATTAGAAAAGGGAAAACACAAAGAAAGAGAAAGGGCACTACAATATGTGCGATACTTACCAAAATTTTAGATCTACAAAAATAGAGATGTAGAGAAAATCACTTACATCGATGTAATTGTTTGGAGCGTTATCGTTAAAGTCCACTTAATGTTGTCCTTCGTCAAATTCCAAAGAACTAATGCCAAAAAGCTCGTGCAAAACGAAAGAGAAGAGAAATTAGAGAAGGGAAAACACACGGAAAGAGAAAGGGTGCTACAGGATGTGTGATGCTTACCAAAACTTCAAATCTAGTGAAATAGAGATGTAGAGAAAGAGAGAGAGAGAGAGAGACAGAGAGAGAGAGAGAGAGAGAAAAAGAGAGAGAAAGAGAGAGATGTGTGTACACAATACGCTCAGAATGTAGTTCGCGCATGAACTCGACAATAGAAAACTTTGGTTCAAAATTGTAGCATTTCCTCAATCACAATCTATCCCCAATCACAATCTTTCGCAATTACTCAGAAATAACAGTGGAGAGAAGAACGCAGAGATTGCACAAGGTAAAAGAAAATCTGATGCGGAAGAGTAGAACAAATATGACATAGAGAAGGAAGAATTCTGATATTATAGATGTGAATCAATGGTTACAGTAGCTTTGGACAATAGCTTCTTGACAAAGCCTCTACCTCCCGACCACCCCCGAGCTATCACAATCGCATTCTCACTCGCACTCTCAATCACACTCTCACTCTCACTCTCACTCTCAATCACACTCTCAATCACAAGGTAATTCTCAGATTTCTGTGTGTCCTCCGTGTTGATGCGCAGGCCTTCTTATCTTTTTCCGTTTGATCGCAGCCGTGCTCCCCAAAGAAGTGTGCGATCCACCAAATTTAGAAAAAGTCCAGTTTCTCCAAGACTTTCGCAAAAAGCCATGCGATCGTAGTGTACTTCCTTTCTTTAGCATACCTATCAAAAATAGCAGAAAAACACCAAGAAGACATATCCGAAAACATACATAATTAGCCATGATGACACGTGAGCATGAGAATCACGGATTCGAATAGAATTAGACAAGCCCTTGTTTTTTTCAACGCCCTGTAACTCAAAAACAATGAGGAATAAGGTTAAGCTTCTGAGAGACACTTTTATTCAATTTTTTGATCTGCACAATAGTGTTAGAGACGTCCGAGGTCCAAATCCACCTCCAGATGCCACTTTTGAGCCCTACAAGGTTTAAAATTCTAGAGAGAGAGTAAAATCAAGGCATTTTCTTACAATGAAATAAACGTAGGACCCTGAACGAGGTACTTAGAACATGATTCACAAAAATCTCACAGAGGCACTTTTATTCTCTTCTACTTGCTCTACCTTTCCCTCATATAGAGTTTTCCTTAATTCTTTCATCTTCACCTTCAAAATCCCACTGGAAAACATGATGCAATTAAGGTCTAGAGAGAAAATATGAAACTTGTCCACTCAAAATTTTTCCTACATGCATAAAATGACCTAATTATTGGTTCTAAGCATTATCCCCACAATGAAATTCAAAAAGTTCAAAATGAATTATGTCACTAGAAAAGAGGCCTATTACAAAAATGCAAGCAAATGTCGAATTTTTGCTCTCGGGTTCGGTTAAAACGCTGCCTTGGTATAAGCATTGGTATGAGCGTCAGTATAAGTGTTGGTATAAGCGTCGATATAAGCGTCGGTAATTTACCGTAAAGTACCAATGCCTATACCAACGCTCATATCGATGTCGAGTATACCGATGATTAAATGAACGTCGGTATTGCATCTGTGGCTTTTTAAGCATTTCAACAGTCATACTCATGCCGAGAGGTGACCGTCGGTATGGGAAACGTCGGTATGCCCCTCATATGTTGTAGTGAATCAAAAGCTCAACGAATTTGTTATACAAGTAAATGGACCACAACATACCTTAGAAGCAATCATAGACACCCATGTTAGTATAGACCCATTTCACATCGGGTACATAGAGAAACACCCTGGACATTTAAGTAGATAGAAATAATAAATAAAAAGTTAAGAGGTTGAAAATGAATAAACCAGATCGTAAGAAAAAATTCGTATGATAACAAATATCATAGTTCAAAGAATAAGAAGAAGTTAAGTAGTAGATGAATAGAAACTGAAGCAGATTATATGAGCCTCATATGGTGATGGCCAACATCGTCAAAGAAAGAAATTGGTGGAAATGAAGTCAATACACTTGCATATAGTGATAAGCGCTAGTATAGAGTAGGAATTCTTTAGTGGTTTATAGATTAAATAGAACTAAAACGTATGATATGGATCTGAGAGTGCCTATCTTTTTCAGAACGAAATGATCATCAAGGTGTATGCAATGACAAATAAATGTTAGTTGGATCTTGGACTTCGATGTTAAAGAAAAAGTGATCCATTATCACCAATTCTAGTTGTGGATTTCACTACACAAAGGCTTTCATATGATTTAATGAATGAGTGTACCTTTAAGATCTTATGGTTTATTTAGGTGATAGTAGTTCTATTTCGAGACTCAATTTAACTTGCAATCAAATCTCACTCTTTGTTTGAGTAAATTTTGTATATGAATTTCACAATAAGCACCAAAAGACAATTGGGTGTACGAGGCTATTTTCTTCTTTGGGATATGTTTTCTGCAGTGTTGTGCCCTTTTTAATTACTCCCTTTAAAGCATTTTGTTGAACCAACATAAATTGGAGGTTCCTTATTCTTTGCTAGAACGCCCTAGAGCAATTTGTTAGCATATATTGGTAGTAACATGTAAAGAAGATTAGGTATACACTGCCATCATCTTCTTTATTACATGTCTTTTGCACCTAAACATATAAAGGTTTTTATACAATTGACGAATCTTAAACTCCCAGAAGGACGTGTCAATGGGTACTGGTGTTGTCTTATCCCTTCGATTACAGATCTAAGTTTCAAATAAGATTTTCCTATGTAATAAGCATATGGGAAGCTTTGCTGATCCAAGGTAGAATGGGGGTTATTTGTTGTATGGAACATCGACAAGCTATTTATCTGGGTAGAAAAGTATACACAGAATAGAGCATCGTATATTTGATGGTGCCCACATCATGGAGCATAGTATACTTGTTGTTGCGTAAAAGTCTGTTGAACACAAGAGAAGCCATGCACACTTCATAGTATATCGAAAGACAACACTACACTTTTTCCTATGTCCCCACAGAAATCAAGTATGCATTATAAGAGATGAAGCAATCTGCTTGCCAAGGGAGGCTTTTTGAGCATTAATGTCCAAGAGAGACACTATATATACAGTGTTTGAAGAACATTGAAGCAGGTAATATAAGAAATTGATCTGATGATGAACATTAGATATGGAAGAACAAGAGGATTGGAGAGGGTCAAAGAGCAATTGAGTATTAGAAAACCATAGAATTTTTGTAGATGGATAGAAAACTGAAGCAGATCATATGGGCTTGATATGGTGATGAGCATCATCATCAAAGAAACAAAGTGATGGAAGCGAATTAAGTACACACGCAATGGAAGGTTACGAGAATAGCAAGCACGAGTATAGAGAAGAAAATATATTGAGAAGAAATCCACCATTATGGGAAATTTAGGCTAAGGATAAAAACAAAAGCTACATGAAAGCTACCATCAAAAATATTTTTAAGATTCATGACTACAAAATTTGGCATCTAAGTAACCAATATCTACTTCCTTCTCATTGATGAGATGTCATTAAAACATAGGTATTAAACTTGAGGAAGTAAACAAAAAAGGAAAGAGAGGGAGAAAGTCAAAGTGGTTAATAGTTAGTAAAAAGGCATGTGTTGAATGTGTTATAAAAACACCTGACAAGGACTATGCATAGAAAACCAAAGCTTTGACGAGTTTCATCATACAAGTAAAAGGACCACAACATACCTTAGAAAACCAAATCTTTAGGAATTGCATCATACAAAGAGTTCTCCATAGAAGACCAAAGCTTTATGGAATTGCATCATACAAGTAAAAGAACCATAACATACCTTAGAAGCAATCGTAGACATACAAGTGAGTATAGACCCATTTCATATCATGTACATAGAGAAACACCGTAGGCATGTAAGTAGTCCTCATAATTCTCTAAACATTAATTTCCAACAGAGATAAAAATAATAGAAAAACATTTGAATAAACAAGGTCGTAAGAAAAATTGCTATGATAACAGATATCATAGTTCAAAGAATAAGATGAAGTTAAGTAGTCTATGAATAGAAAATTGAAGAAGATCGTATGCGCCTAATATGGTGACGGGCAACATCGTCAAAGAAAGACATTGGTAAGAATGAAGGGAATACAATGGCATAGAGCGATAACTGCAAGCAGAGTAGGAAATTCTTTAGTGGTTTATAGATTTAAAGAGAACTGAAACGTATGACATGGATTTGAGAGTGCTTATCGTTTTCAAAAGAAAATGATGATCAAAGTGTATACAATGATAAAGAAATGTTAATTGGATCTTGGACTTCGAGGTTAACAAAAAAGCAATCCATTGTGACGAATTCTAGTTGTGGATTTGAGTACAGAGAGGCTTTCATACGATTTCATCAATGAATGTACCTCTGAGATCTCATGGTTGAATTAGCTGATACTAGTTCCATTTAAACACGCAATTTCACTTCCAATCAAAGTTCATTCTTTGTTTGAGTAAATTTACTATATGAATTTCACAGAAAGCAGCAAAAGAGAATCCGCTATTTTCTTCTTTATCATATGTTTATTGCAGTGTTGTGCGCTTTTGGATTACACCCTTCTATTAGTTTTCCTGAATCCACATTTATTGGAGGCTCGCTATTCTTCACTAGAACGCATCTAGAGGGATTTGTTAGCATATTGTAGCGCCCGTCTCTCTCTCTCTCTCTCTCTCTCTCTCTCTCTCTCTCTCTCTCTCTCTCTCTCTCTCTCTCTCTCTCTCTCTCTCTCTCTCTCTCTCTCTCTCTCTCTCTCTCTCTCTCTCTCTCTCTCTCTCTCTCTCTCTCTCTCTCTCTCCCCGCCGCGTCCTCTCTCTCTCTCTCTCTCTCTCTCTCTCTCTCTCTCTCTCTCTCTCTCTCTCTCTCTCTCTCTCTCTCTCTCTCTCTCTCTCTCTCTCTCTCTCTCTCTCTCTCTCTCTCTCTCTCTCTCTCTCTCTCTCTCTCTCTCTCTCTCTCTCTCTCTCTCTCTCTCTCTCTCTCTCTCTCTCTCCGACCACGTCCTCGCTCTCTCTCTCTCTCTCTCTCTCTCTCTCTCTCTCTCTCTCTCTCTCTCTCTCTCTCTCTCTCTCTCTCTCTCTCTCTCTCTCTCTCTCTCTCTCTCCTCGACCGCGTCCTCTCTCTCTCTTTCTCTCTCTCTCTCTCTCTCTCTCTCTCTCTCTCTCTCTCTCTCTCTCTCTCTCTCTCTCTCTCTCTCTCTCTCTCTCTCTCTCTCTGTGCAACCCCCGCCACTCGGTCCCTCTCTCCCCCACCCCCACCAATCCATCTCTCCCCCGCCCCCGCCAATCCCTCTTTCTCCCCCTGCTATCCCCACAAGAACTCCCCCCCGCTATCCTGACTACCTCCTCAAAACCCCCCCCCCCCTGCGTGCTCCTCCGACCTCCCCCACCCGCAAACCCCGCAACCCTCCCCCAGGCTTCCTTTTCCCCCACCCGCAGCCTCCTGTAGCCCACCCCACCCCGCACCTCCCTCACTCCCCCACCCACAGCTTCCTGCACCCCCCCCAACGCTCTCCCCTCACATCTCACACCCGGTTTCGGTGGGCAAAGGTCTCGAACTCGAAACACTGCTTTCATGAAAGGATTTAACAAGTTTCAGGATGAAGATTTGATTTGTAATTTTCTATTAGAGTTTCTTTTTTTGGTGAATGTGGGATTCAAAATATATGTATTCCTACTGACAGGGAGACAGGAGATGTCAAGGGTTTTGTATATGTGGATTTCAATGGAGGATTCGGACACGTTCCATTCCTGAGAGCAGCAACTGCCAAAAAGGCTTCTGAAAAATCAGAGAACTGCTAGCAGGGCGAGATATTTTTGTGGATCTGGCTAAGGAACATTTTTTCTCACCAGGGAGTAAGGGTAACAGAGATTTGAAAACTCCAAGGGGTGGATTTACTCCCCCAATCCCCCTCCAACCCCGTCGTCCCCTCGTCTCTTCCCCCACCACCCCCGCGACCCCCACCACTACCACAACCCCTTCCAACCCGGCCCCCCTCTCCTCTCTTCCCCCCCACCCCTATGGCCCCCACCACCACCACAACCCCCTCCAACCCCGCCACTCCCCTCCTCTCTCTCTCCCCAGCAACCCCGCGGCCCCCACCACCACCGCAACCCCCTCCAACCCCACCCTCCCCTCCTCTCTTCCCCCACCACCCCCACGGTGCCCACCACCACCACAACCCCCTCCAACCCCGCCTTCCCCTCCTCTCTTCCCCCACCACCCCCGCAGCCCCGACCACCATCACGACCCCCTCCAACCCCGCCCACCACCACAACCCCCTCAAACCCCGCCCTCCCCTCCTCTCTTCCCCACCACCCCCACGACCCCCACCACCACTGCAACCCCCTCCAACCCCGCCCACCCCTCCTCTCTCCACCCACCACCCCCGGGCCCGCCACCACCACCACAACCCCCTCCAATCCTGACCTCCCCTCTTCTGCCCCCCCACCACCCCCACGGCCCCCACCACCACCGCAACCCCCTCCAACCCCACCCTCCCCTCTCTCTCCCCCCACCAGCCCCACAACCTCCACCCACACCTCCCACACCCCCCACAACCCACAACCTCCAACCACTCCACCCACGCCTCCCACCACTCAACCCACACTTCCCACACCACCCACCATCTCCCACCACTCAAATGTAATGGTCAAAAGCTACTTCAAGAATTATGTGGATTATGTGAAGGATGTGTTTTTTAGGGTCACTCCAATATCACGGGTGGCACATAAAGAGGATCCGAACTTGCAGGCAAGTGTAATAGTGTAAGTGGTAAAAGTGAAAGTGGAGAAATGACTGTTGCCGCAAACCATTCATGACGATTGCCTATTTTGGAGGATCCAATTCAAAACTCGTGGCATATTTGATCTACCCCTCCAATTTTGGGGTAATTGATCAGCGCATGATCAGTGGATGTGAGGAATCGGCAAGGCCCTCTTGGCATATTATAGCTTATAAAAGCAATGGACTAGTACTCATTGGGGATATATATAGACATGTATAGAGTTTATCTCCGACATCTCTTTTGGTCCTCTCCTTGCACTCTGTGGCTACAAGCCTACTCTAGGAAGTCAGTCTCTGGTGAGGATACACACCTTGGGCTTCCTAGTGGAGGACTAATAGCACTGTAGTGTAAAGAAGTGGCTTGGTTTTCTCATTCAGTTTGAGTTAGTGGTATTTCCATGCTCTTCCGTTAGAGCAAGTCTTCATACCTTTGTATTGAGCATTGCAAGTGGTCATCTAATTGTGTTCAGTGCAAGTCTTCATCTAGTTGTGCTGATTTTACTAGACAAATCTCTTATATTGATTCCATTTTGTTCTGGATTGACATATAAGCACAGAGCATCAGCTTTTGTAGCATTTCCTTTGCCTACGTTGTAATCATCTAAATGAACTAAGGAGTCGTTTGGTCTCCCACTATTGCCATTTGACATTAATCTCTTCCCTGAGTATTTACAATTCTGTGCAATTATTGTTATCTGCCTGTTCACAGAAGTGTTAAAGGGTATATTTCCCTAAGGAGAACCTCCCTTGAGTAGGCGAAGTACTGGAGTGCATGGTGCATGCTCCTGCTAAAAGTAGATACTCCAGTACCTTCTCGACAGTTTGGCACGCCTGGTGGGACACTTGCATTTCTGTGAGGAGCCTTGAGGATAGTAAATAGTCCTTTTTTCAATATTTTTGCCCTATTGCATTTGCAAGTAGGTACATGACCCATACGCGAGCAGATAAGGAGCCTCTCCATGTAGGAAGGAACCTTAAAAAGTTAGATATATCTTCGAATAGTGAACCTAGCTCGTCTCTATCCTCTTTGAATTTATGTACTGATTTGGGTGCGACACGACTATCAAAGGAAAATCATAAGAGAACATTGGACTTCTCCTTAGATACATCAGAGGAAACACCACTGGCAATGGAGGATCTCTCTCATTTACTCTCCAAACTCAATATTAAGTTCCCTTCCTTTAAGGAACAAGCTTATGAAGATGCTGATGATCATGTGAGGAGATTCATCTCCTTATGCCGTGGACATGGTTTGCTAATTAGAGAGGATGCAATGCTGGTACTCTTCGCATCCACATTGGAAGGCCTTGCTGACAAATGGTACAGTCAATATGTAGATGGCCATTTTGTTACATGGGAGGCTCTGAAGACGGCATTCTCAGAGACATTTTGACCTAGTGACTCCTCAGAAAGAGCTCTAGACCAACTAGAGAACCTAAGGCTAAGATCAAGTGAATTCTTCCATGAACTTCACACTAGGACAAAAGCACTTGTTGCACATCTTCCACATGCTCTAGGTGATTTCTTGATTAAAAAATGGATAGAAAAAGCTTTGCCCAGGTCATCTCAGCAAAAGCACCATGAGTCTCTTGGATTGGATGCAACCGTCAATGATTTTGTTGCAGCAGCATCACACATTGAAGAAGCTAGGCAGCATCTTGAAGGGGATACACAACCAAATTATTCTACAGAACGAGACCCTATTGGGCAACTGAGGAAAGAATTGAAGGCCTTGGGAATGCAACAAAATCAGCAAGAAGAGAAGGTCTTGCCACCGTTGCGTCGCTCTAATGATGAAGTAGCCCAACTTCGCCGTGAGTTAGAAGATTAGCAGACCACTCAGGATATAAGAAGGCAGATTTGGTGCACAATATGTAACAACACATTCCAATGCTAATTGTCCTAACAAGATAAGCTGTCAATTTTGTGGAAAGGATGGCCACGAAGCTAGAGACTCTTACTACCTCAAGGGTACACAGCAACGAGGTAACCCTCAAGCTCTAGATTCCTATTATGCTAGTACTTCAAATGCACCTAATAGAGAGGAGAATCGTACAACAAAGCCTAGATATAATAGGCCATTGATGTTTTATCATTGTGGTGAGTATGGCCATATGCAAAATAGGTGTTCCCTTCCAAAAGATGCACCTCCTTGTCAGCATTGTCCAGAGGCTATGGATCACTACACTAAAGATTGCCCAAGAAGCCATCCTCCTCCAATCACATGATTGCAGTCTCTCCACAAGAAGAAGGTATAACCACTTGGTCTTATGCTGTTTCATCCTCTAGAATGCCCATGATGACTAGAGCTAGACAAGCAGCAACAATCCATGGAGAGGAACAACAAGGACTCCAGGATAAAGACGAGGAAAAGAAGGCTGGGTGGAAGGGCCAAGCAAACATTGAATGAGCTTATGAAAGAATGGCTACTTCATTAAGGGACCAACCAACAAGTCTGCAAGAAGACACACATGAGGTAAACATTAAGCAGATGTTGAACGATATTCATCACAAGGTTAGTCTGTACGAACTCATAAAGATGGATTCAAAAATAAGAAGTGACTTATTAAAAATTATACACTCTCGTCACTTGAGCTAGCCACCTGGCATAGATAGTTTCATGGTTGATTTTCCGCCTGCACCCCAGGCAGACTACCAAAGCCCAAGGTTATCTGTTTTTATAAAGGATGAAGCTCTCATAGGTGTGATCATAGATGGAGGCTGTAGCATTAATTGGATGCCAGATTTCACAATGAGGAAACTGAATTTGAACCCCACCAAGATGGCACCATTCATAGTTACCCTAGCAGATCAACATCGAGTTGCGCAAGTTGGCATTATTGAAAAGGTACTAATGATAGTACTAGGTTGTCACTTTATTCTAGATTCTGTTGTTATTGCACTTCCACAGGAGACTTCTTACCCATTACTCCTCAGGTGACCTTGGCTAAGGCAAGCAAAAGCTTTGCAAGATTGGGGGAAAAACAAACTGTGGATCTCAAGAAACACCAATAGCCAACTGCAACTACATTTGGAAGAAGGATTCGACTCAGGGAAAACTACGGGGTATACTGTGGATACTCAGGTAACGCCCTCTTTACCCCAAGAAGATGATACATTATTGAATTGGATAATGGAAAGTATAGAGTGTTGCACGGTGGAAATCAATGAAATAGAGGAAGAAGTTGCAGCGTAAGGAGTTGTAGAAAAGGGCCATGAAGTTCAAAAGGAACTAGAGGATGGGACTTTGCACTTAAGTACAACACATTGAAGGGGCAACAACTATAGAAGTTTCAGAAAAGGAAAGTTATGAGACTGAATGCAAAGAAGATCTCCCCTTTTTGGATATACCTCAAGGATGGACCAGAGAACATATTGCAGAATATAAGCTAGATTGCACTCTTGCATACAGTGGAGATGATTTCTCAAGTAAGACGAGTCGTGAAACACTTGTTCAAGAAGTAAATCTAGGAGATGAAGAGAATTCTCAAGTAGTCCACTTGGCCTCTTGGCTATGGCATTATTTCCCTTTACTGCAGAAGTTAGCTTCTTGAATTTTTTCTTTTAAAAATGTCTTCACATGGTCCTACAAAGATCTAACAAGGATACTAGAGGAGCTTGGATTACACAGAATACCCTTAGTTCAGGGAGCCGCGCCTGCAAGAAGTAGGCCATATCGACTCAATCCAAAGTATGTAGAGGCGGTAAAGTTGGAAATTACAAAACTAGAAGAAGCATATAATTGTTCCAGTAGAACATTTAAGGTGGCTTTCTTCTATGGTTATTGTACCCAAGACAAATAGTGGAGAAATAAGAGTCTGCGTTGATTTTCGTGCCTTAAATAAAGTGACTATTCAAGATGGACTTGCTCAACCCTTTACAGACCAAGTACTTGAGGAAGTAGCCGGTCACACTTTGTATAGCTTCTTGGATGGTTTTAGTGGCTACAATCTGATAGTGATTCATCCTGATGATAGGGACAAAACAACCTTCATTACTCCATGGGGCACTTATGTCTATACTCGCATGGCTTTTGGTTTGAAGAATGCACCAGCTTCATTTAATAGAACAATGTATTTAATATTGGGCAAATGGTTGACAACCTTTCTACGCATTTTCATGGATGACTTTTTAGTGTTTTTCAAGCAGAGATAGAATAGCAGCAGTTCAACAATTCCATGACCATTTGGAAAATCTAAAGGAAATGTTTGAGCAATGTCTTAGAATAGGCTTGAAGTTAAATCCTCCTAAATGTCACTTTTTAGTCACTAAGGGCACTCTTCTTGGTCACAGTATCTACTGAAGGGACAACGATGTATCCTGCAAAGGTTACTGCTATCCTTTCCATGCCTATTCCACAAAGCTCAAAGAAAGTGCAAAGCTTTTTAGGCCATGCAGGATACCATAGAAGATTTATACGAACGTATTGAGAAATAGCTAAGCCCTTATCAAGGATCACCAGTAAAAAGGTCCCTTTCTCGTGGAGTGTTGAAGCTGAGAAAGCATTTTGTGAACTGAAATGCAGGTTATGTACTACTCCACTTTTAAGCGTTCCTAATTGGTCATTGGAGTTTCATGTGAATACAGGTGACAGTTTGCATGCTGTTGGTGTGGTTCTAGCTCAACCATCATCACACAAGGTTGATAGACCTATCTCCTATGCCAGTAGATTACTCACCAAGGCATAAAGGAACTACAGTACGACCAAAAAGGAAGGTCTGGCTATTGTATTTGCTCTCTAGAAGTTTTGGCATTACCTTCTCGGGGTACATTTTATAGTCATATCTGACCATCAGCCCTTTAAATACTTGATAAACAAACCTAGAGTAGTAGGAAGGTTTTGGAGATGGTTACTCTCGTTTCAAGAATTCAATTTTATTATTCATATTAAGCCATTTAGAGATCACTACATGGCAGATCAAGTATCCCGGACTGCAATGAGCGAGACCGCAACAAGTATTAATGATGAATTGATGGATAGTAATCTCTTCCTAGTAGAAATTCAGACTGATTGGTATAATGGAATTCTCAATTTTCTTACTACTGGAAAACTCCCAGAGCATTTCACACCTATAGAAAAGAGAAGATTACTCCTTAAAACAAAGGCATACTCACTCATAAATGGGAATTTATATAGATATTGTTAGGATGATATCTTGAGAAAGTGTTATCCAGAGGAGTTAAATCTTTTGCTAGAGGCTGCACAGAGTGAAGGGCATCTAAAGGGGGAAGAATTGGTTCATAGGATCCTCCACAAAGGACTATGGTGGCCTCATATTTACAAGGATGCGATCAAGTTTGCTAAAGAATGCCACACTTGCTAGAGATGTGCTCCTACGCCAACCAGATTAAATTTCCAACCATTACTCATATGCATAGGATGACTTCCATTTGAATGATGGGGTCTTGATTTCATAGGACCAATTAGTCCAAATGGTCAACCTAGGGCTAAGAAGTATATACTGATGGCCACATCTTATGCAACTAAATGGATTGAGGCTAAAACTACTCTAGATTGCATAGCTTTAACAGTAGCTAAGTTTTTGTATAAACGTACTTTTTCAAGATTTGGTTGCCCACTGGAAATCACTAGTGATAGAGGCACACATTTTGTAAATCAATTGCTCCAATTTATATTTGACAGGTATAAGGTTTTTCATAAAAATTCTTGTGCTTACTATCCGAGGGCAAATGGCCAAGCAGAAAGCTCCAATAAATTTTTTATCAGATTGCTATGCAAATTATCTTTTGATCATCAAAGCTTTTGGCCACAAGCATTGATCGGTGCAATTTGGGCTTTCAGAACTACAAAGAGGGGAACCACTGGCGAGAGTCCATTTCGCTTAGTATATCGAAAAGAGGCATTAGCACCATTTGAGTTCATTATCAAAAGAGAACTTGGATCCAAAACCAGTGGAATTGAACCTCCCATTAGGAAACTCGTGGCATTAAAAGAATACAGGGAAGGAGCAATGCAAAAACTTTAGGTAACACAAGAAGAGCGCAAGAGACTACACAACAGGTATCTTATGTCCAATCAAGTACAAGAAGGATCCTTAGTTTTGGTGCATTAGATCCCAGCAGTTTCAACCAAATTGGCACCCAAATCGATAGGATCATATAGAGTGATAAAGGTATTACCACATGGAGCACTGCATTTGGAGGATTTACAGGGTAAGAGGATACCCTTGGTCAATATATCTCGGGTGAAGAATTACCTGAATTAAGTCAAAGTGGAAGAACTTCTTTCATTGTACATACAACATTTCATTCATTCTTTGTAGTTACTTTGGTCTATTCAATAAGCGAATAAAAAGGAAAAGTTGCACTGCGACGGTGCAAAGACTTGATGTGGGGGTCTATAGTGCCCATCTCTCTCTCTCTCTCTCTCTCTCTCTCTCTCTCTCTCTCTCTCTCTCTCTCTCTCTCTCTCTCTCTCTCTCTCTCTCTCTCTCTCTCTCTCTCTCTCTCTCTCTCTCTCTCTCTCTCTCTCTCTCTCTCTCTCTCTCTCTCTCTCTCTCTCTCTCTCTCTCTCTCTCTCTCTCTCTCTCTCTCTCTCTCTCTCTCTCTCTCTCTCTCTCTCTCCCTCCTCGGTGTCTCTCTCTCTCTCTCCCTCCTCGGTCTCTCTCTCTCTCTCTCTCTCTCTCACTCTCTCTCTCTCTCTCTCTCTCTCTCTCTCTCTCTCTCTCTCTTCTCTCTCTCTCTCTCTCTCTCTCTCTCTCTCTCTCTCTCTCTCTCTCTCTCTCTCTCTCTCTCTGTCACTCTCTCTCTATCTATCTCTCTCTCTCTCTCTCTCTCTCTCTCTCTCTCTCTCTCTCTCTCTCTCTCTCTCTCTCTCTCTCTCTCTCTCTCTCTCTCTCTCTCTCTCTCTCTCTCTCTCTCTCTCTCTCTCTCTCTCTCTCTCTCTCTCTCCCCGTGCCGCCTCGTCGGTTCTCTCTCTCTCTCTCTCTCTCTCTCTCTCTCTCTCTCTCTCTCTCTCTCTCTCTCTCTCTCTCTCTCTCTCTCTCTCTCTCTCTCTCTCTCTCTCTCTCTCTCTCTCTCTCTCTCTCCCTCCTCGGTGTCTCTCTCTCTCTCTCCCTCCTCGATCTCTCTCTCTCTCTCTCTCTCTCTCTCTCTCTCTCTCTCTCTCTCTCTCTCTCTCTCTCTCTCTCTCTCTCTCTCTCTCTCTCTCTCTCTCTCTCTCTCTCTCTCTCTCTCTCTCTCTCTCTCTCTCTCTCTCTCTCTCTCTCTCTCTCTCTCTCTCTCTCTCTCTCTCTCTCTCTCTCTCTCTCTCTCTCTCTCTCTCTCTCTCCCCGTGCCGCCTCGTCGGTCCTCTCTCTCTCTCTCTCTCTCTCTCTCTCTCTCTCTCTCTCTCTCTCTCTCTCTCTCTCTCTCTCCCTCCTCGGTGTCTCTCTCTCTCTCTCCCTCCTCGATCTCTCTCTCTCTCTCTCTCTCTCTCTCTCTCTCTCTCTCTCTCTCTCTCTGTCTCTCTCTCTCTCTCTCTCTCTCTCTCTCTCTCTCTCTCTCTCTCTCTCTCTCTCTCTCTCTCTCTCTCTCTCTCTCTCTCTCTCTCTCTCTCTCTCTCTCTCTCCCCCCCCCCCGCAACCCCACCCGGCGGTCCCTCTCTCCCCCACCCCAGCCACTCCCTCTCTCCCCCTTCCCTGCTAATCCCTCTCTCTCCCCCCACTATCCCTGCAGGAACTCCCGTCGCTATGCCTGCTACCTCCTCAACCCCCCCCCCCCCCCCGGCATGCTGCTCCAGCCTCCCCCACCCACCCCACCAGCGAACCCTGCAGCCCTCCCCCAGGCTTCGTTTTCCCCCACCCTCAGCCTCCCGCAGCTCACCCCACTGCGTGCCTCCCTCACTCCCCAACCCACAGCTTCCCGCACCTCCCCCAATGCTCTCCCCTCACCTCCCACACTCGGTTTCGGTGGGCAAAGGTATGGATCTCGAAACACTGCTTTCATGAAAGGATTTAACAAGTTTCAGGATGGAGATTCGATTTGTAGTTCTCTATAAGAGTTTTTTTTTTGTGAATGTGGGCTTCAAAACATATGTATTCCTACTGACATGGAGATAGGAAACATCAAGGGTTTTGCATATGTGGACCTCAATGGAGGATTCAGACACGTTGCATTCTTGAGAGCAGTAGTTGCCAAAAAGGCTTCTGAAAAATCAGGAGAAGTTCTAGCAAGGCGAGATATTTTTGTGGATCTGGCTAAGGAACGGCTTTTCTCACCAGGGATAAGAGTAATAGAGATTTCAAAAGTCCAAGCAGTGGGTTTAGTCCCGCAACCCCCCTCCAACCCCGCCGTCCCCTCCTCTCTTCCCCCACCACCCTAATAGCCCCCACCACCACCACAACCCCCTCCAACCCTGCCCTCCCCTCCTCTCTTCCCCCACCACCCCCACAACCCCCACCACCACCACAACCCCCTCCAACCTCGCCCTCCCCTTCTCTCTCCCCCCACCACCCCCGTGGCCCCCACCACCAGCGCAACCCCCTCCAACCCCACCCTCCCCTCCTCTCTTCCCCCACTATCCCCGTGGCCCCCACCACCACCACAACCCCCTCCATCTCCGCCCTCCCCTCCTCTCTTCCCCCACCACCCCCACGGCCCCCACCACCACCGCAACCCCCTCCAACCCCGCCCTCCCCTCCTCTCTCCCTCCACCACCCCCGTGGCCCCCACCACCACCGCAAACCCCTCCAACCCGGCCTTCCCATCCTCTCCCCCCCCCCCCCCCCACCACCACAACCCCCTCCAACCCAGCCCTCCCCTCCTCTCTTCCCCCACCACCCCCACTGCCTCCACCACAAGCGCACCCCCCTCCAACCCTGCCCTCCACTCCTCTCTCCCCCCACCACCCCCACGGTCCCCACCACCACCACAACCCCCTCCAATCCCACCCTCCCCTCGTCTCTCCCCCCCCCCCCCCCCCCCCCCCCACCACCCCCCCAGCCCCCACCACCACCACAACCCCCTCCAACCCCGCCCTACCCTCTCTCTCTCTCTCCCCCCCCCACCACCCCCACAACCTCCACCCACACCTCCCACACCCCCCACAACCTCCCACTACTCCACCCACACCTCCCACACCCCCCACAACCCACAACCTCCCACCACTCCACCCACACCTCCCACTCCACCCACACCTCCCACTACTCCACCCACACCACCCACCATCTCCCACCACTCAAATGTAATGGTCTGAAGCTACTACAAGATTTATGTGGATTATGTGAAGGATGTGTTTTTGAGGGTCACTCCAATATCACAAGGGGCACATAAAGAGGATCCCAGCTTGCAGACAAAAGTGTAAAAGTGTGAGTGGTGAAAGTGAAAGTGGAGAAATGATTGTTGCCACCAACCATTCGTGACGACAATTGCCTTTTTTGGAGGATCCAATTCAAAACTAGTGGCATATTTGATCTACCACTCCAATTTTGGGGCAATCGATCGGCGCATGATTAGTGGATGTGAGGAATCGGCAAGGCCCTCTTGGCCTATTGGAGCCTATAGAAGCAATGGACTAGTACTCATTGGGGATATATACAGACACGAATAGAGTTTATTTCAGGCATCTCTTTTGGTCCTCTCCTTGCACTTTGTGGCTACAAGCCTACTGTAGGAAGTCACTCTATGGCGAGGATACAAAGCATGGGCTTCGTAATGGAGGGCTAATAGCACTGTAGTGTAAAGAAGTGTCTTGGTTTTGTCATTCAGTTTGAGTCAGTGGTATTTCTGTGCTCTTCCGTTAGAGAAAGTCTTCATACCTTTGTACTGAGCAGTGCAAGTCTTCATCTAATTGTGTTCAGTGGAAGTCCTCATCTATTTGCGTTCATTTTATTGGATGAATCTCTTGTATTGATTCCATTTTGTTCTGGATTGACATATAAGCACAGAGGATCATCTTTTGTAGCATTTCCTTTGCCTACGTTGTAATCATCTGAATGAACTAAGGAGTGGTTTGGTCTTCCACTATTGTCATTTGACATTAATCTTTTCCCTCAGTATACAATTCTGTGCAATTATTGTTATCTGTCTACTCACAGAAGTGTTCAAGGGTATATTTCCCTGAGGAGAACTTCCCTTGAGTAGGCAAAGTACTAAGTGCATGGTGCATGCTCCTGCTAAAAGTAGATACCCCAGTACCTCCTTGACACATATAGTGCTAGTAATATATTATAAAATTAGGTATACCAGGTGATTTTCATCTTTATTACATGGGTTTTGCATTGTTGTGCCCCTAAATGTATACAGGTTTTAATATCATTGCCGCATTCAAAACTCCGAGAAGGACATGTCAATGGGTGATAGTGTTGTTTTATCCCTTTGATTAGACGTGTAAGTTTCAAATAAGTTTTTCCTAAGTAATAAGCGTATAAGAAGCTTTGCAGATCCACAATATATTTTCTGTTGCACAAAAGTTTGTAGAAAACAAGGAAAAGTATGAACACGACATACTATATGGAAAGAAATTAATTTTGACTACTTCTAGTTGTGTATTTGAGCATAGAGAATCTTTCATAGAAATCATTTAACGTTTGTGGATTACACATCATATTGTCCATTTACATCATGGATATTCATTTTGTACATAGAGAAGCTTTTATAGAAATTGAACAAAAGAGCCAATTGAAGAATAGCCTTATATATCCTACCTTATTGTCGAAATCGAAAGAGAATTGAAGGGTACTCTCATATAGCCTGCCATTTTCCAACCAAAATATACTTCATAAAAACTCATTTATCGTTTTGAAAATGTATCTCTATAGAAGAATAGTTTTCAAAGAGATCCGTCACTATGGGAAATTTTAGCTAAGGATAAGAAAAAAAAATACTTAAAATAAATCTGACATTCATGGTTACCCAATTTGGCATCTAAATAACCATTATGTGCTTCCTTCTCATTCATGGGATAGCATTAAATCATAGGTAATAAACTTGAGGAAGTAAATAAAGAAAACAAACACGAAGAAGGTCAAAGTGGGTAATAGTTACTAAGAAGGCACATCTTGAATTTGTTATAAAAACACCTCACAAGGACTATCCATAGAAAACCAGAGCTTTAAGGAATTTCATCATACAAGTAGAAGCACAACAACTAATCTTAGAAAACAAAATCTTTAAGAATTGCATCATACAAAGAGTCCTCCATAGAAAACGAAAGCTTTTCTAGAATTGTATCATACAAGTAAAAGGACCACAACATAGAGGGGATACCGACGCTTATACCGTCGCCTATATCAATGAACATATCTCCAAAATCTTTTTGCGCAGAGTGTGTTGTCTCTTGCTACAGAAACAGTCCCATGTTGTTGTGTAGCAAAAGACAGTCCACTCTGCCGAAGAAAAACCCAAGTACATGTGACATGTATGACAAGCAACAAAAAAATGATTTGATAAAGCAAAACATACTTTCAAATACAAAAGACATGAGCAAAATGAATCATGAACCGTGTACAAAGAAATGAGACAAATTGACATGACATTTATAAACAACAACTAGAACACATGTATATGTGTGTCAGCCTATGTATATACATGTGTATGTGTATATGTATTATGTGTGTATATATGTATATGTGTAAATATTTATCTGCATGTGTAAAAACCCTAAAACCTTAATCCTAAAGACCTAAACCTAAAACATGTGTATGTGTGTATTCTTGTGTATATATATGTGTATGTGAATATATATATATATGTGTATGTGTGTGTATGCATATGTGTATCTATGTAAATATCCTAAAACCCTAATTCTAAAGACCTGGACCTAAAACAGGTATATGTGTGTATGTGTGTATGCATGTGTATATATATGTGTATGTGTATATGTATTATGTGTTTATATGTGTAAATGTGTGTATGGATGTGTGTATATATGTAAAATCCAAAAACCCTAACCCTAAAACATGCATATGTGTGTATGTATATGTCACATATGTGTATGTGTGTATGCATGTGTGTGTGTCTATATATATACATACATACACACACACATATGAACTGAAACGTATGCCATGGATTTGAGGGTGCTCATCTTTTTCAAAAGAAAATGGTGATCAAAGTGTATACAATGATAAAGAAATGTTATTTAAATCTTGGACTTCGAGGTTGACAAAAAAGCAATCCGTTGTGATCAATTTTAGTTCTGGATTTGAGTGTACCTCTTAGATCTCATGGTTCCATTTCGACACGCAATTTCATTTCCAATCAAAGTTCATTCTTTTTTTTTTGAGCAAGTTTAGTACATTAGTTTCACACAATTGGGTGTACGAGGCTATTTTCTTCTTTATTACATATCCTTTGTAGTGTTGTGCGCTTTTGCATTACTCCCTTTTATGCGTTTTCTTGAATCCACATAAATTGGCCGTCCGTTACTCTTCACTGGAACGCCTCTAGAGGTATTTTTTAGCATAGAGTGCTAGTAATATATAAAGAAAATCAGATATACGATGCGGTTTTCGTCTTTATTACATGTGTTTTGCACTGTTGTGCCCCTAAACATTTCCGCGTGTAAAACTCCCAGAAGGACATGTCAATGGGTACTGGTGTCGTTTTATCCCTTCGGACGCGTAAGTTTCAAATATACTTTTCCTAAGTAGTGAGCATATCGGAAGATTTTCAGATCCAGAGTAGAATTCATTGTTATATCTAGTTTCCACTTCAATGCTGCTTATTCGTTGCATAAACCATCGGCAAGCGAATTACCTGACTAGTATGCAAAAGAAAAAGCATGCACACGTCATAGAATATTGAAAGAAAAAGCATGAACACAAGAAAAGGCATGAACACGTCATATTATATCGAAAGACCACGAGCATCATCATCACATAAAGAACGTGATGGAAGAGAATGAAGTACACTCGTAATGGAAGGTTACGAGGATAGCAAGTGCCAGCATAGAGAAGAATTAATATTGAGAAGCAATCCAACATTATGGGAAATTTAGGCTATGGATAAGAAAACAAAGCTACATGAAAGATACCATAACAAATAATTTTAACATTCATGAATACAAAATTGGGCATCTAAATAACCAATATGTACTTCCTTCTGATCCATGCGATCGCGTTAAATCATAGGTTATAAACTTGAGAGAGAAAATAAAAGAGGACAAAGAGGAAGAAGTTCAAAGTGGTTAATCGTTACAAGGAAGACACATGTTTAATGTATTACAAAAACACCTCACAAAAACTATGTAAAGAAAGTGAAAGCTTTAAGGAATTTGATCATACAAGTAAAAGAACCACAACATACCTTAGAAAACCAAAGATTTAAGGAATTTCATCATACAAAGAGTCCTCCAAAGAAAACCAAAGCTTCAAGGAATTGCATCATACAAGTAAAAGGACCACAACATACCTTAGAAGCAATCATAGACATCTATGTTAGTATACAACCATTTCATATGGGGTACATAAAGAAACACCATAGGCATGTAAGTAGACCTCGTAGATCTCTAAGCATTAATTTCCAATGCAGATAAAAATAGAAGAAGAAACCTTAAAGGTTGAAAATGAATAAATCAGATAGTGAAAAGAAAATTGCTAAGAGAACAAATATCATAGTTCAAAGAATAAGATGAAGTTTAGTAGTAGATGAATAGAAAATTGAAGCAGATCATATGGGTCTCATATGGTGATGGCCAACATCGTCAAACAACTAAATTGGTGGACATGAGGTGAATACACCCGCATATATTGATAAGTGCTAGCATAGAGTAGAAAATTATTTAGCGGTTCATAAATTGAAGAGAACTGAATTGTATGATATAGATTTGAGAGTGCCTATCTCTTTCGAAAGCAAATGATCATCAAGGTGTATACAATCATAAAGAAAGGATAATCGGATCTTGGACTTCTAGGCTAAGAAAAAAGAAATCCATCGTCACCAATTCAAGTTGTGAATTTGACTATACAGAGGCTTTCATATGATTTAATCAATAAGTGTACCTCTGAGATCTTATGGTTGATTTAAGTGATAGTAGTTCCATTTTTGGACTCCATTTCAGTTTCAATCAAAGTTCACTATTTGTTTGAGTAAATTTAGTATATGAATTTCACACAAAGCAACAAAAGACATTTGGGTGTATGAGGCTATTTTCTTGTTTGGTATATGTTTTTTGAAGTATTATGCCCTTTTGGATTACTCCCTATTATGCATTTTGTTGAACCGAAATAAACTGGAGGCTCATTATTCTTCACTAGAACGCCCCTAAAACGATTTTTTAGCATATATTGGTAATAACATGTAAAGAAAATTAGCTATACGATGCCATTTTCTTCTGTATTATATGTATTTGCACTGTTGCGCCCCTATATGTATAAAGGTTTTAATATCATTGATGCATCTAAAACTCCGAGAAGGACATGTCAATGGGTACTGGTGCTGTTTTATCTCTTTGATTAGACGTGAAAGTTTGAAATACGTTTTTCCTATGTCATGAGCGTATGAGAAGCTTTGCAGATCAAGAGTACAATGGTAGTTATTTGTTGTATAGACCATCGGCAATATAATTATCTGCGTAGAAAAGTATACAGAAAATAGAACATAGTATATTTGATCGCGCACAAAATGTTGGTGAACACAAGAAAAACAATGCACACATCAAAAAGCATAGTATATTTGTTGTTGCGCAAAAGTTTGTTGAACACAAGAAAAGCCATGCACACTTTTGCCCATGTTCGTACAAAAATCAAGTATGCAACATAGGAGATGAAGCAATATTCTTGCAGAAGGAGGATATTTGAGCATTAACGTCCAAGACTGAAATTAAATATATAGTGGTGTAAGACCATTGAAGAAAATAATATAAGAAAATTATATGATGATAAACATCGTATACAAAAGAACAAGAGGATGGGAGGAGTCAAATTGGAATGGAGTATTAGAAAATCGTAAATTTTCTGTAGAGGGATAGAAAAATGAAGCAGTTCATACGGGCTTGACATGGTGACGACCAACATCGTCAGAGAAAGAAAGTGATAGAAGTGAATGACGTACACTGGCAATGGAAGGTTACGAGAATAGCAAGTGCCAATATAGAGAAGAAAAAATGTTGAGAACAAATCCACCATTATGGGAGATTTAGGCTCCCAATGAGGAAAAAACCTACATGAGAGCTACCATAACAAATAATTTCAACATTCATGAATACAAAATTAGGCATATAAACAACCAATATGTACTTCCTTTTGATCCATGGGCTTCCATTAAAACATAGGTTATAAATTTGAGGAAGCAAGTAAAAACAGAAAAAGAGGAAGAAGGTCAAAGTGGTTAATAGTTTGTAAGAAGAAACATGTTGACTGTGTTACAGAAACACCTCACAAGAACTATCTATAGAAAATCAAAGCTTTAACGAATTCAATCAAACAAGTAGAAGGACCACAACATACCTTAAAAAACCAAAGCTTTAATGAATTTCATCATAGAAAGAGTCCTCCATTGAAAATCAAAGCAAAGCAATTGTATCATACAAGTCAAAGGAACACAACATACCTTAGAAGCAATCGTAGACACCCATGTTAGTATAGAACCATTTCATATAGGGTACATAGAGAAAGACCATAGGCATGTAAGTATTCCTCATAGTTCTCTAAGCGTTAATTTCCACTGGAGATAAGAATAATAGAAAAAAGGTTAAGAGGTTGAAAATGAATAAACCAGATAGTAAAAAAAAAATGCTAAGATAACAGATATTTTAGCTCAAAGAATAAGATGAAGTAGTTGATGAGTAGAAAATTGAACCAGATCACATGGGCCTCAAATAGTGATAGCCAACATCCTCAAAGAAATATATTGGTGAAAAATGAGGGGAATACACTGGCATACAGTGATAAGTGCTAGCATAGAGTAGGAAATTATTAAGTGGTTTATAGATTAAAAGAGAACTGAAACGTATGACATGGATTTGAGAGTGCTCATCATTTTTCAATAGGAATAGACGATCAAAATGTACACAGTGATAAACAAAGGTTAATCGGATCTTGAACTTCCAGGTTAAGAAAAAAACAATTCATTGTGACGAGTTCTAGTTGTGGATTTGAGTACACAGAGGCTTTCATGCTATTTAATCGATGAGTGTACCTCTGAGATCTCATGGTTGAATTAGGTGATACTAGTTCCATTTCGACACTCAGTTTTACTTCCAATCAAAAGTTCATTCTTTGTTTGAGTAGATTTAGTATATGAATTTCAGACAAAGCACCAAAAGAGAATTGGGTGTACGAGGCTATTTTCTTCTTTATTATATGTTTATTGCAGTGTTGTGTCCTTTTGCATTACTCCCTTTTACGCATTTTCTTGCATCCTCATTTACTGGAGGCTTTCTATTCTTCACTGGAACGCGTCTAGAGGGATTTGTTAGATCGAGTGCTAGTAATATATAAAAAAAATTAGGTATACCAGGCAATTTTCTTCTTTATTACATGTCTTTTGCACTGTTGTGCCCCTAAACGTATACAGGTTTTAATATCATTGCCGCATCTAAAACTCCCAGAAGTACATGCCAGTAAAGGTGCCACTAACAGGAGCCCGGGCTGCAGCAACCATTCCCAGCTCATTGACGCCGAATTGCTGCTGTAGATAAAACTTGAGCACGACAGAGGGTGGTCGACTTCCCTTGTGGGCTGTGCTGCCCGGAGCTAGGGAGGCCGATGCTATAATAAAGAGAGCGACAGAGAGAAGCTTGCGTACAGCCATTTCCGCTAGAAAAAGGTCGAGCGAATGTCTTGGCACTGAATGCACCTTTCATATCGCGTATATATCATGGAGTATGAAGGAGCTCTTGGTCGGCTATCCAGTGTCTGCGGCACAAAGGGTTGCAGCCTTGCAGGTAGTCCGTGAGCGGACGTGCTGTGATCGTTATCCCAAGCATTGCAAATGTAGACGGCCAAGATGCATTAAACATACATACGTTATTTCGTTACTACTAGTAACTGTAATTGTTGTACACTCAATAGTACTAATAATTGAAGAAGTTAGGAATTAAAAAGAGCTTGTTGTTTAAATGTTTCAACGTTGTGCAAGAATGCATTTGTTTAAATGTTTCAACGTTGTGCAAGAATGCATTGTACTCTTGTTTTTTTCATTCTAATGCAAAGTGTACAAGACAATTCATAGTTCTTGAGATCGCAAATCATGGAGAGTTTCATCTTGGTTAGTGTGAAACATTCCACCTTTCGCGAAGACAATACGCTGAGATCTGGTTGTAAGTTGCAACTTGCTTATGATCATGTTTGCTCATTACTTATACGCTGTGACTTTCTAAGATTAAATTCACATACATTACTTGTTGTACTTTCATTAGTGCTAATAATTGTAGAATTTAGGAATTAACAATAGCTTCTTATTCAAATGTTTCAAGGTTGTGCAAGATTGCATTGTAATGTTTTTCCGTCTTTTACATGAAAACTGTAAACTTTATGCTGTATATAATGGTGATAAAACAATTCATAGTTCTTGAGAGCACAAATCATGGAGATCTGAGACATTCCACCTTTCCCGAGGACAGTTGACTGAGATGATCTGATTATAAATTGCAACTTGCTGATGATCATGTTTCTGAACTCATGTAGACTCCATCATTTGCTCATAACTTATACTTTACGACTTCTGGGCAATATGTTTCTAGTCATAGCTCGAATTCGGCCGACCGTTCAAATGAGAACCCACAAGGAAAGGAGTACAGTATTTAGAATCTAATACATTTTCTCATGCTGTGTCATTAAAATAGAATGGAAACTTTTGTATACAGGAGTAAAATTGTCGT
Source organism: Ceratopteris richardii (assembly GCA_020310875.1). Lineage (NCBI taxonomy): Eukaryota > Viridiplantae > Streptophyta > Polypodiopsida > Polypodiales > Pteridaceae > Ceratopteris > Ceratopteris richardii. The sequence goes on along the minus strand of CM035406.1, from coordinate 148,719,129 downwards.
TAACAGGAAAAAACTTGCCTGTCATGAAGACCGCAAGAAGTACGAGTAAAAATCTATTGGGTTTAGGTTGAGTATGCGATAAGATGTACACACAAAAAAAGATGTGGTTAAGAGGAAAACTAGGTTTTTCATGGGAAGCGCTAGATTCCTGTAAGGGGACAAGTCATCTATTCGGCATTTGTGCTATTTTATGATCAACAGCGCCTTGAAAACAAAGGTATGATTTGCGTATAGTTGTTAGGGACAAAGTTAACCACGTAGTTTTTATAATGATGCAAAGTGACCTCTACTTTCATGCACAAGAGGGAAATTAATCCGCGCAAATAATATTTATGAAACTTTCTTTGCAAATATCTAACTTTCTTAGGAAATCCAATGAGCTCCATGATTCTAATGAATGGCAGCTAATTGTCTTCTAAAATCAATGTGTTATCCAAAGTCTATGTGATGTATCATGATTGTGTGTGAGCGGACGTATCATCACTGTGGTTTCAAACAACTGAACTGTAATTTTGCTTGATGCATATCAATTCCCATAAGAAAACGAAGTTGCACTAAATCTAATATACTACTAATTATAGCCTTTAGCAACAAGAAATAGCTGTTCTTTAGTACTTTCATTCGTGCTGGTAATTGTATTCTTTTGGAAAACCAACTATATCATTACTTTTTTTCAACACTATACAAGATTGCATTGTAACCTTCTTCTTTTTTTAATGGAAAGCGAAAAACTCATGATCTATCTCATGGTAATAAAATAACTCATCCAATGGTTTTTGATGATCACTGATTATAGAGAGCCAACGGATGATTCAACACGTCCTTGATGGTCTCCGATTTGTTTATATGGAACATTTTGTTGTTTTAAAAGATTGAAAATAATATGTGGTTATATATTGCAACTTTTCAATAATAATGGCTGTGAATTTATGTAAACACCATCATTCTTTGTGACACTTCCTCAATCACGAACTATCCCCAATCACAAGCACTTGATCACTCAAGAATTATAGAAGAGAGAGAAATATAACTTGCACAAGATAAAAGAAAATCTAACACCTAAGATTGGACAAGATAGGACCTAGTGAAGGAGAAGATAAGGTATTATAGAATTGAATTAATCGATATAATAGCTTCAAAAAATAGCTTCTTCATGAATGCACAACCTCACGACCATCCCGGATCTATCACAATCTCATTCACACTCACACTTTTAATAATAGCCTCACTCTTAGTCTCACTCTTAATCACAAGGTAAGTCTACCATTTTTTGGACTCCTCATTCTTGAGATAGTAATATTCGTTAAAAAAGAGTGGATCCTTCACAAAGAAGTGTGTGATCCACCAAATTTAGCGAAATTCATGTCTCCCCATGTTGCAAAGAAATCTAGTTTCATGAAGAAAGGAGATGTTAATGAGCTCAATAGAATATTAATTAATATCTCTCTCCACCTTTTATTGGCATCCAAACTAAGAAATCTCAATGCAAGCTTATCTGCCAACCTACAATGGATTTCAATTTTCACATGAATCCTATTTTTTAGGAAGTAATTTATCAATTTCTTCTTTTCTCCCAATTGTATAAATGTTGCATTTGCACATCAACATAAAATGTGTACTGTAGAATTTTCATTGCTCTGTTCTACTCGTTAATGTTTACACTTTTTCAATATCATTGCGTTTTGGTGATCCTAAATGTAGAGACTTATCAATATTACTCCTTTGTTTTGCTCGTGAAATTAATCTAGATTATGGTGGTTGTGTTCATTTCCTGCATTGCAAAATCTAGAAGGACTTCATTTCCTTGGATGAATATCATTTTCTTCACTCATTAAAGTCGTACCTCAATGTGCAATGGTTTCATTTTATACCCATGCGAGGAAATGCAAACTTCAAGTTATCAAAAATAGCAGATAGTGGGCTCCAAATAGGAAATGCATGTGAAATGGATTTTATAATATCCTTTGTATCCCTTCCATTATCTTAATTTCAAACATTGTAAATATGATATGACGTATTTTAACATTGTGTACCATATTCAACAATTGAGTTGCAACTTGTAGCTGCAGTGCCATATATGCACATAAAGATTAGTTGGAACAACAACCAACATGAAAAATACATCATGGTTTGTAATTGTAAATTAACAAGCATGATGTATTTTGCATGTTGTTTATTGATGGGGTGCTCTATTTCAAATGTTTTTGGAAAAAGTCAAATTTTTGCATTGAGATACAATTACCAACCATGATGTATTTTTGCATGTTGGTGGTTAAGGTTTTGCATTGAAATAGTCAACCATGATGTATTCTGCATGTTGGTTGTGAATTATTTTTGGAAAATATTCAACAACCTACATGCAAAATACATCATATCTCGTAATTATACTTGAGTGCAAGAACTTGAATATTTTCTAAAAACTATTGAAATGGAGCTTGCCAATGCATGCATGCTAGAATGATGTACGCATTTGGATACTTCTATTGTTGATCAAAGACTATAATAAAAATCAACAAAGAAAGAGGAAATTGCTTACACAATCAATGTCATAGTGCATTATTAAAGAAGAAGATTAAATTGAGTGTAAAGTATTCAAATTACACCCTACCATGAGTATGCTTGACAAAGTTTGTACAATTCTAAGAGTGTGAGTAGGGTGTTTGCAAAAATTCCTCTATAAATTATTCGAATTACACCCCACCATGAGTATGCTTGACAAAGTTTGTACACGTTTAGGAGTGTGAGTAGGGTGTTTATAGTGAACTTCAACAAGCAATGAAATAATTTGATACCAATTACTGGAGTTGAAGGATCACAAATTCTCATTAATAGTGTGAGGAATCCAAAGCTTAGAAGGAAAACAAAGAGTATATTGGTACGTTTATGATAAAGTAAAACATGTACTCCATTAGGGATATGAGAATATATACAAAATGGAGAGGGAACTTACTAAAGTGATAAAACATTTCCTATATACCCTCAAGTGTGCTCATGCACATATCTACCAAAATACACTAGCCAATTGCTTGTCCTTACGAGCATGCGGTACATCTCAAGAAGACTTTGCAAACTCTTAGAGAACACAAATTTTATGGAAAAAAGAGTAAATATTTCTTTGCTAACGATAGACTTGTGTATCTAGGAAGAGTAATATCAAAAGAAGGAATCCATATAGATGAAGACAAAGGAAAAACAATAGTTGATTGTCCGATTCCTAAGACTGTAGGGGATGTTAGAAGTTTTCTTGGGTCGGACCAATATCAAAGAGCTACTCACCTCACACAATTGACTAAAAAGAATGTAGGATTTGCGTGGAATGATGCCTCTCAAAAATCATTTGAAACATTGAAACAAAAAGTCGTTGAAAATTGTGTTTTGAAAATACCAGAAATAGGAAAGACTTTTGCGGTTGATGTGATGCAAGCAATAGTGAGATAGGATGTGTTCTTTCACAAGATGGTAGGGTGGTCGCATATGAGTCCAAAAAACTAAGAAAACATGAACTTAACTATCCTACTCATGATTTACAAATGCTTCGTGTTGTGCATGCACTTAAGAATTGGAGACATCTATTATTAGGGGTTAAGTTTGAATTGAAAACAGGTCACCAGAGTCTAAAATACATCTTCACACAACCACTGCTTAACAAGAGGCAAAAGTGTTGGATTGAATTATTAAGTGAGTATGATTTTGACATTAAGTATCTGGCTGGTAAGGAAAATAAGGTTGCTCATGCATTGAGTTGGAGACCTTTATGTAATCTTGTTTTTGTAATAAACTCTGGTTTTCTCAATCAAATTCAAGAACATTGTAACCATTGATTCACATCTATAATATGAAAATTCTTCCTTCTCTACGTCATATTTGTTTCTACTCTTCCGCATCAGATTTTCTCTTACCTTGTGCAATCTGTGTGTTCTTTTGTCCTCTGTTACTTTTGAGTGTTCGAAAGATTGTGATTGGGGATAGATTGTGATTGAGGAAACTCTACATTTTTTGAGCATATATTTCCAATCAAGATAAAAATAAAAATTAAACAGTTAAGTGGATGAAAATGAAAAAAGCAGATTGTATAAAAAATTGCTATGATGATGAATATCAATGTGTAAACAATAAGATGATGCGAGGGGAAGAAACTCAGATTTGAGGTTTGGAAAAGTAAAGATTTGCAATAGACAATATAAAGCATTAAAGATTTTAGTACTAGATGAATAGAAAATTGAAGTAGATCATATGCGCTTGATATGGTGACCACCAACATTGTCAAAGAAAGAAGATGATGGAAATGAGTGATAAGTGCTAGAATAGAGTAGGAAAATGTTGAGTCTTTTATCAATTAAAAAAGATTGAAGTGTAGTATATGGACTGGGGATTGTGCACATCTTTGCGAGAAGAAAATGGTGATGAGTGTATACAACCATAAAGCACCAAAGTCATTGTGAGGGATTCTAGTTGTGACTTGAGTACATGGACACTTTCATACCATTCAATCAATGTGTGTCTCGTTGATTTAGGTGATAGTACTTAAAATTGATACCTTGTTTGAGTAAATTTAGTATGTCACTCTCAAACAAAACATACAGAATTTGCGCTAAATGTGATCAAGGTGATAATGTTGATTAGACATATAAATTGGCTTTTGTGTCTGCACAAGATAATCTTACAAAATGTTTCAATGAGGCTCTTCATAAAGCTTTTAGATTACTCCTTTGAATTATTTTCTTCAATCCACATAAATTGGAACTCATTTATTCTTGAGTACATCAGCTCTATGGGAATTTTTTAGCATATAATCATGGTAATATGTAAAGAAAACTAGATATACAAGGCCATTTTCTTCTTTATTACATGTTTTCTTCGAGTTTTGTGCCCCTAAACATACACAAGATTCAATATCATTGCCACATTTTGACTCCCAAAGGACACGTCAATTGGTAGAAGTGTTGTTTTATGCCTTCGAATAGACAGGCAAAATTAAAATAATTTTTTTCCTAGGTAATAAGCATCTCGAAAGCTTTTCAGATCCAGAGTACAATTCATTGTTATATCCAGTTTCCACCTCAATGTTGCTTACTTTATGCACAAATAATTTGTTTCATAGAGCATCACCAAGTAAAATACCTATGTGAAAGTTTGTTGAAAAAAGTAAGAAAAAAAACATGCACATGACATAGTATATCGATAAACAACAATCAGCTTTTGCCCACATTTCTAAAGAAGTCAAGTATGCAACATAGGATATGAAGCAATACCCTTTCAAAGGGAGGTTTTTGGAGCATTTATTTCCAAGGGAGACACAATATATATATATATATATATATATATATATATATATATATATATATATATATATATATATATATATATATATATATATATATATATATATATATATATATATATATGTGTGTGTGTGTGTGTGTGTATATATATATATATATATATATATATATATATATATATATATATATATATATATATATATATATATATATATATATATATATATATTGTGTTGGAGTAGAACAATCAACAATTAGTGATTACATAAAGGTTAGAAGTAAAGAGATGAAGAAAATATTGAAGATCAACTTCATGGAATGAAGAGAAGATTCAGATAACAAAGTTCTTTAAATCATATGTACATTAGTTCTGTATATACTTCAATGTACTTGAAGTAATGATGAATTAGCACTTATATGTATATATAAATACATGCTTATAGTCGTATTATAATCATAAGAGAGCATGAGATGAAATATAGATGAGTAGATGATGAACATTGTATGAATCATCCATGAGATGTATGAAGAGTTAAGATAAGAGAAAGTTTTCAAAGAATGGCGCATCGATCTTTTCTCTAATTCTCCTTCTCTGCTTAATCTTACGAGAAATCCTTTTGTACACATCTTATTCCATAGTTAATCCATCTATGGCTAAAGTTTGAGAGTCCAATTGCAAACAGGCTGAGAGAAGTTTGAATAGGAACATTCATATGTGAAAAATTCTAAGTGTCTTCTAAAACAGGCACAGACTTCGTGATTAAAGAAATGGTCAGTACTCAGCACACAGTGTAAAGTTTTACACAAATGAGGATTCAAAATTTAATTTGAGAGGTAATCCATCTATGGCTAAAAGCATTTGATTAAACGGGCTATAGTTTGGCAGAACCATAGCTTAGAAGTTACAGGTGTCAAAGTCGTCATTACAGAGAGGCAGTTATAGACATAGGTAAAGTGTTTGAGTCATTTCTCACATTCTACTCAAGCATTTTAAGTGATTTAACTTGGAGAAGTTGCGCAATTTGTAGGCGACACATTCTACAAAGTTTTATCAAAACATTTACACAAATGATTACTCAATGAGTGATTAATCTGCAATAGACTTTTTCTGAGAAGTAATTTTTCACAGTTGATCAATTTCTTGATAGTTTGATAATTGTTTTTCAAAATTAAGTGGAGTCTGAAGTTATTCTTGATATAGAGGTGGTCTAACATCAAGAATAGCTTGTTCTTTTGGACATTTTCTTTCTCCATCAGTGGTATCAGAGGAAGTTGTATCAAAATTGAGGAAAGGAAGACTCCGACTACTGTAGACATACAAACTTTACATCTCGAAGGATAAAAAGGATAAAGTGTGAAGAAATATTGAAGGAAGACACATTAAGGTTGTCAAAAGGATCAGAAGGAGTAACATTTGAAGCCAAGGTACATTCATTTCTTATAAGGATTAAAGATTTGATAGTACAGGTGAAGAAAGGATGGGAGATAGTCTTCAAATTGAGAAGTTGGATAGAGAGAACTATCTAGCTTGGTCAATGAGAATGGAAGCTCATCTTATGAGCAAAGATCTGATGGGATACATCACAGGACAGGAAGAAAAGCCAAAATTCAGAGATCCTAGTGTTCCAACTAGGGAGGAGCTTGCAGATATAAAGATTTGAATGAAGAAGGATGCTCAAGCAAGGAGCATAATCTACATGGCAGTGAATGATTATTTTCTTCCTCATATTAGAGGACTTGAAAGTGCAAGTGACATTTGGAATGCTTTGGAAGAGCATTTCAAGAACTCAACCAAATCAAGGAAAGCTTCATTATGGGCAGAGTTTACTACTTTCAAGAAGAAGGCTTCACAATCAATATCTGATTATGTTACAAAGATGAAGGACATTGCAGATTCTTTAGGTGCAGTGGATGAGGATATTGAAGAAGACAAATTCGTAAGACAAATTCTTACAGGGCTAAGAGGAGATGAGAAGTGGAAGCCTTTGATTTTGTCTATAGAACTTTCACTAGACCATTTCACTCCTGATTTGAATCAATTGTTAGGACATATGCTAACTTTTGAGAATGATATCAAAGGAGATGTTGACAAGAGTGTAGGTCATGCAATGTACTCTAAAGACAAGAAGAAAGCTAACAAAGGAAAGCAACAATTAGGTGAAGATGAAGGTACTTCAAGCCAAGCAAACTTCCTAAGAGGAAGAGGAAATGGTAGAAGTAGAGGAAGAGGTAGAAATAACAAAGATAATGTCAGAAAGAAGATTCGACTCTTATTATGAATGCAACATGTGAAGCCTCACATGAAGACATGAGAGTATTTTATATTGACTCAGGATGTAGCAACCATCTGAGTGGAAACATTGCTTTGATGACTGATCTAGATTATAATGAAATTAATCATACAGTCCAAACAGGTGATAATACAAAGCACAAGGTAAAATCAATTGGTTCAGTCAAAGCCAAAGATGGAAGAACCCTAAACCCTACAATTCCAAAGAATTTGATCAGTATAGGTCAAATTGTGGAAAAGGGATATTAGGTAAGGTTCACTAATGATGGAGTATATGTTGAAGACCCTAGTCAAGGGTATAAACAGATTGTTACAGGGAAGAAGGAAGGAAGGCTCTTCACATTAAAGGTAGAAGGAAATATTTCACATGCTATGTTAGCAGAAGGTATTTGAATTGGATCTTTGGCATAAAAGACTTGGATATTTTAATGAAAGAGGTATCAAAGAAATGGTTAACAATGGTTCTGTACTTGGATTGCCTAATGTTGCAGGTCAACACATGACATACAGATGTGAAGCATGTCAGTTAGGTAAGGCTCATAAGCAATCATACAATAAGCATGGTTTTATGTATTCAGAAAGGCTTGAATTGGTACATACAGATGTGTGGGGTCCTTCAAAGGATTTTAGTATAAATGGTTCAAGATATTATGTCATATATGTTGATGATGCTACCAAGTGGATCACAATCTATGTGATTAAAGATAAATCAGAAGTGTTTAATACATTTAAACACTATCATGCATATGTAGAAAGAATTTCAGGTCAAAAATTGAAGAAGTTAAGGTCAGATGGAGGGGGAGTGTATTTCTCTAATGAGTTCAGTGATTACTTGTGGAATGCAGGTATAAAGAGAGAAGTTACTTGTAGGTACTTACTTGTAGGTACTCTCCTCAACAAAATGGGGTAGTAGAAAGAAGAAACAGGACACTTGTTGAATTTGCAAGATCCATGATGAAAGAGAAGAATTGCCCAAATTATTTATGGGTTGAGGCTGTAAACACAGCCACATATTTGGTTAATAGATTGCCTTGTAAAGCTTTGCAGGGTATGACACCATATGAAGCTTGGTGCGGTAAGAGACCTACCTTGGATCATTGTAAAATTTTTGGATGCCTAGCATATGCATATGTGTCATCTCAATTGAGGCATAAGTTGGAACCTAAAGCAAAGAAGTATGTATTCATTGGTTATGATGACAAGCAGATGGGTTATAGGTTGTGGAGTCCATCTACAAAACAATTCCTTGTGTCCAAGGATGTTACATTTGATGAGCAAAGTACTTGGTATGCAGGTACATCCAATGTGTATGCAGAACTTGAGGAAATTATGAATCAGAAGAAAGGCAAAACAAAGGTTCAGATATTTGATGAAGAAGAGAAAAATGAAATACAGATTGAAGGTGAAGAAGTGCCAAGGTTTGATCCAGAGTGTGATGAACGAGAAACCTCAAGGAGTGGAGAACTCAAGAGGTCTACAAGGCACAAATGGCAACCTACAAGGTATAGCTATGATACTTCATTCTTGACTACTAAGGATTATGCTTACATGATAAAAGCAGATGAAGATCCATCTACATATGATGAAGCCAAAGGGAAGAAGAATTGGGTAGAAGCTATGCAAGAGGAGTATGATGCATTGATGGAAAATCAGACATGGGATTTGGTTCCTAAACCTAATAGCCAAAAAATCATTGGTTGTAAGTGGGTTTATAAAACAAAAAGGTTTGCAGATGGAAGTGTGTCTAGGTACAAAGCCAGACTTGTTGTGAAGGGATATGCACAGACATATGGAGTGGATTATGATGAGACTTATAGTCCTGTGGCAAAGATGACAACCATCAGGACACTCATAGCAATTGCTGCTTACAAAGGTTGGAAATTATCTCAATTAGATGTTAAAAATGCTTTTTTGAATGGTTACATTTCAGATGAAGTCTACATGGAACAACCAGATGGTTTCAAAGATCAAGTCTATCCAAATTATGTATGTAAGCTCAAGAGAGCTTTTTATGGATTGAAGCAGGCCTCAAGGGCATGGAATTATAGGCTTGTAAAGTTCTTGAAGGAACTTGGATTTCAAGCATCAAAGGCAGATAGTAGCTTGCTAGTCAAAGCAAGTGAAGATGGATTTATTTATGTTTGTATTTATGTTGATGACATAATACTTACAGGAACAGATGATAAAGGCATACAAATGATTAAGAAACAGATGGAGAAAGAGTTCAAAATCAGTGATTTGGGAAATTTTTCATTCTTCTTGGGAATGGAGATTTCACATACTCAACATGGAGTATATGTAACTCAAGAAAGGTATCTGAAAAATTTGCTAACCAAATTTAAAATTGAAGATTGCAGGATAGCACCAACTCCAATGGCACTGAATCATAGATTGACTAAATATGGAGGAGAAGAATTCAAAGATATAAAGCTATATCAGAGTTTGGTGGGTAGCTTGATTTATGCTACATTAACAAGGCGTGATTTGTCATATGCAGTTGGAGTTCTATCTCAATTCATGCATTGTCCTAGAAAGGAATGTTGGATTGCAGGACAAAGAGTACTTAGGTACATCAAGGGTACATTCAAAGAAGGTTTGTACTATGGATTTACTTCAGATACAAGAGTCAAAATATATAGTGATGCAAATTGGGCAGGTAATATGGATGATAGAAGATCAACACATGGATATTTGTGTTATGTGGGAGACAAGCTAATCTCATGGTGTTCTAAGAAGCAACATACAATTGCTTTATCATCTACAGAAGCAGAATACAAAGGCATGGTGGAAGTTGCAAAGGAAGTAATATGGCTAAAGACACTTATGAAGAGTTTTGATGTTGTTCAGAGTACTCCTATCATTTGTGGAGACAATATTAGTTCTTTATACTTGGCAACAAATCCTGTGTTTCATGCTAGAACTAAACATATTGAAATTCAGTATCATTTTTTCAGAGAGAAGGTCATTGATAAAGAAATTGAAGTCATGCATACACCTACAAAAGATCAAGTTGCAGATATGATGACAAAAAGTTTGGATGGACCAAAGTTGCAGAGGTTTAAAGATATGGCAGGAATAAAGAAGATGCAGGTAATCACAATTGATGATTGAGGGGGAGCTGTTGGAGCAGAACAATCAACAGTTAGTGATTACATAAAGGTTAGAAGTAAAGAGATGAAGAAAATATTGAAGATAAACTTCATGGAATGAAGAGAAGATTCAGATAACAAAGCTCTTTAAATCATATGTACATTAGTTCTGCATATACTTCAATGTACTTGAAGTAATGACGAATTATGACTTATATGTATATATAACCACATGCTTATAGTCGTATTATAACCATAAGAGAGCATGAGATGAAATATAGATGAGTAGATGATGAACATTGTATGAATCATCCATCAGATGTATGAAGAGTTAAGATAAGAGAAAGTTTTCAGAGAATGGTGCATCGATCTTTTCTCTAATTCTCCTTCTCTGCTTAATCTTATGAGAAATCCTTTTGTACACATCTAAGTCCATAGTTAATCCATCTATGGCTAAAGTTTGAGAGTCCAATTACAAATAGGGTGAGAGAATTTTGAATAGGAACATTCATATGTGAAAAATTCTGAGTGTCTTCTAAAACAGGCGTAGACCTCGTGATTAAAGAAATGGTCAGTACTCAGCACATAGTGTAACCTTTTACACAAATGAGGATTCAAAATTTAAGTTGAGAGGTAAGCCATCTATGGCTAGAAGCATTTAATTAAACGGGCTATAGTTTGGGAGAACCATAGCTTAGAAGTTACAGGTGTCAAAGTCAACATTACAGAGAGGCAGTTTCAGACATAGGTAAAGTGTTTGAGTCATTTCTCACATTCTACTCAAGCATTTGAAGTGATTTGACTTGGAGAAGGTGCGCAATCTCTAGGGGACACATTCTACAAAGCTTTATCAAAAATGTTACCCAAATGATTAGTCAATGAGTGATTAATCTGCAGCAGACTTTTTCTGAGAAGTAATTTTTCAGAGTTGATCAATTTCTTGATAATTTGATAATGGTTTTTCAAAATTAAGTGGAGTCTGAAGTTATTCTTGATATAGAGGTGGTCTAACATCAAGAATAGCTTGTTCTTTTGGAGATTTTCTTCCTCCATCATATATATATATATATATATATATATATATATATATATATATATATATATATATATATATATATATATATATATATATATATATATATATATATATATATATATATATATATATATATATATATATATATATATATGTGTGTGTGTGTGTGTGTGTATATATATATATATATATATATATATGTGTGTGTGTGTGTGTCATGGACAAAGTAAACCATCTTGAATCTCAGATTCCATGTGAATCCTATATCTCATAATTGGTTCAAAAATAGGAGAAACCAATGTTTCCATTGCATTTGGAACTTGTCAAAACACTAAGAACGAATGTCTTCTTGCTTCATTCCGACATCCAGAGACTATGCTTCGAATTGATGACATCATCAATTTGTAACTACCCTTAAACCACCCTTGGAAAACGTATATAAGGAGGGGTTGGCCACATTCATTCTCAATCTTGCCAATACCATTCTTGGGAGCTCAAGGAGTCCTGATTGTCAAGTAAGTACTCTCAAAGTATCACGGATATCTAGTCTTGTCCTTTTGTAATCGTGTAGTACGAGATCTTGTCGAGTTCTTTCGTGTATCTAGTTCATCTCCCAAAAGTGAGTTCTTATAATCCAGAGATCTTGTTCCATACTTACCATCCCGGGTTGTGGGATCTCTTGTATCATCTCTAGCTGAGTTATCTATACCTATAGTCCTAGGTTGTGGGACTTCTTGTATCACGCATGTATTCTTGTACTATTTTTCCTATGTGGGTATTCTTTTAATCTAAAGTGTATTTCTGAAATCTTGTCTATTGTAGTCGGAGAGCACAATCTAGTGCTTCCCTCACATTTTGGCAAGACTAGCTTCTATCCAAGACTAGTCATCATGGAGAATGCTTATGAACAGATTGTAGCAACACTTGAGAGTCTCCAACAACAAGTCGAGGACCTAAATCATCGATAAACACAAGTCGAGATGGGACATCCAATGCATGTAGCTGCACTCCTCCAAGAATTACAAGAACGAATCCAGAGTCTTCAAACAAATCAAGGGAGTATGCAAGTACATCAATGACCTAGTACATCCTTCATGAGGGAATTAAAGATCTCCATGCTAGGAAAGTTCCATGGTGATTGCACAAAGTTCTGAGGATTCTTGCAACAAGTCAAATTTTACATCTACATGCAGCTTGATAGATACCCTGATGATGCATTCAAGGTCGGTTTTATTGGAATCTTGCTCTATGGTCAAGCTTTATCATGGTTTGCCCAATCTTGGACAAGGATATGTCCATACTTCATCACTATGAATGGTTTCTTGGAGAGCTCATCACCACTTTGGAGATGCATACACGAGTCGAGTGGCAGAAACAAAAGTTCGGAAGCTATGTGAAGGTAACCACCCTGCCTCTACCTATGCATCAGAATTTAGGCAGTTGATATGTATCCTCACTTGACATGAAGATTATTTCATAAGCCAACTTAGATGGGGCTTAAGAGATGATGTGAAGGACCTTCTACTCACGGTGCTAGAGGTTAAGACATTGAATGAATACGTCAACCAAGCTATTCAATGTGATAACTATTTTTTTGAAAGGAAACAAGAAAAACAAGTAGAAGGAAGACCTCGCCTATGAAACCCTTCCAGACCACTCCTAGAGATGAGTTTATGCCCAAACCTATGCAGATAAATGTAACTCGATTCCAGCCTCTAACACCACAAGAGAAACAAAGAAGAAGGGATAACTAGTTATGCTTGTATTGTGGAAACCCTGGCCATATTGCAGTTAGTTGTCCCAACAAGAGAACCAACTCCAAAGTTGCAGCCACCCTTGTAGAGCAAGGAAACGAGGAAGTCTAGTTGTAAAAGAGACCATACAGCTGGATCATGATATAAGAAAGGGTCTCATAATTCCAGCCACACCCGTAGAAACAAGTCTTGCCCATGTCAAGTTAACCATCTCTAAGTAGACCCTTTCCCTTATAGATCTAGTAGATTCAGGAGCCTCCTCATGTTTCATTGATGAGGGACTCATTAAGAAACATGGAATTCTAGTACTTCGGAAGAACAAACTAGTAGTAGCTGAAGTAGTAGACGGACGGCCTCTAGCATCGGGGAATATAACCATGCAAACCATACCACTAAGATTACACCTTGGTGACCATGATTCACACATACGTTTCAATGTAATATCAAGTCCAGTAAACATGGTTATCATCAGAATGCCATGGTTAGAGAAACATAATCTAGAAATTAATTGGGAGAATAATGAAATCACCCATCGAGATATCCAAAAGAACCCAAAATATGTTGGAGCCAACGCCTTCATACATGTAGTAAGGAAGGAACCAACATATATGATCTATGACATACCAAGTCAAGAGCCCAAGAAAGATGATTCAATATTGCTACCTAACCAATACCATGGGTTTGAAAATGTCTTTGAAAAAACGAATGGAGATACGCTCCTAGAGCATAGACCTTATGATTGTGCTATAGAACTTCAAGATGGAGCAACACCACCCTTTGGGCCAATCTATAGACTATCCCTAGAGGAACTTACAAATTACATAAGAATATTGATGAGAATCTAGCCAAAGGGTTTATCAAACACTCGAAGTCTCCTGTAGGAGCCCCTACCCTATTTGTAAAGAAGAAGGACGGAACTTTCGAATGTGTGTGGACTATAGTGGTTTGAATAAATTCACAATAAAGAACAAGTATCCTCTACCACTTATATTAGAGCTCTTGGAACGCCTTGGAAAAGCAAAGTTCTTCACTGAGACTAACCTTCGAGGAGCATACAATCTTGTTAGGATCAGAGAAGGAGATGAATGGAAGACAACATTCCGAACAAGGTATGGACACTTTGAATATGCAGTTATGTCATTGGGTCTCGCAAATGCTCTAGTAGTCTTTCAACATATGATGAATGATATCTTTCAAGAGTATCTAGATGATTTTGTGGTAATATATCCTAATGATATCTTGATATTCTCCAAAAAACTAGAAGGTCATGAATTTCATGTAAAGATAGTCCTAGAGAAAGTAAGAGAAAAAGGGTTATATGAAAAATTGAGGAAGTGCTACTTCCATCAAATATAAGTGGAGTTTTTAGGGTACATTGTAACAGAGAAATAAATATTTATGGACCCTAAGAAGATAAAGACAATCCTTGATTTGAAACCACTTTTGTGTGTTCGAGATGTACAATGTTTTCTAGGGTTTGCCAATTTTTATAGGATATTCATTAGAGATTACTCCAAGATTGTGACACCTCTTACCAAGCTTACAGGAAACTCAAAATTTTCATGGACCGAAGGAGCAGAAAAAGCCTTTCAAACCTTGAAATCAGCATTCACTACTGCCTGAATCCTAGTTCATCCTGATTCCAGCAAACCGTTCTTCCTAGAAACAGATGCATCATTCTATCCCAATATGGAGATGGTGGACACCTACATCCAGTTGCATATCATTCAAGGAAATTTTCCCCTCCAAAAATTAAATATGAAATCCATGATAAAGAACTTCTTGCCATAGTAGACGTGTTTGATACCTAGCCTCACCATCTAGAAGGAGCAACTCACAAAGTTACTGTGTATACATATCACAAGAACTTAGAGTATTTTATGACCACTCACATCCTCAATAGAAGGCAATCTCGATGGAGTAACTTTCTATCCAGATTTGACTTTGTTATCACATACCATCCACGACCTCAACAATGTCAGTTAGATGTCCTTTCCAGAAGAACAAAGCTTGCACCGAAGAAGGCTGAAGAGGCCTATGATCAACAAGAGAGTGTATTACTCAAGCCTAAGCATCTCCAGTTAGCAGCTATCTCTTCAAGCCATCATGAAGATTCAACCTTGAATCATTGGATCGGTGAGAATATATCACAGGATGAATTGTTTCGTAACATTAAGCAGAAATCTCAAGAACAAAAATTACAAGAAGTAAATGAATTTCAGGAAAAGGATGGGTTACTACTCTATAAGAAGAGCCTATTGTATGTTCCTCTACAAAAGCCCAGGATCCAAGTACTTCAACAATTCCATGACGACCTTGCAACAGGACATTTTGGAGTGAATAAAACGATAGAACTCATATCAAGGGACTTTTGGTAGCGTCAGATGTGGAAGGAAGTCAAAGAATATATCCAAACATTTGATACTTGCAATAGATCTAAGGTACCGCGACATAAACCTCATCGCGTCTTGCAACCTCTACCTATTCCAGATAGGCCATGGGCTTCATTGTGTATGGATTTCATCACATATATACCAAAGTTAGATAAGTATGATCACATTCTTGTTATTGTGGATAGATTTACAAAGGTGACACACTTTATTCCAACTACCAACGCAATCACAGGTGCAGCCACTACTAGACTTTCTCTCAAGTACATATTTAGGCTTCATGGATTGCCTAATGATATTGTTAGTGATCGAGGTCCACAATTCATATCCAGCTTCTAGAACAGTCTTTGCAATCTCCTTGGTGTTCAATTTAAACTATCTACAACAAATCATCCACAGATTGATGGACAAACAGAATGGGTGAATCAAGTCCTGGAGCAATATCTCTGTTGCACCAACAACTATCATCAAAATAATTGGTTTGAGCTTTTACCCTTTGTAGAGTTTGCTGATAACAATAGTGTTCATGCATCTACTAAGCATACTCCCTTCTTTGCAAATTATGGATAGCATCCAAGGATGCATATAAAACTCTCAAATCATGTCAAGAACCCGGCTCTCAGAGACAAGGCCTAGTACCTAATGGACATTCACAAAGAACTCAAGGAAGAGATCCGTAAATCTTAAGAATAATATAAGTACTATGCAGATCAACGTTGTGTTCAGAGTCCATCATATCAAATTAGAGATAAAGTATGGTTACTCAGAAGCAATTTGCAAACTTCAAGGCCTTATGCAAAGTTAAATCATCAAAGATTTGGTCCATTCACCATCTTGGCCAAGATTAACCTAGTCACCTTCAAGCTCCAATTACCAAGTACCATGAGAATACATCCATTTTTCCATGTATCCATATTGGAACCATATTAGATTTTTCCATTGAGGGGGGAAAGAACTAGTCCTTAACCACCTATTGAGATTGTTGATCATGAAGGATTTGAAGTCGAGCATGTCCTAGATTTGAGAATATCCCGAGAGAGATTGGAGTACCTTATTCATTGTAAAGGGTATGACATTAGTGATCATACTTGCGAACGTACAAAAAACCTTCAGAGAGCATCAATCAAGGTTCAAGAATTCCATAAGAGAAATCCAATGAATCCAAGACCAGAGAACATGACCGCTGCTCGTGGAACTTATCACTTGAGGGGGAGGTGATTGTGGAGAACGAGTTCTCCTATGTGCAACGGAAGTGTGTAGTGAGCCCTTGTATGTCCAGCACTTGGACAAACATCTGCACCTTAGATAGTTTGCTACTCTCAATACATAACTCAAATGGACTTGAGACTTTAGTCAATCAAAGTAGACAAAGAGAGCTTTCTAAAAAGATATAAATGAATTAATTTGGACAAGTTTTGATTAGGAAACAAAACTGTCAAAGATGAACTACCTATCCACACAGATATGCTAAAGAACTAGGCTTCACTCTTGGACTCATAACTCTCCGAATATATACCCTTTGACATAGATATTTGGTACAAACTAAGTAGACACAAATAGCTTTGCAACAAGATAAAAAACAATTAATTGGAATGAGATTTGATCAGGAAAATCAACTCACAAAGATAGACCACCTGCACACATAAGTACACTGTAAAACTGGACTTTACCATATGACAGATACCTCACACAATATAAATGATCTCAAAAAGATATTTGAGACACTAAAAGTAGATTGCAAGAGCTTTCGAACAAGACAAAAGTCATGGGATTTTGATATGTTTTGGTTGGGAAACTTAACTGACCAAAATAGACTACCTATCAACACAGGTATACTAAAAAACAAGACTTCACTCTTTCACTGATATCTTACAAAGTACATAAGCTTTCAAAGAGATATTTGATATGCAGAAAGTACACAAGATAAGCTTTCCAATGAATGTTTAAATGCACAAGATGGCTACATATGCACTGAGATATGAGATCTGCAACAGAGCGGTATACAAACTGACGTGCGGCTAGAAGGAGTCTAAGGGAAGCCAAAATGACAAAATGGCCGGATCCGACTACTAGGAGCTCTTGCCTCTTTCTCTCCTTGTTTTGAATATGCTCCCACTTCACTTTTATAACCAATGAGCATGTGAAGAAGTTTGTGCCTCCTTCTTAACTCACCACTTTCTTCACTACATGCTACTAACTACAAGGCAAGATATTGTATCTCTTACTCATCATGAAGTTTTGACTAGACTTTTTCTTTTCTTATTTTTTCCTCTTTTCCTCTACTTTTCCTTTATCTTTATATTTGGTAAATTTATCCAAGCATGGCTCATATGAAAATGAGCTTGTACATTTATCTTCAATACTCCCCCTCAAGCTCATTTGGGAGTTATCTTCATCCATGTCCTGTAAATTTATCACATCCTTGAAGCCTTTGAGTTTAGAAGCATCCAAGAACTTTGTAAAAATATCTGCAACCTGCTCTTTGGTTCTAATGAACTTTATCTCCACATCTTTGCTCAGCACCTTCTCTTTTACATAATGGTAGTGGACCTCTATGTGCTTGCTAAGTAGATACTTGACATGCTATCACCATATATAGGGATGGTTCCAACTTGCACTCCAAGATCAGCCAAAAGCTTTTTAATCCACATTGCTTCACATGTGGCAAATGCTAATCCTCTGTATTCAGCCTCCATAGATGAAAGTGCAACAATAGGTTGTTTCTTTGAGCTCCACGTGATATGTTTGCTTCCTATCATGAACACATAACCTGAGGTTGATCTTCTATCTTCCTTTGAGCCTGCCCAATCAGCATCACTAAAGCCTTTGACCTGCAATTCTTCATCAAACTTATAAAACAAAGCATGATTAACTGTATGTTTTATGTATCTCAACACTCTCTTGGCTGAATTTAAGTGTTCACTTGTTGGGGCTTCCATAAACTGAGAAAGTACACCAACAACATAAGACAAATCAGGTCTTGTAATGTTTACATAGATCAATGATCCTACAATGCTTCTGTATGTCGTTACATCTTCCAATGGTTCTCCATCATTTGAACAAATTTTTGTATTTGTGTCCATGGGTTGAGTGAGTGGTTTGCATTCACTCATTCCAAATCTGAAAAGAACATCCAACAAGTACTTCCTTTGCATCAAGTAGATGCCACTCTTTCCATAAACAACTTCAATTCCTAAAAAATATTTTAGCTCCCCAAGATCTGAAATTTTAAACTCCTTACCAAGCTTCCTTTTGATATCTTTAATCCCTGTAACATCGTTTCCTGTTATGATGAGGTCATCGACATATATGCAAATATATACCTCTCTATTTTCTTCCTTCTTCATGTACAACGAAGGAACTGCACTACTTGGGTTGTATCCACACTTAGTTAGATACTCTACCAATCTCTGATTCCATGCTCTTGGTGCTTGCTTCAAGCCATAAAGTGCCTTCTTCAACCTGCAAACAAAATCTGGATGGTTTTCATCTTCAAATCCAACCAGTTGACTCATGTATACCTCTTCTTGTAGTTCTCCATTGAGAAAGGCATTTTTGATGTCGAATTGATATAATGGCCATCTCCTTGAAGCACCAATTGCTATTAAGGTTCTGATAGTTCCCATCTTTGCAAGAGGGCTGAAAACTTCATCATAATCTATGCCTTGTGTTTGTTTAGATCCTTTGGCAACTAATCTAGCTTTATATCTAGCTAGTGAACCATTAGCATTCCTCTTTATTTTAAACACCCATTTGTTTGGAACAATAATCATACCTTCTTTCTTTGGCACTAGCTCCCATGTGTGATTATCTTTGAGAGCTTTGATCTCCTCTTTCATAGCTTGCTTCCATTCCTTTTGTGTGCAAGCTTCTTCATATGTCTCAGGCTCTTTGTCTTTGATAACCTGCATGTATGCGAAATGTGTCTCCATAAAACTATCATAACTCAACCTTTGAGTTGCATACCTTGTCCTTGAAGATCTTCTTTCATTGCCTTTAGAAAGTTGCTTCTTTAACCTATTCAACTTTACCATCGGAGTGATTACCTCTTCATATTCTTCTTCACTTGCATCTACCTCACTGTTTGGAGTACCACTTGCTTCTTCGGCTCTACTATGAGCTGAATTTGGAGACAAAGAATGGCTCCCCCTCCATGTTGAACATTCTTCATTTGATGTACATGCCTCTGGACCTGAAGCCTTTGTGCTCGATTGTTGAACTTCTCTTTGATTTGTTCCTGTATAGTCATCACAATCTTCTTCAAGAATCTTTTCCTTTCCTTTATCTTCATACCATGGTCTTAGTTCATCAAAGACCACATCTAGTGAGACTCTAAATTCCTTTGTTCTAGGGTTGTAACACTTGTAGCCTTTTTGCTCCGTCGAGTAGCCGATGAAAATGCATTTTTCTGACCTTGGTTCCATCCTTGTTCTAACTTCTTGTGGAATGTGAACAAAGCAAACACATCCAAACACTTTGAGGTGTGTAAGATCAGGTTTCTTACTGGAATATACCTCTTTTGGAGTCAAGTGATGTATTCTCGATGTTGTGCACCTATTCATCAAGTAAATGGAGGTTGTGGTAGCTTCAGCCCAGTAGTACAATGGTACCTTCATCTCGTTGAGCATGCATCTTGCAATTTCAGCAATTTGCCTATTTTTCCTCTCAGCTACTCCATTTTATTGTGGTGTATACCTACAAGTGAATTGCCTTTTGATCCCATTCTCTTGTACAAAATCTGAAAACTCTTTGGAGAAGTATTCTCCTCCACCATCAGACCTTAAGGTTTTGATAGACCTTCCTGTTTCCTTTTCAACCTCAGGTTTGAATCTTTTGAATATAGAAAACACCTCTGATTTTTGCTTCATACAAAATAGCCATACCTTTCTTGAGTGATCATCAATGAAGGTGACAAAAAAATCTATTACCAGCCATTGATGCCTCTTGGGTTGGTCCCCATACATTCGTATGTATCAAGTCCAAGACATTTGGAGCCACATAATTGCTCCTCTTGAATGGCTACCTCGTTTGCTTTCCTAGTGGACAAGCTTCACATAACTCATGTAGTCCAATGCTATTAAATTTTGGAGGACCTCTTACCACTTCATGTTTTCTCATGTCCTTCAGCTTTGGAATGTTGATGTGTCCTATTCTTTTGTGCCATAAGTCCAACTCTGAAATCTACTTGTTCCCACATTGAATGTACATGACCTTTCCATGTGGATGTTGGACGTCCAAAGTGAATATCCTTCCTTCTCTTCTACCTCGAGCAATGACCTTGAAGCCTTCCTTTGGATTCTTTATGAAGCACCCATTCTCATTGAATATGACATGATAACCCTTCTCTACCATTTGTCCTACTGAAATCAAGTTCTTTGAAATTATAGGAACATGAAGAACATTAGATAGTACCTTTGCTCTGCTTCTATCTCCAAGCCTTATATCTCCAATGTGTTCAATCATGTGTTGAGTATCATCACCTGTTTCAACACATCCTTTTCCACTTGGTACCTGTAGATTAGTGAACAAACTTCCTTGGCATGACATATGGTTACTACAACCTGAATCAATGTACCATTTTTTGTCATCTTCACAAGAGCTTCTATACTCATGTCTCATTGCAAGTAGTGTGTCCTTGCTTCCTTCACTTGAGGTGCTTGCATAGTTGCTTTGGTTCCTTTGATTGCCTCCATTTGGTCTACCATTCTTCTGCCAACAATCACTAGCATAGTGTCCTACTTTACCACAATGATAGCATGTTATACATTTATGAGAATTGTAGGAGCGTCGGCCTCTTCCTCTACTTTTACCTCGACCTCTTCCTTGTGCGTTGGCATTTGATGCATCCTTGTTGTATTCCGAATTGTTTTGATTGTAGTTGGAGTGGTTGTGACCTCTTCCTCTTCCTCTTGAGCCTTCTCTTGAGTTTCTTCCTTTACCTTGACCTGCATATAACATTTGGTTGTTGCTGTCCTTTCCTTTGGGACCACCAAAGTTAAGCTCTTCTGTGACAAGATGAGGGATTAGTTGTTTAAAACCTGGATATGCATCTTTCAAGTTAATGGAAGTTATAAAAGGCTTCCATCTTTCATCTTCTCTCAAGCCATTGAGAGTATAACACACAAGATCTTCGTCTTCAACCGTTGTGCCAATAGAAGCTAAAGCATCGCTTAGCTCCTTAATCTTCAAAGTATATTCAACTATGGATTGACTCGAACTTTTCTTGATTGTGTTCAACTCATTCTTGAGTTGAAGTTTCCTAGCTTTGGTATTTGTTGAATACATCCTTTCAAGAGCTTCCCAACCATCCTTAGCTTTCTCTAGATGTTGAATATGACCTACCATGGCATTAGTAATGACTTGCGAAATGAGGAACATGACTCTCCTATTCCTGTCTTCCCATTCTTTTGCTTGCCTCCTTTGGACTTCGGTGGCCATAGCTTGATTGATTTGAGGTTGAGCATAATCGCCACTCAGAATACCCCATAAGCCTTTGCCCATTAGGTAGTTGGTCATTCTAAACCTCCACACGGGACAGTTATCCTTATCCAACTTCTCTACTTGTTGACCCAAGTCAGCCATTGAAGAGTATCAAAGACTTTGAGAGTTACCTCAAATACTTATAGTCCTTTTCTTTTGCGTTTGTGAAGCTCCCTCTTGTTTTCTAGCTCCTCTTTTGCTTTGCTTCAACTCCAGCTCTGATGATAATGCTTCAGCACCAAGTTTGCTCTGATGCCAACTATGGAGAATGAGTTCTCCTATGCGCAACGGAAGTGTGTAGTGAGCCCTTGTATGTCCAGCACTTGGACAAACATGTGCACCTTAGATAGCTTGCTGCTCTCAATACAAAACTCAAACGGACTTGAGACTTTAGTCAATTAAATTAGACAAAGAGAGCTTTCTAACAAGATATAAATGACTTAATTTGGACAAGTTTTGATTAGGAAACACAACTGTCAAATATGAACTACTTGTCCACAGAAATATGCTAAAGAACTGGGCTTCAGTCTCGGACTGATAACTCTCTAAATAGATATCCTTTGAGAAAGATATTTGGTATAGAGAAAGTAGACACAAATATTGTTCCAACGAGATAAAAAATAAGTAATTTGGATGAGTTTTGATCAGGAAACTCAACTCATCAAGATAGACCACCTGCACACATAAGTACACTGTAAAACTAGACTTTACTATATGATAGATATCTCATAGAATATAAATGATCTATATTTGCGACACCAAAAGTAGATGCCAAGAGATTTCCAACAAGACAAAAATCAAGCAATTTGGATATGTTTTGGTCGGGAAACTTAACTGACCAAAATAGACTACCTATCTACATAGGTACACTGAAAAACTAGACTTCACTCTTTCACTCATATCTCACAAATTACATAAGCTTTCAACAAAATATTTGATATGCAGAAAGTACACGAGATGTGCTTTCCAATGAATGTTTAAACGCACAAAATGGTTACATATGCACTAAGATATGAGCTCTGCAACATAGCGGTGTACAAACTAACGTGCGGCTGGAAGGAGTCTAAGGGAAGCCAAAATGATAAAACGGTCAGATCCGACTACTGGGAGCTCTTGCCTCTTTCTCTCCTTGTTTTGAATGTGCTCCCACTTCACTTTTATAACCAATGAGCATGTGAAGAAGTTTATGCCTCCTTCTTAACTCACCACTTTCTCCACTACATGCTACTAACTACAAGGCAAGATATTGTATCTCTTACTCATCATGAAGTTTTGACTAGACTTTTTCTTTTCTTATTTTTTCCTTTCTTCCTCTACTTTTCCTTTATATTTATATTTGGTAAATTTATCCAAGCATGGCTCATATGAAAATGAGCTTGTACATTTATCTTCAACAGTGATGTCATGGACAAAGGAAACCATCTTGAATATCAGATTCCATGTGAATCCTATATCTCATGATTGGTTCAGAATTAGGAGAAACCAATGTTTCAATTGCATCCTTAACATGCCAAAACCCTAAGAATGAATGTCTTCATGCTTGATTCTGACATCCAAAGACCATGCTTCGAATTGATGATATCATCGATGACATCATCAATTCATAAATGCCCTTGGAAAACCTATATAAGGAGGGGTTTGCCACATTCATTCTGAGTCTTGTCAATACCAGTCTTGGGAGCTCAATGACTTGTGAGGGCCAAATTAGTACTCTCCAAGTTCCAGTTCTTGTTCTTCTCTTGTTCCTTGTCCTAGTCCTGTCTAGTCTTGTATCCTAGACATCTAGTCTTGTCCTTTTGTAATCTCATAGTACAAGATCTTGTTGAGTTCTTTCTTGTATCTAGTTCATCTCCCAGAAGCGAGTTCTTGTAATCGAAAGATCTTGTTCCATACTTATGATCCTGGGTTGTGGGATCTCTTGTATCATGTCTAGCTGAGTTATCTATACCTATAGTCCCGGGTTGTGGGACTTCTTGTATCAATCACGTATTCTTGTACTATTTTCCCTACGTGGATATTCTTGTAATCTGAAGTGTATTTCTAAAGTCTTGTCTATTGTAGTCAGAAAGCACAATCTAGTGCTTCCCTCACAATATATATATATATATATATATATATATATATATATATATATATATATATATATATATATATATATATATATATATATATATATATATATATATATATATATATATATATATATATATATATATATATATATATATATATATATATATAGAGAGAGAGAGAGAGAGAGAGAGAGAGAGAGAGAGATAGAGATAGATAGATATATAGAGAGAAAGAGAGAGAGAGATAGAAGATTGAAGCAGCTAATTTAAAACATTCATATGGTGATCAACATTAGAAATGAAAGCATATGAGGATGGGAGGTAGTAAAATCCCAATGCAAGGTTGAAAAATTGTACGTTTTCTGTAGATGAATAAAAAATGATGCACATTATATGGGCTTGATATGGTGAACAACATCATATTCAAAGGAATAAAGTGATGGAAGCAAATGAAATACACTTACAATGAAATACACTTATGATGTTAATTTGAGATTGTGAACATCTTTGTTAGAAGAAAATGATGATGGAAGCCTACAAAATTATAAGGAAACATTATTGGACCATTAGCTGTTAGCATAGATCAGAAACTTAGATTGACGATTAAGGAAGATAGAAGCTTCATAGTAGGTGGTAGTAGGATCATTTGACAACCCAAACCACATACGATTCCGTGCATGGATGCCCCAATTGATTACAGAGTACCTTCTTGGAAAGTATTTCTATGCCATCCTCACTTGGTTAACCCTTTGTAGCCATCTCGAAACCTATAGGTCTTCCTCCCAATTACTTCATCAAGCATATTGTCAAAAAATAGAAGTGGGAATGGAGAGTGGATTGTCCGAACATTCAATTTCTGATAGTCAACATGAATGATTAACTGTTTATTATTCTTTTGTTCAATTACTATTGGCAAAATCCATTCCGCATGCTCACTTGGTTATATAAACCAATACATAATAGATGATGAATATGTTCCTTAACATGTTTCCCATAACTTGAACTCATTCTATAGCTATGCTCTTTAGTTGAATAAAGATCATATTTTATCAAAACTTGATGTTAATAAATCTTGGGATCTGATGTAAATAAAACTTGATGTGAGAATGATTGAACCAAAATAGACTACTTCCAAGTTGAAGGATTAATGAAAACCTTCTATTTTTGTTCACATACCTGCTACTTGTTATGCTTAGTGCTTCCAGTACAATAGGAATTAGAAAAATTCCATTTAGAAGTATCCAATTAGCTTACTAAGTTAATAATTCCAAGTGGAATCACTTAAAATGATGCACTATACACAGAGCAATCAATTTAGCAATTCAATCATTACCCCCAATTATTTGGACTCCTATAGAGTTCGACCAGTGAGTGCTTCAATGCGCTTTTCTCCAAGTTGGCTGAATGGATTTGCTTCAAAATTTGTGAGCACGTAGAGAAATTGGAGCTAATTCAAGAAGCTATAGAACATTGAAAATGGTCGCGATCTGAGATATGAGCAGTACAAGTTGATAGTTATGAATGACTATAAAAGAGAGATCATAGATGAGCAATGTAAATCTACTGTATTAATGAACAATGTTGTACAAGTTTATAGGCTTGACAATCATAACCTAATGATGGTGAGTAGTGTAGGCTACAATGTAGACTTCACTCTCTTACAATATGGCAATGGAGAAGTCGCAAATTGAGTATTCTAACCGCGACTTTTACATGTTACTTTTTATAAATGCTACATTCAAATTTGAATTGAATTTTTGGCTCTCTCTAAAAGTAATCCGCCAAGTTGTGGCTTTTCATCTAACAAACTTCACGAGTTTGTAGGTAGCTACAAATATTCTTTCAAGTTAAATAAGCTTTTACAACTGCTAAAGGATAAAATCTTCCTAGCAATGGTTTCCATGTAGCTTCAATTGTTTGTTCATGAACTTCTAGCCAAATGTGTAGTCTTGAACTTTGCACCAATAGCTCCCCTTCAAGCCAAACATTTTAGCTTAGTCTGCTTCTTCAATCTTCGTGAATGTCTTGCAATCCTTCAAATAAGATGAAGTTTCATAGTAAATGATTAGGAAATTGAAGAAAATCAGATGGGCCTCATTTGGTGATGGCCAACATTGTCAAAGGAATAAGTTTGTGGAACTGAAGGGAGTATCCATGTAGCGTGATAAGTGTTAGCATAGTGTGGGAAATTATTTTCAAGTTTATAAACCAAAGAGAACTAAATTATATGATATGGATTTAAGAGTGCCTATCTTTCACAGAAGAAAATGATCATCACAATGTTTACAACGATAAATAAAGTTTAACAGGATCTTCGAGTTCAAGGATAAAATAACAGCAATCCATTGTCACCAATTCTAGTTGTGGATTTAAGTACATAGAGGCTTTCACACGATTTAATCAATGAGTGTACCTCTAAGATGCTGCAGTTGATTTAGGTGATATTAGTTTGATTTCGAGGCTTGATTTCACTTGAAATCAAAGTTCACTCTCTGTTTGAGTAAATTTAGTATATGAACTTCACACAAAGCACCAAAAAAAAATGGGTGTACGAGGCTTGTTTCTTCTTTGGTATATGTTTTTTGTAGTGTTGTGCCCTTTTGGATTACTCCCTTTTTGAACGGATATAAATTGGAGGTTCATTATTCTTCACTAGAACCCCCCCTACAATGACTTTTTAGCACATATTGTTAGTAACATAAAAGGAAAATTTGGTATACGATGCCATTTTCTTCTTTACTACAACTGTCTTTCACTATTGTGCACCTAAACATATAAAGGTTTCAATATCATTGACAAATCTAAAAGTCTCAGAAGGACATGTTAATGGGTATTGGTGTTGTTGTATCCCTTCGATTAGACATATAAGTTTGAAATAATATTTTCCTTTGTAATGAGCATATGGGAAGCATTGCAGATCAAGAGTACAGTGGTGGTTATTTGTTGTTTAGACCATTGACAAGCTAATTATGTAGGTAGAAAAGTATAGATAGAATAGAGCATCATATATTTTCTGGTACGCAAAGGTTTGTTGAACACAATGAAAACCACGCACACATCATAGACCATAGGATATTTGCTATTATGCAAAAGCTTTTTGAACATAAGAAAAGCCATGCACACTTCATAGTATATCAAAAGACAACAATTCTCTTTTGTCCATGTCCCTATAGAAATCAAGTATGCATCATAGAAGATAAAGCAACATGCTTGTAGAGGGAGGCTTTGTGAGAATTAATGTCCAAGACCGACACTATATATATAGTGGTTGAAGAACATTGAGGTAGATAATATTAGAAATTGATATGATGATGAACATCAGATATGAAAGCACAAGAGGATCGAAGGGAGTCAAATAGCAATGGAGTGTTAAAGAGCTGAAGATTTTTTGGAAATGTATAGAAAAATGAAGCAGATCATATGGGCTTGATATGGTGATGAGCATCATTGTCAGAGAAACAAAGTGATGGAATGGAATGAGGAACACTCGCAATGGAAGGTTACGATAATAGCATGTCAGCATAGGAAAGAAAAAATATTGAGAGGAAATCCACCATTACCGAAAATTTAGGCTTAGGGTAAGAAAATGAAGCTACATGAAAGCTACCACAACAATTTATTTTAACATTCATGAATACAAAATTGGTCATCTAAATAACCAATATGTTCTTTCTTCTAATCCATGGGATGGATTAATATAGGTTTTTAACTTAAGAAAGAAAATAAAAAAGTAAAAAGAGGAAGAAGGTCAAAGTGGCTAATAGTTACTAAGAAGGCGCATCTTCAATGTGTTACAAAAACACCTCCCAAGAACTATCTATAGAAAACCAATGCTTTAAGGGATTTGATCATATAGGTAAAAAGAGCACACCATACCTTAGAAAACAAAGTTTCATCATACAAATAGTCCTCCATAGAAAATCAAAGCTTCAAGGAATTGGCTCATACAAGTAAAAGGACCAGAACATACCTTAGAAGCAATCATGTACATCCATGTTCGTATAGACCCATTTCATATTAGGTACGTAGAGAAACAATGTAGGGATGTAAGTAGTCCTCATAGTTCTCTAAGCAGTAATTTCCAATGGACATAAAAATAATAGAAAAAAAGTTAAGGGGTGGAAAATGAATAAACTATATAGTAAAAAAATGCTATCATAACAAATATCATAGTTCAAAGAATAAGATGACGTATAGTAGTAGATGAATACAAGTTTGAAGCATATCACATGGGCATGATACGGTGATGGCGAACATCGTTAAACAAAGGAATTGGTGGAAATGAAGGGAATACACTCGCATGGAGTGATATGTGCTATCATAGAGTAGGAATTATTTAGCGGTTTATAAATTAAAGAGAACATAAATGTATGATATGGATTTGAGAGTGCCGATCTTTTTCAAAATAAAATGATGATCAAAAGTGTATACAATGATAAAGACAGTTTTATTGCATGTTTGACTTCTAGGTAAAAAAAAAAGCAATCCATTGTCACGGATTCTAGTTGTGGATTTGAGTAGATGGAGGCTTTCATGCAATTTCATTTGGTGTGCTCCATTGTTTTGGTTTGCAGATGTTTGAGTGTTCTGACATTCACGTATTTATCAAGGCATTGTTTTGGTGTCCTATTCTAGTGTATAGATGTTTAGAATATTATTTTTAAACCGTAGCTAGACTCTAAACAACATCAATGAGAAGTGGACCTATCAATAAAAGCCTTAATATGAAAAATTTCAAGAACCAAGAAGTTTCAACAACTTTCTTAAGTTATAGTTTATCCAAGACATTAACTTGCGAACCTCTACTCTCTTCGTTACTTAGTTACAAGTGTAAGGAAGTTGCTCCACACAGCCTTCTTGCGAAGTTAGTAATTTTGTTAGCTTATACTTCTTTCTAGTTAGCTCTTCATCTCCGCCTCTCTAAGGAGCGAGTTTAGTTCTAACACACTTTTTTTTATTGAACCTCCTTTTTCTTGTTTTTGTTTTATATTATTTCAATTGATTTTGATTCATCATGGAGTCTTTTTAATGTGCTATGAATTTCATGATTTTCCTATAAATGAGCTCTTCGTGAGGTTGCAAATAGTGAAAATGTATCTCTCCATCTAGGTAGAGTGTAGTACTAGCAAGTAGTCTAACGTGGAGAGGTTGTTTCTACATAGTTTACTATCCAAATAAAGTATTTTAAAGTGCTAAAGGACACCGGAGATTTCCTATCTGAATTTAGAGAATTCTTTGGATTTTTTCCACATCTAAATTTTGAGTTGAGGGCAAAACTACTAAGTCTTCATCATTGTGGAAAAAAAATGTGTGAGGGTGTACAAACTTCCAAAGTTACATGAGGGTGTTGATTTATTCCTCAAAAGTGGTATTAGAACATTTTCAAAGAGTTCCAGACTCTTGAAGAAGTCTGAGGAACCCATTTCAAGTTGTAAAATTTCTCAAGAAAGGAGTTGTAGAAAATGTGCAAGCTATATCAATATTCAGAAGAAGATTTTGAAGATTAGACCAAGGACCTCAATACATATTAAGGGAGGAAGCTATAACACGGTAATCATTTTGAACGTTTCCTATTCCATCACACTCAAGGAAAGTGTAGGAGGCATCCAAGCTTGACAATGTCTAAGAATGTTACCCAAATAGGCAAGTTGGAGAGAGCAAACTACCAACCTGAGAGATTCTATGTTAGCGATTTCCTCATGGGAAAGGGATGATGAAGATTAGTAATTGGAGAAGAATTGAAGCCTAGATATGAAAATCCCTTCATTCAATCACAAGAATGGGAACAAAATGATTGGATAAAAAGAGATAGGAGATCCATGCTCATCTTATCTCAACACATTGGTAATAGAATGATTAGTCACATCCAAAACTTCGACTCATTGAAGAATGTGTGGGAGGCTTTGGAAATTTTACACTCCAACTCTATAACGACACAAAAGATTCAAGTCTAGAATGAGTTTAAGAAACTCACAAAGGCCTCAAATAGGAGCAAAAATGAGTATAGCCTCAAGGTAAAAGAGATTGCATATGCCTTATGATCAATAGTAAACTCCATTAATGATGATGATTTGCCACAATTGATTGTGAATAGGGAAAAATCAATTTAAGACTAGATAGTGAATCTATCCATATCCTAGGTGATCTGCATAATCCTTTGTCAATTCTTATGTTTTACGTGCACATAAGTAGAGATATATTTGATGGCGCAAAAAAAATTCTATTGTATGTGAATAACTTGTGTAGGGAACATAATGAGGAAAAACCTCCAAATATATAGGAAATCTTTTGAAAGAATATGTAGATATATTTCTCGAGTCAAAAGCCACAAAAAAATTAGCGAAAAGATATATGAATTAAAATATGGAACATCCATGAGAACACATATGCACCAAAATAAGGAATTCAAATAATATAGATAATGTCGGAAACAATGTCGAGATAGTCCAAACTAGCAGCAATATCGTTTCTTGTACTTAAAAGATACTACAAAAAAAGCTATGGGCACTATGCTCTAGGTGGAATAGCTCCAAAAGTGATTGGCCATGGATCAAATCCCATCTACAAATGAAAGAAATTTTGTGAATGTCTTAAAAAAAAGGAAAGTGTTTTTTGGCACCAAAAGTAGATCACCCGATAATGGTAGTTAACGAGGGATTGAGTGCAAGCGTTTTTGCTCTATTCACATGTTGTTTGCATATGATTTATTGATTTTCTTAGATTACCAACATAGGACTTCCATAAGCTATATAAGGAGGTGGTTGGGTCATTTTTTATCATTACTCAAGGAGTTCAATGCTCTACCGTTGGTGATCAAGGAGGTCTTCTACTTTGAGGAAGAGTTTTATCATCTAGGAGGAGGTGTGCTCTACATCTAGAGTTGTTGGAGCAGTAAGTTTCAGCCAACCATTAGTTTAATGATTGATTTACTAAGAGTAACAAGTCTATTTTTGTCGCTACTTGTTTCAACTTCACTAATTTTTTATTCAAGGTTAATGAAAATTAGGGTTTGTTGTAAAAACATTCTAAATAGTTAATATTTTCTATGTTCACACACACACACACACTCTCTCTTCATACCTCTTAGGCACTTTTGACACAACCTGTTGTATCTAGTACCTCTTTCTGCCTAGATTCAGATCTTGTCAGTTTGTATCATAATCACATGTCCTAAATTGATGTTGGAATATAAGATAGTTTAGGTGAGCATCGTAGCTCACTGTACACTTTGAGAAATTTTCTAGTCTCTCTCTATCTCTCTCTCATCTTCTTTTTTAGTATTAAGGTGTGTATGTTTAGGTTCATCTATTGAAAAATTTTGTATACCTATGATAATTGTTATTGAGGCCAACCCCACTTCCAAACTTTTGTATAGTGATCATAGACTTGGGAATGAAGACAACGTTGAGGGAATGCGTAATTATCAAATGTAGAGTTTTATGATGATGAATATGGTAGTATCTAGAGAGTTGAGGAATATTGACAATTGCACTTATCCAAGGCCAAGAAAAGTTGGAGAAGAGGCTACTTCATCTTCTAGAAGAAGACCTATTCCTATTTCTGCTCAATTGGAGGCTACTGAAGAAGAAGGAGCTACTTCATCATCGAGATTGATTCATACTACTACTAGAGTACTTTCTATAGAAGACCAAAATAGATGGGATTTGAGGGATGCATAGCACTTTCATATATTTCTATGGGAATCAAGAGGCATATTATACCTCAAATCAGGTCATGGAGAACCTATCATCAAGCTTGTTTAGAGTTAGAGAATCTCTAGTAGATGAGAAACCATGCTAGGAAGGCTTATTTAACAAGAGAACTAGCCAAAAGAAGCATGAAAGTTGGTGAATTAATTTAAACACATCTTTTGAAGTTCAAAGTTCAATTGCACATTTTGAAGCTCAGAGATTTATGACATATGGTATCCCTAGGATCTTGGGACATATGGGATCCCAAGACATATTCTTGGACATTTGGGATCCAAGTGGTTTTTAATGGGATCTAGGGACATATGGGATCCCTAGGCATGTACAAGAGTTTACATCATGGGGTAGATAGTGCTTTTGAACTTTGTAGTCCTTTAGATCCTTTTTCTAATGTCCTTTGAGCTTTGGTCATTTGCTCCTTTGTTGCCGCTTTTGAGGTCCGATGTTGGGATCTTTGAGAGGGTCATTTAACTTTGTGTTATAGAGGCCTTTCAATTCTTTGTTGTTGGAGTGGTTGTTATCCCCTCTTTACATATCTCGAGCCTTGCAATGAGCTTCAACATCTTTGATATTTGAGCTTGCCTTATAGTGGGCTATATGAGTGGTTTGGGTAGCTTCCATGACAGGAGGTAGAACGAATGCATAGGTTTAAGAAATCATGGCTTTGGGAAGGTCCTACCATGTTTATACATGGTGGTGTCTAATCCCTTACAAATGACCACAGATAATTTGAGCTTGACAAAAATAGGCATACAAAATTTATGCTTCATACATATGATGGTTTGTGTCTATCGTATTTAGAACATTGTGCATATGGTATATCAAGGCACAAAATGAAATCATTTTATTACAAAGAGAAGATATGTCGACCCACATTCAATGCCAAGACTTTTCTAAAATGTGAACTTCACTATAGGCTATGAATAGGCACAATGATGCTTCTAACTTCTACCGTTTTGATTGCTCGCCACTTCCTAAACACCACAGCGTGAATAGTTCAAAAGGGCACTTTGGAGCCTATTGTGAAAATGATGAATGCGTGGTAGTATGTGGAAATGTTGACATCATTGCTTTACGTGGTTGGAAGGCCACGTTTCGTCCCACTCGTCAGATAGTAATGAATCCAACGCGTGTTGCTCTTTCTTCATTTTGACGTATGCTCTGAAGTTGCACGTCTTCATTTCAGCCCAATATCTAGTCATCACCTGCAGAAATAGGTGCTGTAATATTCTCTCTTATAAATCTTGCGGAAGGAAGTGCAACACTTATCTTTTACAAAACTGGAAACAACTACGAAATGCCCGCTTCCTGCAATTTATCACCGATAATGAGAGTGACTATGTGAACTGCATCACCTATTGCGCCCAGACAGTTCAGCAAATCTGCCTATTTTTCATAATACCCTCTAACAGTGTTTAGCAGGCATGTGTACATGTCTTCGTCTTCATCATGCGCCTGCTGAGCTGAATATCTCTCTTACGAGAAGCTATTGAATTTGCAAAAGTGCAGATGCCTTTTCCTTCCTATCTCTTGCGTTCGATTATCTCCTCACGCTTTTTATGCTTCCTCGCTTGCCAAGTTCCCATCTATCGACACAGGAATTTGCGCTCAGGATGACAGAGGTGGTGCTTGAATGGTCGTGATGTGCTCCATCAGGAGGCATGAGTCCATCACATTGTAGCTGAGAAACTATTGCGGGCATGCAGTTATCTGCAAGAAGCCGTGATGGAAGCGTCTCTAAAACCTGCAGCATGTCGATTCAGGAGAGCTTTCGGTTTGAAGATGATGAGCGGCAAAGATTGTGATGCATCACCGACAAGGGAACATAATCTGAAGACGACAATGTGGAGATGGGTGTTCCCTGATTTATTTGTTCTTGCACGGAGCTACGGAGGTTGAATCTTGCTGGACATCCCGACCCCTATTGGTCCTCTGCAGCCGGTACTTGGAAGAGACAGTTTGTGAGAAAGATGCCTATTTCCATCCTCCGAATGGCCCGTGCAGCGTCTCCTTCTTCTAGGAACCATCGTATCTGGACACATGTCCTGCTTCTGTGGCAGAAGCACGGGCCTCCCTCCTTCATCTACAGACACTTTTTCATGCATTTGCTGCACATGGGACTAGTTTCTTGTTTTCTCTTAAATGAAGATAATGCAGATAATGGTGCGGAACATTGCCCGAATATGTTTGTACTGAACTTCAGCAAAGGGAAGAACGTCTGCAAGGGACCGCCTCAGTAGTCTGATTATGAAACTTGACCTGAGGCTTTGTCTCTCTCCATCGGTGGATCCAAGATGCTCTACCAAATCTTTCTTTCACCTTGGTGACAGGCCAAATGAATCGAACGCGCAGCAGATGCCTCTGAAAGAGACTTCTTGTTCAATAAAATTCTGAGAGAGAAGGTTCACTTGGGAGCAACCTCATCGATTTTCTCTGTAATATGCTAACGTGCAGGAATTTCACAGCTACTACTTTCAGATTGGCAGGAATATAATAGTTGCACCTCCCTCTTCGATAGACCATGACATGACCTTTTCTGAAACGCTGATCTTCTTTCACAGAGCCCATATCTTATGGCTTTTCTATTCTTGATCATTGCTCCCGTCTGCAAAGTGAAGCTCAACCTGCCTTTCGTGGTTCCATATCGACTTCACCGATCAAGATATCATCTCATGAAAGTCATGATTAATGCGAACTCTCAGAACTATAGAAGGATGCACAGAGAATATGGCTACATGTGACATCAGGATTCTTTAGACAAGTGAAAATGCACGAATGATAAACAGATGGTGTATGAATATAGTGCTAACGAACACTTATAAGGGAGGGAGGGAGGGATTAATGATGGTAATGATAAAGAAAACAAATAATGATAACCATGATTAGAGAGAAATGAGAGTAGTGCTTAAAAGCACTTTTATTGTAAAGATGAGATATGGGAGGGAGGGAGAGAGGGAACAAAAGATTATGATGCTAATCAAGGTCACTGATAAAGAGGGAGAAATTAAACACAAACAAAACTTAACCTATGCTCATATACCATGTTGGAATGAAAAAAAAAGGACGAGCTAAGGAGGAAGGAACAAAAGATACAAAACAAGGTAAGGAGGAAGGAACAAAAGATACAAAACATGATGAATGAATTAAAATGGAAATGGAAATAACTTACAATAGATGCTCTATGAGCATGGAGACTCCATGAGGAGAGGATGCACACTCTTGGCAATGAGCTAGAGTGGAATGGCTTGTGTGGAGTGAAGGGAGGCCTTCCTTATATGGAGTTTGGGAGAATTCCCTCGCATGTGGGATAAGTGAACTTGCATGAGAATGAGACTAGCTTTGGACAAAAGGGTGGAGCATGGAACTCTCAACATTGTAGACATGTGAAGTTTTTGCATGTTATTAAACATTGTAGAATCATGAAATTGAAGGGTGATTGGTGGACACAATGTCAAGATAATCTAAGCTAGCAAAAGTACCATTGTTGGTACTTAAAAGATCCTACAAAAAAATCATGTAGGCATGGTCGTTTAGGCTAAATAACTCCAAAAGCGAGTTACCAGGGATCAAATCCCATCGATGAAGAGCAGATATTTCATGAATGTTTTCTAAAAATCAAGTGTCTCTTAGCACCAAAAGTAGATCCCCTAATATTGGTAGTTCATGAGAGATATAGCATAAGATATTTTGCTTCATTTTCTCACTTTTAATATATGACTTAGCTATTTCTTCTAGATTACCATCATAGAACTTCCATAAGCTCTATGTAGAAGTCATTTAAGTCATTCTTTGTCATCATCCAAGCATTTAAACTCCCTACAATTGGTGATCAAGGAGGTCCTCTACTTTGAGGAAGATTTTTACACTCTTGGAGGAGGTATGCTCTACATCCAAAGTTATTCGAGGAGTTAGTTTCAGCTAACAATGATCTTAAGTGCTGATTTACTGTGAGTTAAGGGTCTATGATAGTTCCTAAGTGTTCCTTCACTACTTTTGGATTTAAGGTTAGTGAAAGTGATGATTTCTTGTAAAAGAATTCTAAATGATTCATATTCTCCATATTCTCTCTCTCTCTCTCTCTCTATCTCACACACACTCGTCATACCTCTTCGGAACTCCACACCATTTCTTGTATATAGTTCCTATTTTATGCCTAGATTCAAATCTTGTGGGTTTGTATCATATTCACACATTCTAATTTGACATTGGATTATATGATTGTGTAGGTGAGCATCCTAGCCTACCCTACACTTTGAAAATTTTTCTAGTCGCTCTCTATCACTCATTCTTCTTTTTGAATATGATGGTTGTAGAGGGGGTAACCGGGTCTCTACTTCAAGTAATCCTTCTACTCAAGGGAGGTTCCCCTCAGGGAAGTATACCCTTTAACATAAGTGTGCAAGGTACTGTTGGAGCTAGACCTCTACGGAAGCACGCGAATAGCACAAGGAGGAAGAAGAAGTAGCTTGGAGCACAACACACAATACTGAATTTATTACTAGAGAATGTACAAAGATAAGTAGCCCATTAGGGCAATAGGCATATATTCAAGCCGGGGGAAGAAAACCTCCTAAAGAGGGAAAAAAGTGCCCCGACGGTCCTAGAATGTTCACACACATCACTACCTAAATATATCAACAAATCCCCCCTAGGAGTGATGCTTTGAACAAGTAGCTGGCACTCATGTATAAGGAAGTGCCAAGCTATGTGGAAATCACTCCACAAAAGGAAGTAAGCCCAAAGCTTTGCGGAAAGCTTCAAACTTCTCCCTAGGCAACCCTAAAACATGTATATGCGTGTTTGTGTGGATGCATATGTGATGTGTGTGTATGTGTATGTGCATGTAGGCATATGTCTGTACATGTGTGTGCATGTAGGCATATGTCTGTACATGTGTGTGCATGTATATGTGTGTGTATGTATGTATGCATATGCATATGTGTATGTAATATGTATGCATCTGTGTGTATGTATCTCTATGTCTCTCTCTTTTTCTCTATCTATATCTCTCTCTTTATCTTTGTCTCTCTCTTTCATCTCTCTCTCCCCCTCTTTCTCTCTATATCTTATTCTCTCTCTCTCTCTCTCTCTCTCTCTCTCTCTCTCTCTCTCTCCTATTCTCTCTGTCTCTCTCTCTCTCTCTCCCTCTCTCTCTCTCTCTATCTCTATTTATAATAAAGAACAAAAAAATCACTTACATCGATGTAATTCTTTTGAATGCTCTTGTCAAAGCCCAATTAACATCGTCTCGTGTCAAATTCCAAAGAATCAATGCCAAAAATCTCTTGCAAAACAAAAGAAACAAGAAATTCAAAAACCCTAACCCTAAAACATGTATATGTGTGTATTTGTATATGTATATGTGATGTGTGTGTATGTGTATGTGCATGTATACATGTGTGTGTATATATAGGTAAGTGTGTATATATATTTGCCTGTGTATGTAATATGCATGTGTGTATGTATGTATGTGTGTGTGTACATGTATATGTGTGTGTATGTATGTATGCATATACATGTGTGTATGCACATATATGTGTGTATACATATGTGAGTGTGTATTTATATGTGCATATGTATATGTGATGTCTGTGTATGTGCATGTATGCATGTGTGTGTATACATATGTGAGTGTGTATGTATGTATGTATGTGTGTGTGTACATGCAAATATGTGTGTATGTATGTATGCATATGCATGTGTGTATGTATACATGTGTGTATGTATATGTGTGTATACATGTATGTATGTATGTGAATATGAGTATGAATATGTGTGTCTGTGTATGTAATATGCATGTGTGTATGTAATATGCATGTGTGTATGTAATATGCATGTATGTATGTATATGCATGTATGCATTTGAGTATGTGATATGTAGGTGTATGTATATGAATGTGTGTATGTAATATGTATGTGAGTGTGTAATAATATCCATGTGTGTATGTAATATGCATGTTAGTATGTATATGCATATGTGTGTGTATGTATGTATGCATCTCTCTCTCTATCTCATTCTCTTTCTATTTCATCTCTCTCTCTCTTTCACTCTCTATCTTTCTCTTTCATCTCTCTCACTTTCTCTCTCTCTATCTCTCTCTTTCTCTCTCTCTCTATGTCTCTCTAGATCTCTCTCTTTCTTTCATCTCTCTCTCTCTATCTCATGCTATATCAATAGAAAACAAAACAATCACTTACATAGATGTAATTGTTTGGAGCATTGTCATCAAAGTCCACTTAATGTTGTCCTTCGTCGAATTCCAAAGAACTGATGCCAAAAAGCTCTTGCAAAATGAAAGAGAAGAGAAATTAGAAAAGGGAAAACACAAAGAAAGAGAAAGGGTGCTATAGTATGTGCAATACTTACCGAAATTTCAGATCTACAGAAATAAAGATGTAGAGAAAATCACTTACATCGATGTAGTTCTTTGGAGCGTTGTCGTCAAAGTCCACTTCATGTTGTCCTTCATCAAATTCCAAAGAACTAATGCCAAAAAGCTCCTTTAAAATGAAAGAGAAGAGAAATTAGAGAAGGGAAAACACACAGAAAGAGAAAGGTGCTACAGTATGTGAGACGCTCACCAAAATTTGAAATCTAGAGAAATAGAGATGTAGAGAGAAAGAGAGAGAGAGAGAGAGAGAGAGAGAGACAGAGAAAGAGAGAGAAAGAGAGAGATGTGTGTACACAATATGCTCAGAATGTAGTTTGTGCATGCGAGCTTGACAATAGAAAACTTTGGTTCAAAATGCAAGCAAATGTCGAATTTTTGCTCTCGAGTCTGGTTAAAACGTTGCCTCGGTATAAGCGTCCGTATGAGCGTCAGTATAAGCGTCGGTATAAGCGTCGGTATAAACATCAATAATTTACAGTAAAGTACCGATGCCTATACTGACGCTCATATCGATGTCGAGTATATAGATGATTAAATGACCGTCGGTATTGCATCTGTGGATTTTTAAGCATTTTCAACAGTCATACTGACGCCGAGACGTGACCATCGGTATGGGCAACGTCGGTATGCCCCTCATATGTTGTAGTGAATCAAAGGCACAACGAATTTGTTATACAAGTAAATGGACCACAACATACCTTAGAAGCAATCATAGACACCCATGTTAGTATAGACCCATTTCACATCAGGTACATAGAGGAACACCATGGATATGTAAGTAGATAGAAATAATAAATAAAAAGTTAAGAGGTTGAAACTGAATAAACCAGATCGTAAGAAAAAATTCCTATGATAACAAATATCATAGTTCAAAGAATAAGAAGAAGTTAAGTAGTAGATGAATAGAAATTAAAGCAGATTATACGAGCCTCATATGGTGATGGCCAACATCGTCAAAGAAAGAAATTGGTGGAAATGAAGTCAATACACTTGCATAGAGTGATTAGCGCTAGTATAGAGTAGGAATTCTTTAGTGGCTTATAGATTAAATAGAACTAAAATGTATGATATGGATCTGAGAGTGCCTATCTTTTTCAGAAGGAAATGATCATCAAGGTGTATGCAATGACAAATAAATGTTAGTTGGATTTTGGAATTCGATGTTAAAGAAAAAGTGATCCATTATCACCAATTTTAGTTGTGGATTTTAGTACATAGAGGCTTTCATATGATTTAATTAATGAGTGTACCTTTAAGATCTTATGGTTTATTTAGGTGATAGTAGTTCTATTTCGAGACTCAATTTAACTTGCAATCAAAGCTCACTCTTTGTTTGAGTAAATTTTGTATATGAACTTCACAATAAGCACCAAAAGACAATTAGGTGTACAAGGCTATTTTCTTCTTTGGGATATGTTTTCTGCAGTGTTGTGCCCTTTTTAATTACTCCCTTTTATGCATTTTCTTGAACCGTCATAAATTGGAGGTTCGTTATTCTTGGCTAGAACGCCCTAGAGCAATTTGTTAGCATATATTGGTAGTAACATGTAAAGAAGATTAGGTATACACTGCCATCAACTTCTTTATTACATGTCTTTTGCACCTAAGCATATATAGGTTTTTATACCATTGACGCATCTTAAACTCCCAAAGGACGTGTCAATGGGTACTGGTGTTGTTTTATCCCTTCGATTAGAGATCTAAGTTTCAAATAAGATTTTCCTATGTAATGAGAATATGGGAAGCTTTGCTGATCCAAGGTACAATGGTGGTTATTTGTTGTATGGAACATCGACAAGCTATTTATCTGGGTAGAAAAGTATACACAGAATAGAGCATCGTATATTTGATGGTGCCCATGTCATGGAGCATAGTATATTTGTTGTTGCGTAAAAGTCTCTTGAAGACAAGAGAATCCATGCACACTTCATAGTATATCGAGAGACAACAATACACTTTTTCCTATGTCCCTACAGAAATCAAGTATGCAATATAAGAGATGAAGCAATCTGCTTGCAAAGGGAGGCTTTCTGAGCATTAATGTCCAAGAGAGACCCTATATATATAGTGTTTGAAGAACATTGAAGCATATAATATAAGAAATTGATCTGATGATGAACATCAGATATGGAAGAACAAGAGGATTGGAGAGGGTCAAAGAGCAATTGAGTATTAGAAAACCATAGATTTTTTGTAGATGGATAGAAAACTGAAGCAGATCTTATGGGCTTGATATGTTGATGAGCATCATCATCAAAGAAACAAAGTGATGGAAGCGAATTAAGTACACACG
The DNA here is from genome assembly GCA_020310875.1 of Ceratopteris richardii. Lineage (NCBI taxonomy): Eukaryota > Viridiplantae > Streptophyta > Polypodiopsida > Polypodiales > Pteridaceae > Ceratopteris > Ceratopteris richardii. The sequence goes on along the minus strand of CM035406.1, from coordinate 148,678,342 downwards.
CAATGGAAGGTTATGAGAATAGCAAGTGCGAGTATAGAGAAGAAAGTATATTGAGAAGAAATCCACCATTATGGGAAATTTAGGCTAAGGATAAAAACAAAAGCTACATGAAAGCTACCATAACAAATATTTTTTAGATTCAATGACTACAAAATTTGGCATCTAAGTAACCAATATCTACTTCCTTCTCATTGATGAGATGGCATTAAAACATAGGTATTAAACTTGAGGAAGTAAACAAAACAGGAAAGAGAGGAAGAAAGTCAAAGTGGTTAATAGTTAGTAAAAGGCATGTGTTGAATGTGTTATAAACACACCTCACAAGGACTATGCATAAAAAACCAAAGCTTTAAGAAGTTTTATCACACAAGTAAAAGGACCACAACATACCTTAGAAAACCAAATCTTTAAGAATTGCGTCATACAAAGAGTTCTCCATAGAAGACCAAAGCTTTATGGAATTGCATCATACAAGTAAAGGAACCATAACATACCTTAGAAGCAATTGTAGACATACAAGTGAGTATAGAACCATTTCATATCATGTACATAGAGAAACACCGTAGGCATGTAAGTAGTCCTCATAGTTCTCTAAACATTAATTTCCAATAGAGATAAAAATAATAGAAAAACATTTGAATAAACAAGGTCGTAAGAAAAATTGCTATGATAACAGATATCATAGTTCAAAGAATAAGATGAAGTTAAGTAGTCTATGAATAGAAAATTGAAGAAGATCATATGCGCCTAATATGGTAACGGGCAACATCGTCAAAGAAAGACATTGGCAAAAATGAAGGGAATACAATGGCATAGAGTGATAACTGCAAGCAGAGTAGGAAATTATTTAGTGGTTTATAGATTTAAAGAGAACTGAAATGTATGACAAGTATTTGAGAGTGCTTATCGTTTTCAAAAGAAAATGATGATCAAAGTGTATACAATGATAAAGAAATGTTAATTGGATCTTGGACTTCGAGGTTAACAAAAAAGCAATCCATTGTGACGAATTCTAGTTGTGGATTTGGGTACAGAGAGGCTTTCATACGATTTGATCAATGAATGTACCTCTGAGATCTCATGGTTGAATTAGCTGATACTCGTTCCATTTAAACACGCAATTTCACTTCCAATCAAAGTCCATTCTTTGTTTGAGTAAATTTACTATATGAATTTCACACAAAGCAGCAAAAGAGAATCGGCTATTTTCTTCTTTATTATATGTTTATTGCAGTGTTTTTTTTTTTAAATGGAGGTTCGGCCGAGGCCTACTCCCCCTGACTTTAACTTTGAAATTGCAACTCTACAAGGAAGGGCATAGTACCCATGGGACCCCCCTTATCCCACAAGAACAGGGGTTTACAACTGAGTTAAACAGTGGTCACAACTACCGCAAGGATGGTGAAACGGTGGCCAACAACCACATACAACAGTTCCTGGGATTTATATGTCCCTACATGTTGCTGCCACGGATTGGACCCTCGCCCCTGCCTCAAGAGGCGAGAGGCCCAACCACCAGGCCAGTGAACCGGGACAGTTTATTGCAGTGTTGTGCATTTTTGGATTACTCCCTTTTATAAGTTTTCCTGAATCCACATGTATTGGAAGCTCGCTATTCTTCACTGGAACGCATCTAGAGGGATTTTGTTAGCATATTGTAGTGCCCGTCTCTCTCTCTCTCATTCTCTCTCTCTCTCTCTCTCTCTCTCTCTCTCTCTCTCTCTCTCTCTCTCTCTCTCTCTCTCTCTCTCTCTCTCTCTCTCTCTCTCTCTCTCTCTCTCTCTCTCTCTCTCTCTCTCTCTCTCTCTCTCTCTCTCTCTCTCTCTCTCTCTCTCTCTCTCTCTCTCTCTCTCTCTCCCTCCCCTCGCTGCGTCGTCGCTCTCTCTCTCTCTCTCATCTCTCTCTCTCTCTCTCTCTCTCTCTCTCTCTCTCTCTCTCTCTCTCTCTCTCTCTCTCTCTCTCTCTCTCTCTCTCTCTCTCTCTTTCTCTCTCTCTCTCTCTCTCCGCAACCCTTGCCACTCGGTCCCTCTCTCCCCCACCCCCACCAGTCCATCTCTCCCCCGCCCCCGCCAATCCCTCTCTCTCCCCCGCTATCCCCACAAGAACTCGGCCCGCTATCCCGGCTACCTCCTCAGCCCCCCCCCCCTGCGCTGCTCCAACCTCCCCCACCCACCCCACCGAGGAACCCCGCAACCCTCCCCCAAGCTTCCTTTTCCCCCACCCGCAGCCCACCCCACCCCACCCCGTGCCTCCCTCACTCCCCCACCCATAGCTTCCCGCACCCCCCCCCCCAACGCTCTCCCCTCACCTCTCACACCCGGTTTCGATGGGCAAAGGTCTTGATCTAGAAACACTGCTTTGATGAAGGGATTTAACAAGTTTCAGGATGAAGATTCGATTTGTAGTTCTCTATCAGAGTTTTTTTTTTGGTGAATGTGGGATTCAAAATATACATATTCCTACTAACAGGGAGACAGGAAACATCAAGGGTTTTTTTTATATGTGGATTTCAATGGAGGGTTTGGACACATTCCATTCCTGAGAGCAGCAACTGCCAAAAACGCTTCTAAAAAATCGAGAGAATTGCTGGCAAGGCGAGATATTTTTGTGGATCGGGCTAAGGAATGGCTTCTCTCACTAGGGAGTAAGGGTAATAGAGATTTGAAAAGTCCAAGGGGTGGATTTAGTCCCGCAATCCCCCTCCAACCCCGCCATCTCCTCCTCTCTTGCCCCACCACCCCCGCGGCCCCCACCACCACCAAAACCCCTTCCAACCCCACCCTCGTCTCCTCTCTTCCCCCCCCACCCCGACGGCCCCCACCACCACCACAACCCCCTCCAACCCCGCCCTTCCCCTCCTCTCTTCCCCCACCATCCTAGCAGCCCCCACCACCATTGCAACCCCATCCAACCCCCCCCTCCCCCCCTCTCTCCCCCCACCACCCCCGTGGCCCCCACCACCATTGAAACCCCCTCCAACCACGCCCTCCCCTCCTCTTTTCCCCCACAACCCTCGCGGCCCCCACCACCACCACAACCCCCTCCAACCCCGCCCTCTCCTCCTCTCTTCCCCCACCACCCCCATGGCCCCCACCACCACTGCAACCCCCTCCAACCCCGCCCTCCCCTCCTCTCTCCGCCCACTACCCCCGCGGCCCCCACCACCACCAAAACCCCCTCCAATCCCGCCGTCCCCTCCTCTCTCCCCCCACCACCCCCATGGCCCCCACCACCACCGCAACCCCCTCCAACCCCGCCCTCCCCTCTCTCTCCCCCCACTAGCCCCACGGTCTCCACCCACACCTCCCACACCCCCCACAACTCACAACCTCCCACCACTCCACCCACACCTCCCACCGCTCCACCCACACCACCCACCATCTCCCACCACTCAAATGTAATGGTCAAAAGCTACTTCAAGAATTATGTGGATTATGTGAAGGATGTGTTTTTGAGGGTCACTCCAATATCACGGGCGGTACATAAAGATGATCCCAGCTTGCAGGCAAGTGTAAAAGTGTAAGTGGTAAAAGTGAAATTGGAGAAATGACTGTTCGCGCCAACCATTCATGATGATTGCCTATTTTGGAGGATCCAATTCAAAACTGGTGGCATATTTTATCTACCCCTCCAATTTTGGGGTAATCGATCAGTGCATGATCTGTGGATGTGAGGAATCGGCAAGGCCCTCTTGGCCTATGGGAGCCTATAAAAGCAATGGACTAGTGCTCATTGGGGATATATATAGACACGTATAGAGTTTATCTCCGGCATCTCTTTTGGTCCTTTCCTTGCACTCTGTGGCTACAAGCCTACTGTAGGAAGTCACTCTATGGTGAGGATACAGAGCATGGGCTTCCTAGTGGAGGGCTAATAGCACTGTAGTGTAAAGAAGTGGCTTGGTTTTGTCATTCAATTTGAGCAAGTGGTATTTTCGTGCTCTTCCGTTACAGCAAGTCTTAATACCTTTGTACTGAGTAGTGCAAGTCTTCATATAATTGTGTTCAATGCAAGTCTTCATCTAGTTGTGTTCATTTTATTGGACAAATCTCTTGTATTGATTCCATTTTGTTCTGGATTGACATATAAGCACAGAGCATCAGCTTTTGTAGCATTTCCTTTGCCTACGTTGTAATCATCTGAATGAACTAAGGAGTGGTTTGGTCTCCCACTATTGCCATTTGACATTAATCTCTTCCTTGAGTATTTACAATTCTATGCAATTATTGTTATCTGCCTGCTCACAGAAGTGTTAAAGGGTATATTTCCCTAAAGAGAACCTCCCTTGAGTAGGCGAAGTACTGGAGTGTATGGTGCATGCTCCTGCTAATAGTAGATACCCTAGTACCTTCTCCACAGTTTGGCAGGCCTGGTGGACTTGCATTTCTATGAGGGACCCTGAGGATAGAAAATAGTCCTTTTTTCAATAGCTTTTCCCTATTGGATTTGCAAGTAGGTACATGACCCATACATGAGCAGATAAGGAGCCTCTTCGTGTACGAAGGACCCTTAAAAAGTCAGCTATATCGTTGAATAGTGAACCTAGCTCGTCTCTATCCTCTTTGAATTTATCTACTGATTTGGGTGTGACACCACTGTCAAAGGAAAAGCATAGGAGAACATTGGACTTCTCCTTAGATACGTAAGAGGAAACACCACTAGCAATGGAGGATCTATCTCATTTACGCTCTAGAATCAATATTAAGTTCCCTACCTTTAAGGGACAAGCTTATGAAGATGTTGATGATCATGTGAGGAGATTCATCTCCTTATGCCGTGGACGTGGTCTGCACAATAGAGAGGATGCAATGCTGGTACTCTTCCCATCCACATTCGAAGGCCTTGCTGACAAATGGTACAGTCAATATGTAGATGGCCAATTTGTAACATGGGAGGCTCTGAAGATGGCATTCTCATAGACATTTTGACCTAGTGACTCCTTGGAAAGAGCTACGGGGTATACTGTGGATACTCAGGTAATGCCCTCTTTACCCCAAGAAGACGATACATTATTGAATTGGATGATGGAAAGTATAGAGTGTCACACAGTGGAAATCAATGAAATAGAGGAAGAAGTTGCAGAGGAAGGAGTTGTAGAAAAGGGCCAAGAAGTTCACAAGGAAGTAGAAGATGGGAGTTTTCACTTGAGTACAAACATTGAAGTGGCAACAACTATAGAAGTTTCAGAAAAGGAAAGTTATGATCCTGAATGTAGAGAAGATCTCCCCTTTTTGGATATACCTCAAGGATGGACCAAAGAACATATTGCAGAATATAAGCTAAATTCCACTCTTGCATATAGTGGAGATGATTTCTCAAGTAAGACTAGTCCTGAAACACTTGTTCAAGAAGTAAATCTAGGAGATGAAGAGAATTCTCAAGTAGTCCACTTGGCCTCTTGGCTATGGCATTATCCCCCTTTACTGCAGAAGGTAACTTCTTTACTTTTTTCTTGTAAAAATGTCTTCGCATGGTCCTACAAAAATCTAACAAGGATACCAAAGGAGCTTGGATTACATAGAGTACCCTTAGTTGAGGGAGCCTTGGATGCAAGAAGTAGGCCGTATCGACTCAATCCAAAGTATGCAGATGCAGTAAATTTGGAAATTACAAAACTAGAAGAAGCAGGTATAATTGTTCCAGTAGAACATTCAAGGTGTCTTTCTTCTATGGTTATTGTACCCAAGAAAAATAGTGGAAAAATAAGAGTCTGCGTTGATTTTTGTGCCTTAAATAGAGTGACTTTTCAAGATGGATTTCCTCAGCCCTTTACAGACCAAGTACTTGAGGAAGTATCCGGTCACACTTTGTATAGCTTCTTGGATGGTTTTAGTGGCTACAATTAGATAGTGATCCATCCTCATGATAGGGACAGAACAACCTTCATTACTCCATGGGGCACTTATGTCTATACCCACATGGCTTTTGGTTTGAAGAATGCACGAGCTTCATTTTATAGAACAATGTATCTAATATTGGGAAAATGGTTGACAACCTTTCTATGCATTTTCATGGATGACTTTTCAGTGTTTTCAGGCAGAGATAGAACAACAACAGTTCAACATTTCCATGACCATTTGCAAAATCTAAATAAAATGTTTGAGCAATGTCTCGGAATAGGCTTGAAGTTAAATCGTGCTAAATGTAACTTTGTAGTCACTAAGGGCACTCTTCTTGGTCACATAGTATCTCCTAAAGGGATAACGGTGTATCCTGCAAAGGTTACTGCTATCCTTTCCATGCCTATTCCACAAAGCTCAAAGGAAGTGCAAAGCTTTTTAGGCCATGCAGGATACCATAGAAGATTTATACGAATGTATTCAGAAATTGTTAAGCCCTTATCAAGGCTTACCAGTAAAAAGGTCCCTTTCTCATGGAGTGTTGAAGCTGAGAAAGCATTTTGTGAACTGAAATTGAGGTTATGTATTGCTCCACTTTTAAGTGTTCCTAATTGGTCATTGGAGTTTCATGTGCATACAGATGCCAGTCTGCATGTTGTTGGTGTGGTTCTAGCTCAACCATCATCACACAAGGTTGATAGACCTATCTCCTATGCCAGCAGATTACTCACCAAGGCAGAAAGGAACTATAGTACGACCAAAAAGGAAGGTTTGGCTATTGTATTTGCTCTCCAGAAGATTTGGCATTACCTTCTTGGGGTACATTTTATAGTCATATCTGACCGTTAGCCCTTGAAATACTTGATAAACAAACCTAGAGTAGCTAGAAGGGTTTGGAGATGATTACTCTTGTTTCAAGAATTCAACTTTTAATATTCATATTAAGCCATTTAGAGAGCACTACATGGTAGATCAAGTATCGAGGACTGCAATAAGCGAGACCGCAACATGTATTAATGATGAATTGGTGGATAGTAATCTCTTCCTAGTAGCGATTTAGACTGATTGGTATAATGGAATTCTCAATTTTCTTACTACTGGAAAACTCCCAGAGCATTTGACACCTATAGAAAAGAGAAGATTACTCCTTAAAACCAAGGCATACTCACTCATAAATGGGAATTTATATAGATATTGTCAGGATGATATCTTGAGAAAGTGTGTTTATCCAGAGGAGGTAAATCTTTTGCTAGAGGATGCACAGAGTGAAGGGCATCTAAAGGGGGAAGAATTGGCTCACAGAATCATCCACAAAGGACTATGGTGGCCTCATATTTACAAGGATGCGATCAAGTTTGCTAAAGAATGCCATATTTGCCATAGATGTGCTCCATTGCCAACCAGATTAAATTTCCAACCATTAGTCATATCCACAGGATGGCTCCCATTCGAACGATGGGGTCTTGATTTCATAGGACCAATTAGTCCAAATGGTTAACCTAGGGGTAAGAAGTATATGTTGATGGCCACATGTTATGCAACTTAATGGATTGAGGCTAAAACTACTGTGATTGCACAGCTTTAAAACATATTTTTTTCAAGATTTGGTTGCCCACTGGAAATCACTAGTGATAGAGGCACACATTTTGTAAATCAATTGCTCCAATTTATATTTGACAGGTATAAGGTTTTTCATAAAAATTCATGTGCTTACTATGCGAGGGCAAATGGCCAAGTAGAAACCTCTAATAAAATTTTGATCAGATTGCTGCACAAGTTATCTTTTGATCATCAAAGCTTTTGGCCACAAGCATTGATCGGCACAATTTGGGCTTTCCGAACTACAAAGAGGGGAACCACTGGCGAGAGTCCATTTCGCTTAGTATATGGAAAAGAGGCATTAGCACCATTCGAATTTATTATCAAAAGAGAACTTGAATCCAAAACCATTGGAATTGAACCTCCTATTAGGAAACTCGTGGCATTAAAAGAATACAGAGAAGCAGCAATGCAAAAACTTCAGGTAACACAAGAAGAGCGCAAGAGACTACACGACAGGTATCTTAGGTTCAATGAAGTACAAGAAGGATCCTTAGTTTTGGTACATCAGATCCCTGTAGTTTCAACCAAATTGGAACCGAAATGGATAGGACCATATTGAGTGATAAAGGTATTACCACATGGAGCAGTGCATCTGGAGGATTTGTAGGGTAAGAGGATACCCTTGGTCAATATATCCAGGGTGAAGAATTACCTGAATTAAGTCAAAGTGGAAGAACTTCATTCATTGTACATACCACATTTCATTCACTCTTTGTAGTTACTTTGGTCTATTCAATAAGTGAATAAAAAGGAAAAGTTTCACCGGGATAGTGCAAAGACATCATGTGGGGGTCTCTAGTGCCCGTCTCTCTCTCTCTCTCTCTCTCTCTCTCTCTCTCTCTCTCTCTCTCTCTCTCTCTCTCTCTCTCTCTCTCTCTCTCTCTCTCTCTCTCTCTCTTTCTCTCTCTCTCTCCACAATCCCGCCCCCCGGTCCCTCTCTCCCCCACCCCTGCTAGTCCCTCTCTCCCTGTTCCCTACCAATCCCTCTCTCTGCCCCCGCTATCCCCGCAGGAACTCCCCCCGCTATCCTCGCTACATACTCAGCCCCCCCCCCCCCCCTGCACGCTGCTCCAGCCTCCCCCACCCACCCCACCAGCGAACCCCGCAGCCCTCCCCCCGGCTTCCTTTCCCCCATCCTCAGCCTCCCGCAGCCCACCCCACTCCGCGGCTCCCTCACTCCCCCACCCACAGCTTCTTGCACCCCCCTCCCCCACCAACGCTCTCCCCTCACCTCCCACACTCGGTTTCGGTGGGAAAAGGTCTGGATCTCGAAACAATGATTTCATGAAAGGATTTAACAAGTTTGAGAATGAAGATTCGATTTGTAGTTCTCTATCAGAGTTTTTGTTTTGGTGAATGTGGGCTTCAAAACATAGGTATTCCTACTGATAGAGAGATAGGAAACATCATGATTTTTGCATATGTGGACATCAATGGAGGATTCAGACACGTTGCATTCTTGAGAGCAGTAGCTTCCATAAAGGCTTCTGAAAAATCAGGAGAAGTGCTGGCAAGGCGAGATATTTTTGTGGATCTGGCTAAGAAACGGCTTTCCTCACTAGGGAGTAAGGGTAATATAGATTTCAAAAGTCCAAGCGATGGATTTAGTCCCTCAACCCCCCTCCAACCCCGCCCTCCCGTCCTCTCTTCCCCCACCACCCCCGCAGCCCCCACCACCACAACCCCCTCCAACCCCGCCCTCCCCTCCTCTCTTCCCCCACCACCCCCACGGCCCCCACCACCACCACAACCCCCTCCAACCCCGCCCTCCCCTCCTCTCTCTCCCCACCACCCCCGCGGCCCCCACCACCACCGCAACACCCTCCAACCCTACCCTCCCCTCCTCTCTTCCCCCACCACCCCCGTGGCTTCCACCACCACCACAACCCCCCCCCAACCTCGCCCTCCCCTCCTCTCTTCCCCAACCACCCTCGCGGCCCCCACCACCACCACAACCCCGCCCTTCCCTTCTCTCCCCTCCACCACCCCCGCAGCCCCCACCACCACCACAACCCCCTCCAACCTGCCCTCCCCGCCTCTTTTTCCCCACCACCACCACAACCCCATCCAACCTAGCCCTCCCCTCCTCTCTTCCCCCACCACCCCTGCGGCCCCCACCACCAGTGCACCCCCCTCCAACCCCGCCCTCCCCTCCTCTCTCCCCCCACCACCCCCGCAGCCCCCACCACCACCACAACCCCCTCCAATCCCGCCCTCCCCTCTTCTCTCCCCCCCACCAACCCCCCAGCCCCCACCACCACTACAACCCCTACCAACCTCACCCTCCCCTCTGTCTCCCCCCCCCCCCCCCCCCCCAACCCCCACTACCTCCACCCACACCTCCCACACCCCCCACAACCTCCCACCACTCCACCCACACCTCCCACACTCCTCACAACCCACAACCTCCCACCACTCCACCAACACCTCCCACTCCACCCACACCTCCCACCGCTCCACCCACACCACCCACCATCTCCCACCACTCAAATGTAATGGTCAAAAGCTACTACAAGAATTATGTGGATAATGTGAAGGATGTGTTTTTGAGGGTCACTCCAATATCACAGGGGGCACAGAAAGAGGATCCTAGCTTGCAGGAAAAAGTGTAAAAGTGTAAGTGGTAAAAGTGAAAGTGGAGAAATGATTGTTGCCGCCAACCATTGGTGACGATTGCCGATTTTGGAGGATCCAACTCAAAACTGGTGGCATATTTGATCTACCCCTCCAATTTTGAGGCAATGGTTGGGTGCATGATCAGTGGATGTGAGGAATCGGCAAGGCCCTCTTGGCCTATTGGATCCTATAGAAGCAATGGACTAGTACTCATTGGGGATATATACAGACACGTATAGAGTTTATTCCAGGCATCTCTTTTGGTCCTCTCCTTGCACTTTGTGGCTACAAGCCTACTGTAGGAAGTCGCTCTGTGGTGAGTATACAAAGCGAGGGCTTCCTAATGGAGGGCTAATAGCACTGTAGTGTAAAGAAGTGGCTTGGTTTTGTCATTCAGTTTGAGTCAGTGGTATTTCTGTGCTCTTCCGCTAGATAAAGTTTTCATACCTTTGTACTAAGCAGTACAAGTCTTCATCTAATTGTGTTCAGTGGAAGTCCTCATCTAGTTGCGTTCATTTTATTGGACGGTTCTCTTGTATTGATACCATTTTGTTCTGGATTGACATATAAGCACAGAGCATCAGCTTTTGTAGCATTTCCTTTGCCTACGTTCTAATGATCTGAATGAACTAAGGACTGGTTTGGTCTTCCACTATTGCCATTTGACAATAATCTTTTCCCTGAGTATTTACAATTCTATGCAATTATTGTTATCTGCCTGCTCACAGAAGTGTTAAAGGGTATATTTCCCTAAGGAGAGCTTCCCTTGAGTAGGCGAAGTACTAAGTGCATGGTGCATGCTCCTTCCAAAAGTAGATACCCTTGTACCTCCTTGACACATATAGTGCTAGTAATATATTATAAAATTAGTTATACTAGGCGATTTTCTTCTTTATTACATGGGTTTTGCACTGTTGTGCCTCTAAATGTATACAGCTTTTAATATCATTGCCGCATTTAAAACTCCTAGAAGGACATGTCAATGGGTAATAGTGTTGTTTTATCCCTTCGATTAAACGTGTAAGTTTCAAATAAGCTTCTCCTAAGTAATGAGCGTATAAGAAGCTTTGAAGATCCACAATATATTTTCTGGTGCACAAAATTTGTAGAACACAAGGAAAAGTATGAACACGCCATACTATATGGAAAGAAATTAATTTTGACTACTTCGAGTTGTGTATTTGAGCATAGTGAAACTTTGATAGAAATTATTTAACGTTTCTGGATTATACATCATATTGTCCATTTACATCATGGATATTCATTTTGTACATAGAGAAGCTTTTATAGAAATTGAACAAAAGAGCCAATTGAAGAATAGCCTTATATATCGTACCTCATTGTCGAAAACGAAAGAGAATTTAAGGGTACTCTCATATAGCTTGCCATTTTGCAACCACAATATACTACTAAAAAACCCATTTATCCTTTTGAAAATGTATCTCTATAAAAGAATAGTTTTCAAAGAGATCCGTCACTATGGGGAATTTATGCTAAGGATAAGAAAGAAAACTACTTGAAGTAAATCTAACATTCATGGTTATCCAATTTGGCATCTAAATAACCATTATGTGCTTCCTTCTCATTCATGGGATAGCATTAAATCATAGGTAATAAACTTGAGGAAGTAAATAAAGAAATAAACACACGAAGAAGGTCAAAGTGGGTAATAGTTACTAAGAAGGCACATGTTCAATTTGTTATAAAAACACCTCACAAGGACTATCCATAGAAAACCAGAGCTTTAAGGAATTTCATCATACAAGTAGAAGGACAACAACTAATCTTAGAAAACAAAATCTTTAAGAATTGCATCATACAAAGAGTCCTCCATAGAAAACGAAAGCTTTCTGGAATTGCATCATACAAGTAAAAGGACCACAACATAGCTTAGAAGCAATCGTAGACATCCATGTTAGTATAGACCCATTTCATGTCATGTGCATAGATAAACACCATAGGCATGTAAGTAATCCTCATAGTTCTCTAAGCATTAATTTCCAATTGACATAAAAATAATAGAGAAAAATTTAAGGGATTGAAAGTAAATAAACCAGACAGTAAGAAAAATTGCTATGATAACAAATATCATAGTTCAAAGAATAAGATGAAGTTTCGTAGTCGATGAATAGAAAATTAAAGCAGATCATATGGGCCTCATATGGTGACGGCCAACATCGTCAGAGAAAGAAATTGGTGAAAATAAAGGGAATACAGTGGCATAGAGTGATAACTGCAAGCATAGAGTAGGAAATTATTTAGTGGCTTATAGATTAAGAAAGAACTGAAACGTATGCCATGGATTCGAGAGTGCTCATCTTTTTCAAAAGAAAATGATGATCAAAGTGTATACAATGATAAAGAAATGTTATTTGGATCTTGGACTTCGAGGTTGACAAAAAAGAAATCCGTTGTGATCAATTCTAGTTCTGGATTTGAGTGTACCTCTGAGATCTCATGGTTCCATTTCGACACGCAATTTCGTTTCCAATCAAAGTTCATTCGTTTTTTTGAGCAAGTTTAATATATTAGATTCACACATAAGGGTCTACGAGCCTATTTTCTTCTTTATTACATATCTTTTGTAGTGTTGTGCGCTTTTGGATTACTCCCTTTTATGCGTTTTCTTGAATCCACATAAATTGGCCGTCCGTTACTCTTCACTGGAACGCCTCTAGAGGGATTTTTTAGCATAGAGTGCTAGTAATATATAAAGAAAATCAGATATACGATGCGGTTTTCGTCTTTATTACATGTGTTTTGCACTGTTGCGACCCTAAACATTTCCGCGTGTAAAACTCCCAGAAGGACATGTCAATGGGTACTGGTGTCGTTTTATCCCTTCGGACGCGTAAGTTTCAAACATACTTTTCCTAAGTAGTGAGCATATCGGAAGGTTTTCAGATCCAGAGTAGAATTCATTGTTATATCTAGTTTCCACTTCAATGGTGCTTATTTGTTGCATAAAGCATCGGCAAGCGAATTACCTGACTTGTATGCAAAAGAAAAAGCATGCACACGTCATAGAATATCGAAAGAAAAAGCATGAACACAAGAAAAGGCATGAACACGTCATATTATATCGAAAGACCACGAGCATCATCATCACAGAAAGAAAGTGATGGAAGAGAATGAAGTACACTCGTAATGGAAGGTTACGAGAATAGCAAGTGCCAGCATAGAGAAGAATTAACAGTGAGAAGCAATCCAACATTATGGGAAATTTAGGCTATGGATAAGGAAAGAAAGCTACATGAAAGATACCATAACAATAATTTTAACATTCATGAATACAAAGCCATCTAAATAACCAATATGTACTTCCTTCTAATCCATGCGATCGCGTTAAATCATAGGTTATAAACTTGAGAAAGAAAATAAAAGAGGACAAAGAGGAAGAAGGTCAAAGTGGTTAATCGTTACTAGGAAGGCACATCTTGAATGTGTTACAAAAACACCTCACAAAAACTATCTATAGAAAGTGAAAGCTTTAAGGAATTTGATCATACAAGTAAAAGAACCACAACATACCTTAGAAAACCAAAGATTTAAGGAATTTTATCATACAAAGAGTCCTCCATAGAAAACCAAAGCTTCAAGGAATTGCATCATACAAGTAAAAGGAGCACAACATACCTTAGAAGCAATCATAGACATCTATGTTAGTATAAAACCATTTCATATGGGGTACATAAAGAAACACCATAGATCTCTAAGCATTAATTTCCATAGATCTCTAGGCATGTAAGTAGACCTCATAGATCTCTAAGCATTAATTTCCAATGGAGATAAAAATAATAGAAGAAACCTTAAAAGGTTGAAAATGAATAAATCAAATAGTGAAAAGAAAATTGCTGAGAGAACAAATATCATATTTCAAAGAATAAGATGAAGTTTAGTAGTAGATGAATAGAAAATTGAAGCAGATCATATGGGCCTCATATGGTGATGGCCAACATCGTCAAAAAAATAAATTGGTGGACATGAGGTGAATACACCCGCATATATTGATAAGTGCTAGCATAGAGTAGAAAATTATTTAGCGGTTCATTTCAAAGAATAAGATGAAGTTTAGTAGTAGATGAATAGAAAATTGAAGCAGATCATATGGGCCTCATATGGTGATGGCCAACATCGTCAAACAAATAAATTGTTGGACATGAGGTGAATACACCCGCATATATTGATAAGTGCTAGCATAGAGTAGAAAATTATTTAGCGGTTCATAAATTGAAGAGAACTGAAATGTATGATATAGATTTGAGAGTGCCTATCTCTTTCGAAAGCAAAGGATCATCAAAGTGTATACAATGATAAAGAAAGGATAATCGGATCTTGGACTTCTAGGCTAAGAAAAAAGAAATCCATCGTCACCAATTCAAGTTGTGAATTTGACTATAGAGAGGCTTTCATATGATTTAATCAATAAGTGTACCTCTGAGATCTTATGGTTGATTTAGGTGATAGTAGTTCCATTTTTGGACTCCATTTCAGTTTCAATCAAAGTTCACTATTTGTTTGAGTAAATTTAGTATATGAATTTCACACAAAGCAACAAAAGACAATTTAGTGTATGAGGCTATTTTCTTGTTCGGTATATGTTTTTTGCACTATTATGTCCTTTTGGATTACTCCCTATTACGCATTTTGTTGAACCGAAATAAACTGGAGGTTCATTATTCTTCACTAGAACGCCCCTAAAACGATTTCTTAGCATATATTAGTAGTAACGTATAAGGAAAATTAGGTATACGATGCCATTTTCTTCTGTATTATATGTATTTGCACTGTTGCGCCTCTATATGTATAAAGGTTTTAATATCATTGATGCATCTAAAACTCCGAGAAGGACATGTCAATGGGTACTGGTGTTGTTTTATCCCTTCGATTAGACGTGAAAGTTTCAAATACGTTTTTCCTATGTAATGAGCGTATGGGAAGCTTTGCAGATCAAGAGTACAATGGTGGTTATTTGTTGTATAGAGCATCGGCAAGATAATTATCTGGGTAGAAAAGTATACACAAAATAGAACATAGTATATTTGATCGCGCACAAAATTGTGGTGAACACAAGAAAAACCATGCGCACATCATAAAGCATAGTATATTTGTGGTTGCGCAAAAGTCTGTTGAAGACAAGAAAAGCCATGCACACTTTTGCCCATGTCCGTACAAAAATCAAGTATGCAACATAGGAGATGAAGCAATATGCTTGCAGAAGGAGGCTTTTTGAGCATTAACGTCCAAGACTGAAATTAAATATATAGTGGTGTAAGAACATTGAAGAAAATAATATAAGAAATTTATATGATGATGAACATCGGATACAAAAGAACAAGAGGATGGGAGAGAGTCAAATTGCAATGGAGTATTAGAAAACCGTAAATTTTCTGCAGATGGATAAAAAAATATGAAGCAGGTCATATGGGCTTGACATGGTGACGAGCAACATCGTCAGAGAAAGAAAGTGATAGAAGTGAATAAAGTACACTGACAATGGAAGGTTACGAGAATAGCAAGTGCCAATATAGAGAAGCAAAAATATTGAGAACAAATCCACTATTATGGGAGATTTAGGCTCCGAATGAGGAAAAAACCTACATGAGAGCTACCATAACAAATAACATTAACATTCATGAATACACAATTAGGCATATAAACAACCAATATGTACTTCCTTTTGACCCATGGGCTTCCATTAAAACATAGGTTATAAATTTGAGGAAGCAAGTAAAAACGGAAAAAGAGGAAGAAGGTCAAACTGGTTAATAGTTAGTAAGAAGGAACATGTTGAATGTATTACAGAAACACCTCACAAGAACTATCTATAGAAAATCAAAGCTTTAATGAATTCAATAATACAAGTAGAAGGACCACAACATACCTGAAAAAACCAAAGCTTTAATGAATTTCATGATAGAAAGAGTCCTCCATACAAAACCAAAGCAAAGCAACTGTATCATACAAGTAAACGCAACACAACATACTTTAGAAGCAATCGTAGACACCCATATTAGTATAGAACCATTTCATATAGGGTACATAGAGAGAGACCATAGGCATGTAAGTATTCCTCATAGTTCTCTAAGCGTTGATTTCCACTGGAGACAAGAATAATAGAAAAAAGGTTAAGAGGTTGAAAATGAATAAACCAGATAGCAGAAAATTGAACCAGATCACATGGGCCTCAGATAGTGATAGCCAACATCCTCAAAGAAATATATTGGTGAAAAATGAGGGGAATACACTGGCATACAGTGATAAGTGCTAGCATAGAGTAGGAAATTATTAAGTGGTTTATAGATTAACAGAGAACTGAAACGTATGACATGGATTTGAGAGTGCTCATCTTTTTTCAATAGGAATAGACGATCAAAATGTACACAGTGATAAGCAAAGGTTAATTGGATCTTCAACATCCAGGTTAAGAAAAAAGCAATTCATTGTGACGAGTTCTAGTTGTGGATTTGAGTACACAGAGGCATTCATGCGATTTAATCAATGAGTGTACCTCTGAGATCTCATGGTTGAATATACTAGTTCCATTTCGACACTCAGTTTTACTTCCAATCAAAAGTTCATTATTTGTTTGAGTAGATTTAGTATATGAATTTCAGACAAAGCACCAAAAGAGAATTGGGTGTACGAGGCTATTTTCTTCTTTATTATATGTTTATTGCAGTGTTGTGTCCTTTTGGATTACTCCCTTTTACGCATTTTCTTGCATCGTCATTTATTGGAGGCCTTCTATTGTTCACTGGAACGCGTCTAGAGGGATTTGTTAGATCGAGTGCTAGTAATATATAAAAGAAATTACGTATACCAGGCAATTTTCTTCTTTATTACATGTCTTTTGCACTGTTGTGCCCCTAAATGTATATAGGTTTTAATATCATTGCCGCATCTAAAACTCCCAGAAGGACATGTCAATGGGTAATCGTGTTGTTTTATCCCTTCGATTAGACGTGTAAGTTTCAAATAAGCTTTTCCTAAGTAATGAGCGTATGGGAAGCTTTGCAGATCCAGAGTACAATGGCGCTTATTTGTTGCATAGACCCTCGGCAAGCTAATTACCTGAGTAGAAAAGTGTACACAGAATAGAGCAAAGTATATGTTCTGGTGCGCAAAAGTATGTTGACCACAAGAAAAAGCGTCCACACGTCATCGTATATCGAAAGACAACAATCAGCGTTTGCCGACGTCCCTACAAATATCTCGTATGTAACATATGAAATGAAGAAATGCGCTTGCAAAGGGAGGCTTTCGGAGCGGTTTTCAAGACAGGCACTACATATATGAAGCAGGTAATATGAGAAATTGATATTGATGACGAAAATCAGAGACGGAAGAACAAGAGGATGGGAGAGAGTCAAATAGCAATGGAGTCTTAGAAAACTGCAGATTTTCTGCAGATGGATAAAAGAAAAATGAAGCAGATCATATGGGCTTGATTTGCTCACGAACATCATCGTCAGAGAAAGAATGTGATGGAAGCGACGGAATTACACTCGTAATAAAAGGTTATTAGAACGGGAAGTGCCAGAATAGAGAAGAAAAAATATTGAGTGGTTTAGTGGTTAAAAAGCAGGATGTGCATCTGAGATTGTGGACATCTTTGCCAGAAGCATCGGACGATGGAAGGCTATACAGCCATAAGGAAAGGTAAATGGAACGTTGGCTGCCAGCATAGATCGGAAACGAAGCTTAGCGGTCGAGGTAGACAGAAGCTTCGTAGTAGGTGGTGATGAGGTTGCCATTGGGTGTGGGAGTGGAAGATATGAATCGGCCGACATTAACGCCATATGCATTACGGAACACGCCCGTTCCCCCGACGATCGCAAACTCCCAAGGAACGGACGAGAATGTCGACTCTCCCTGCTGGCTGAGCGTCCCGCGGAAATTGCCATTGTCGTAATGAATGACATTCTGCACGAAAAAGGTAGTCGACGCCGCAGTGTTATTGACGATGATGGCCGTACCTCGCACGTAGCCCAGAGGTTTCGACTGTGAGCTCTTTTCCGCGGTCACGTTGAATTCGTACACCACTTCCAGGCCGAAGCCAGTAAAGGTGCTACTAACAGGAGCCCGGGCTGCAGCAACCATTCCCAGCTCATTGACGCCGAATTGCTGCTGTAAATAAAACTTGAGCACGACAGAGGGTGGTCGACTTCCCTTGTGGGCTGTGATGCCCGGAGCTAGGGAGGCCGATGCTATAACAAAGAGAGCGACAGAGAGAAGCTTGCGTACAGCCATTTGCGCAAGAAAAAGGTCGAGCGAATGTCTTGGCACTGAATGCACCTTTCATATCGCGTATATCATGGAGTATGAAGGAGCTCTTGGTCGGTTATCCAGTATCTGCGGCACAAAGGGTTGCAGCCTTGCAGGTAGTCCGTGAGCGGACGTGCTGTGATCGTTATCCCAAGCGTTCCAACTGTAGACGGCCAAGATGCATTAAACATACATACGTTATTTCGTTACTACTAGTAACTGTAATTGTTGTACTCTCAATAGTACTAATAATGGAAGAAGTTAGGAATTAAAAAGAGCTTGTTGTTTAAATGTTTCAACGTTGTGCAAGAATGCATTTGTTTAAATGTTTCAACGTTGTGCAAGAATGCATTGTACTCTTGTTTTTTTCTTTTTAATGCAAAGTGTACAAGACAATTCATAGTTCTTGAGATCGCAAATCATGGAGAGTTTCATCATGGTTAGTGTGAAACATTCCACCGTTCGCGAAGACAATACGCTGAGATCTGGTTGTAAGTTGCAACCTGCTTATGATCATGTTTGCTCATTACTTATACGCTGTGACTTTCTAAGATTAAATACACATACATTACTTGTTGTACTTTCATTAGTGCTAATAATTGTAGAATTTAGGAATTAAGAATAGCTTCTTATTCAAATGTTTCAAGGTTGTGCAAGATTGCATTGTAATGTTTTTCCGTCTTTTACATGAAAACTGTAAACTTTATGCTGTATGTAATGGTGATAAAACAACTCATAGTTCTTGAGAGCACAAATCATGGAGATCTGAGACATTCCACCTTTCCCGAGGACAGTTGACTGAGATGATCTGATTATAAATTGCAACTTGCTGATGATCATGTTTCTGAACTCATGTAGACTCCAGCATTCGCTCATAACTTATACTTTAAGACTTTCTGGGCATGCATGGGTACATGAATTCAAACGAAAATTCACGTTGTATTCGTAATTCAATATGTTTCTAGTCATAGCTCGAATTCCGCCGGCCGTTCAAATGAGAACCCTCAAGGAAAGGAGTACACGTATTTAGAATCTAATACATTTTCTCATGCTGTGTTATTAAAATAAAATGGAAATTTTTGTATCCAGGAGTAAAATTGTCGTTAACAGGAAAAAACTTGCCTGTCATGAAGACCGCAAGAAGTACGAGTAAAAATCTATTGGGTTTAGGTTGAGTATGCGATAAGATGTACACACATAAAAAAAGGTGTGGTTAAGAGGAAAACTAGGTTTTTCATGGGAAGCGCTAGATTCCTGTAAGGGGACAAGTCATCTATTCGGCACTTGTGCCATTTTATGATCAACAGCGCCTTGAAAACAAAGATATGATTTGCTTATAGTTGTTAGGGACAAAGTTAACCATGTAGTTTTTATAATGATGCAAAGTGACCTCTACTTTCATGCACAAGAGGGAAATTAATCCGCGCAAATAATATTTATGAAACTTTCTTTGCATATATCTAACTTTCTTAAAAAATTCAATGAGCTCCATGATTCTAATGAATGGCAGCTAATTGTCTCCTAAAATCAATGTGTTATCCAAAGTCTATGCGATGTATCATGATTGTGTGTGAGCGGACGTATCATCATTGTGGTTTCAAACAACTGAATTGTAATTTTGCTTGATGCATATCAATTCCCATAAGAAAACGAAGTTGCTTTAAATCTAATATACTACTAATTATAGCCTTTAGCAACAAGAAATATCTGTTCTTTAGTACTTTCATTAGTGCTGGTAATTGTATTCTTTTGGAAAACCAACTATATCATTACTTTTTTTCAACACTATACAAGATTGCATTGTAACCTTCTTCTTTTTTAATTGGAAAGCAAAAAACTCATGATCTATCTCATGGTAATAAAATAATTCATCCAATGGTTTTTGATGATCACTGATTATAGAGAGCCAACGGATGATTCAACACGTCCTTGATGGTCTCCAATTTGTTAATATGGAACATTTTGTTGTTTCAAAAGATTGAAAATAATATGTGGTTATATATTGCAACTTTTCAATAATAATGGCTGTGAATTTATGTAAACACCATCATTCTTTGTGACACTTCCTCAATCACGAACTATCCCCAATCACAAGCACTTGATCACTCAAGAATTATAGAAGAGAGAGAAATATAACTTACAGAAGAAAAAAGAAAATCTAACACCTAAGATTAGACAAGATAGGACCTAGTGAAAGAGAAGATAAGGTATTATAGATTTGAATTAATCGATATAATAGCTTCAAAAAATAGCTTCTTCATGAATGCATAACCTCACGACCATCCCGAATCTATCAAAATCTCATTCACACTCACACTTTTAATAATAGCCTCACTCTTAGTCTCACTCTTATTGCAAGGTAAGTCTACCATTTTTTGGACTCCTCGTTCTTGAGATAGTAATATTCGTTAAAAGAGAGTGGATCCTTCACAAAGAAGTGTGTGATCCACCAAATTTAGCGAAATTCATCTCTTCCCATGTTGCAAAGAAATCTAGTTTCATGAAGAAAGGAGATTTTAATGAGCTCAATAGAATATTAATGAATATCTCTCTCCACCTTTTATTGGAATCCAAACTAAGACATCTCAATGCAAGCTTATCTGCCAACCTACAATGGATTTCAATTTTCACAAGAATCCTATTTTTTAGGAAGTAATTTATCAATTTCTTCTTTTCTCCCAATTGTATAAATTTTGCATTTGCACATCAACATAAAATGTGTACTGTAGAATTTTCATTGCTCTGTTCTACTCGTTAATGTTAACAGTTTTCAATATCATTGCTCTCTGGTGTTCCTAAATGTAGAGACTTATCAATATTATTCCTTTGTTTTGCTCGTTAAATTCATCTAGATTTTGGTGGTTGTGTTCCTTTCTGTAATAGGCCTCTTTTCTAGTGAAATAATTCATTTTGAACTTTTTGAATTTCATTGTGGGGATAATGCTTAGAATGAATAATTAGGTCATTTTATGCATGTAGAAAAAACTTTGGGTTGACAAGTTTCATATTCTCTCTCTAGACCTTAATTGCATCATGTTTTCTAGTGGGATTTTGAAGGTAAAGATGAAAGTATTTAGGAAAACACTGTATGAGGGAAAGGTAGAGCAAGTATAAGAGAATAAAAGTGCCTGTGTGAGATTTTTGTGAACCATGTTCTAAGTACCTCGTTCAGGGTCCTACATTTATCTCATTGTAAGAAAATGCCTTGATTCTAGTCTCTCTCTAGAATTTTAAACCTTGCAAGGCTCAAAAAAGGCATTTGGAGGTGGATTTGGACCTTGGACGTCTCTATCAATATTGTGCATATCGAAAAATTGAATAAAAGTGTCTCTCACAAGCTTAACCTAATTCCTCATTGTTTTTTCTGCTATTTTTGACAGGTATGCTAAAAACAAGGAAGTACACTACGATCCCATGGCTTTTTGCGAAAGTTTTGGAGAAACTTGACTTTTTCTAAATTTGGTGGATCGCACACTTCTTTGGGGGGCACGGCTGCAATCAAACGGAAAAATATAAGAAGGCCTGCGCATCAACACGGAGGACACACAGAAATCTGAGAATTACCTTGTGATTGAGAGTGTGATTGAGAGTGAGAGTGAGAGTGAGAGTGTGATTGAGAGTGCGAGTGAGAATGCGATTGTGATAGCTCGGGGGTGGTCAGGAAGTAGAGGCTTCATCAAGAAGCTATTGTAAGCATTGATTCACATCTATAATATCAGAATTCTTCCTTCTCTACGTCATATTTGTTCTACTCTTCCGCATCAGATTCTCTTTTACCTTGTGCAATCTCTGCGTTCTTCTCTCCACTGTTATTTCTGAGTAATTGAAAGATTGTGATTGGGGATAGATTGTGATTGAGGAAACGCTACACTTTCCTAAATTGCAAAATCTAGAAGGACTTCATTTCCTTGGATGAATATCATTTTCTTCACTCATTGAAGTTGTACCTCAATGTGAAATGGTTTCATTTTATACCCATGAGATGAAATGCAAACTTCAAGTTACCAAAAATAGCAGATATTGGGCTCCAAATAGGAAATGCATGTGAAATGGATTTTATAATATCCTCTGTATCCCTTCCATTATCTTAATTTCAAACATTGTAAATATGATATGATGTATTTTAACATTGTGTATCATATTCAACAATTGAGTTGCAACTTGTAGTTGCAGTGCCATATATGCACATAAAGATTAGTTGGAACAACAACCAACATGAAAAATACATCATGGTTCGTAATCGTAAATTAACAAGCATGATGTATTTTGCATGTTTATTGATGGGGTGCTCTATTTCAAATGTTTTTGGAAATGGTCAAATTTTTGCATTGAGATACAATTACCAACCATGCTGTATTTTGCATGTTGGTGGTTAAGGTTTTGCATTGAAATAGTCAACCATGATGTATTCTGCATGTTGGTTGTGACTTATTTTTCGAAATAGTCAACAACCTACATGCAAAATACATCATATCTCGTAATTATACTTGAGTGCAAGAACTTGAGTATCTTTTAACATGTTTGAGCTTGCCAATGCATGATGCTAGATATATGTACACATTTGGATACTTCTAGTGTTGATCAAAGACTATAATAAAAATCAACAAAGAAAGATGAAATTTCTTACACAATCAATGTGATAGTGCATTGTTAAAGAAGAAGATTAAATTGAGTATAAAGTATTCAAATTACACCCTAGCATGAGTATGCTTGACAAAGTTTGTACAATTCTAAGAGTGTGAGTAGGGTGTTTGCAAAAATTCCTCTATAAATTATTCAAATTACACCCCACCATGAGTATTCTTGACAAAGTTTGTACACGTGTAGGAGTGTGAGTAGGGTGTTTGCAGTGAACTTCAACAAGCAATGAGATAATTTGATACCAATTACTAGAGTTGAAGGATCACAAATTCTCATTAATAGTCTGAGGAATCCAAAGCTTAGGAGCAAAAGAGAAAGTATATTGGTACGTTTATGATAAAGTAAAACATGTACTCCATTAGGGATATGAGAATATATACAAAATGGAGAGGGAACTTACTAAAGTGATAAAACATTTCCTTTATACCCGCAAGTGTGCTCATGCACATCTCTACCAAAACACACTAGACCAATGCTTGTCCCTACTACTATGCATAGTAGTCGCTTCATGTTATTACCAACCATTATGTGTTTTGCATGTTGGTTGTAAATGTTTTGCATTCCAATAGTCAACAACCATGATGTATTTTGTATGCTGGTTGTCAATTGTTCCAGAAACTAGTCAACAACCAACATGCGAAATACATCATGGCTAGTTATTCGACCATAGTGCAGAAAGTTGACCGTTTCTAGAAATGGCTAGAATCGAGCTTCCCAATGCATGATTGCTAGAACAACCTACACTTTTGGATGCTTCTACTAGTGATCAAAGACTAAAATGAAAAGCAATAAAGAAAGACTAAATTGCTTACATAGTTAATATGATAGTGCATTTGCTAAAAACAAGATTAAATTGACTATTGAATTGCAAAAATCCCTTAAAAAATTATTCAAATTACACCCCATTTTTAGTATGCTAAAAAAAAATTGTAGAATTCTAACATTGTGACTAGTAGGGTGTTGGAAATGAACCTCAACAAGGAATGAAGTACTTTGATACCGATTCCTAGAGTTCAAGAATAAACAATGCTCATGAATAGTGTGAGGAATCCAAAGCTTATGAGAACAATAAAGATTATATTGGTAAGTTTATAACATAGTAAAAAACGTAATCCATTAGGGTTGTGGGAATATTTACAAGGGGGAGAAGGAGCCTACGAAAGTGAGAACTACTTTCCCCTATATCCCCAAGTGTGGTCATGCACATCTTTAGCGAAATATACTAGCACAAGGATGGTCCCCAATACTATGCACAGTAGCCCGTGCATGTTCTCAATTTCTCTATATACCCCAAGCACACACACACACACACTATCCTGTTTTCTTAGAAACAATGTGTTAATGACACTTGTATGGTCAATGATGTGTTAAATAGTTAAAGAACCATTGACCCTTGGAGATCAAGTATCCAACAAAGGAGATGAATAAGAAGAGAATGGGAGGAAATATACTTTGAAAGGGAGGTTTTTTCTAATAAGAAGAGAATGCTTATAATGAATAATTAGGTCGTTTTATGCATGTAGAAGAACTTTTTGGTGGACAAGTTTCATTATCAGTCTCTAGACCTTAGTCGCATCATGTTTTTTAATGGAAATTTGAAGGTGAAAATGAAAGAATTAAAGAAAAATCTGTATGAGAGAAAGGTAGAACAAGTATACGAGAATAAAAGTGCATGTGTGAAATTCTTGTGAATCATGTTTTAAGTACCTCGTTCACGGTCCTACATTTAGATCATTATAACAAAATTCCTTGATTTTACTCTCTCTCTAGAATTTTGAAAGTTGGATCTCTCAAAAGTGGCATTTGGAGGTGGATTTTGACTTCGGACCTCTCTAACACTGTCGTACAGATCGCAAAATTGAATAAAAGTTTCTATCACAAGCTTAAGCTAATTTGTCACCATTTTTTAGTTACAGGGAAAAAGTTGGGATCCTACACGTGCATGGGATCACGAAGCTATGGTGGAAGTCCTATATGCAGACTCAAACGTGTTCTGGTCCAGTTCTATGGAAGGAATTTAGCGAACAAGCTGAAAAACCCTATTGTTCTCCACACTACCATATAGAAAAGAAGATGGAGCTCTACTATTTTCGACACCACGGAAGTGATAAGCATAACTTATATGTTGATGAGTACAAAGAGAAGTTCCTATGTCTTCATAAATATGCATTAGAGGTTAGTGGTAACACTCTAAAGAGTAGATTTTTTGAATGCCTTTGTGAGGAACTTCCCTATCAAGTCAAGGGATCTAGATGCATTGATTTTCTTGAAGGCCTTTGTGAGGAACTTTGAGAAGATGGAGAAGTTCAATTTGCAGAAGGGAAATAGAAGCACATTCATTGCAAGAGAACATAGGCCACAAAGACATGTTGCAATGAACATGAACAATTCAAAGAAGACACCATCTTCAAATAACCAAGGCAAGAATCCTTCTCAGGTGGAAAATCAAAGGAGGCATCAACCAATCCAGTGGCAAAAAGATCTTGATTTTATTGAGAGGGCTAAAAGACTTGGCTTGTGTTTTTGTTGTGGGGAGCAAGGGCATCGGGCATATGAGTGCCCAAATAAGGCAGTCATTCGATCCACACAATCAAAAGCGATAAACATCATCGAGGAGGGTACAATTATTGAGGAAGCAGATGATGGAGATAAGTGCCGTGACTCGACGTTATGTTGCATGGTGGTTAGTTCTTTCCCAAAGGCTTCTATAATCACGATTTTGGGTATGATTTCCGCACATAAAATCAGATTTCTCATCATTGAGGTAGTACCTTTTGTTTTCTATCTTTCAAATTGGTACAGAATCTAGGGATAGCCCTAAATATGCAGATAACAAAACCTATAGAGATGGCTAATGGACGATTACACTACACAAAAGGATATAATGAAAACCTTGAATTTACTCTTTTTGATAGATGTTTTCTTGGGAGTTTCCATGTAATTGCGATGAAACAAAGTGATGCAATCATAGGCATGGATTGGTTAGTTAAAAATTACGCGATGATTAATTGTGAACAAAGAATGATCACTTTAAAGCTAGATGATGAATCTATTCATATTCTAGGGGATGCCTATAACCCTAAACCTATCCTTATTTCTGCTATGCAGATAGTTAAAGGTATACATGATGGTTGTAGAACATTTATTGTGTATGTAAACAACGTGCATGAAAACAATAATGAGGAAAGTGTTTCGAATTATGTAGACAATCTTTTGAAATAATCCGCAGATGTATTTCCAAAAGAGTTGCCTGATATACCTCCACCTAAGCAGATTGACCATGCCATTGACCTATATCCAGGGACTGAATCATATTCTATAGCACCCTAGAGATTTAACATCAAGGAATTAAAGGAGCTTAAGATTTATATAGATGATCTTCTAAAGAAAGGCTTGATAAGATCAAGTGTCTCACCTTCAGGTGCACTTGATTTATTTAAGAAGAAGAAAGACGGCTCTTATATATTATGCATTGACTATAGGGGGGTGAATAAAAGAACAATTAAGAATAAGTATCCACTTCCTCATATAGATGACTGATTAGGTCAATTTAGGAGAGCGACTATATTCACTAAGATTGACTTAAGATCTGGATATCACCAAATTAGGATCAAAACAGAGGATATTCCTAAGACAACCTTTCGAACATGATATGGTCACTATGATTTTACGGTTCTACCTTTTGGATTAACAAATGCTCCTGCCACATTTATGTGCTTGATGAATAATATTTTTCACGATTAACTAGATGAATTCATCTTAGTATTTCTTGATGGTATATTTGTATACTCTAAGGATGATTCTAAACATGCGGTACATTTGAAGAAACCTTTGCAAACGTTTAGAGAACACAAATTTCATGGAAAAAAGAGTAAATGTTTCTTTGCTAAGGGAAAACTTATGTATCTAGGAAGAGTAATATCAAAAGAAGGAATCCTTATAGATGAAGAAAAAGTAAAAACAATAGTTGATTGGCCGATTCCTAAGCTTATAAGGGATGTTAGAAGTTTGCTTGGGTTCGCACAATAAGAAAGAGCACATATTAAGGATTTCTCTAAGATAGCTACTCCCCTCACAGAATTGACTAAAAAGAATGTAGGATTTTTGTGGAGTGATGCTTCTCAAAAATCATTTGAAACATTGAAACAAAAATTCATTGAAACTTTTGTTTTGAAAATACCAAAAATGGGAAAGCCTTTTGTGGTTGCATGTGATACAAGATTTAGTCAGATAGGATGTGTTCTTTCACAAGATGGTAGGGTGGTCGCATATGAGTCCAAAAAACTAAGAAAACATGAACTTAACTATCCTAGTCATGATTTAGAAATGCTTGTTCTTGTGCATGCACTTAAGCATTGGAGGCATCTATTGTTAGGGTTTAAGTTTGAATTCGAAACACATCATCAGAGTCTAAAATACATCTTCACACAACCATTGCTTAACAACAGGTAGAAGTGTTGGATTGAATTATTAAGTGAGTATGATTGTGACATTAAATATCTGGCTGGTAAGGAAAATAAGGTTTTTTATGCATTGAGCTGGAGACCTTTATGCAATCTTGTTTCTCTAATAAATTCTAATTTCTCAATCAAATTCAAGAAAGGTTTGTTGAACACAATGAAAACCATGCACACATCATAGAGCATAATATATTTTCTATTTTGCAAAAGTTTTCTGAACACAAGAAAAGCCATGCACGCTTCAAAGTATGTCGAAAGAAAACAATCAGCTTTTCTAAATGTCCCTACAGAAACCAAGTATGCATCATAGGAGATGTAGAAATATGCTCTTTTTTTTTTAAATAAAGGAAGTTCGGCCTTAGCCTAATCTCCCGGACTTTAATTATAATAAAGAGAAAAAGTTACAAGTGAATGGGACTAGTGCCCATGGGACCCCCCAAATCCCACAATGCAGGGGAGGAGTATGGCAAGCTACAGGGCATTACAAATGAGGTGGATAAAATTATCCTTGTGCTGCCATTTAGACATCACTGTATTTATCTCCTCGAAAACAACAAGTTGAAACCCAAATGGATCCCACATGAGGGTGATGTAGAAATATGCTTGCAGAGGGAGGCTTTGTGAGAATTAATTTGAGTAAATTTACTATATGAATTTCACACAAAGCAGCAAAAGAGAATCCGCTATTTTCTTCTTTATTATATGTTTATTGCAGTGTTGTGCGCTTTTGGATTACTCCCTTTTATAAGTTTTCCTGAATCCACATTTATTCGAGGCTTGTGATTCTTCACTGGAACGCATCTAGAGGGATTTGTTAGCATATTGTAGCGCCCGTCTCTCTCTCTCTCTCTCTCTCTCTCTCTCTCTCTCTCTCTCTCTCTCTCTCTCTCTCTCTCTCTCTCTCTCTCTCTCTCTCTCTCTCTCTCTCTCTCTCTCTCTCTCTCTCTCTCTCTCTCTCTCTCTCTCTCTCTCTCTCTCTCTCTCTCTCTCTCTCTCTCTCTCTCTCTCTCTCTCTCTCTCTCTCTCTCTCTCTCTCTCTCTCTCTCTCCCCGCCGCATCGTCGCTCTCTCTCTCTCTCTCTCTCTCTCTCTCTCTCTCTCTCTCTCTCTCTCTCTCTCTCTCTCTCTCTCTCTCTCTCTCTCTCTCTCTCTCTCTCTCTCTCTCTCTCTCTCTCTCTCTCCGCAACCCCCGCCACCAGGTCCCTCTCTCCCCCACCCCCACCAGTCCATCTCTCCCCCGCCGATCCCTCTCTCTCCCCCCGCTATCACCGCAAGAACTCCCCCTGCTATCCCGGCTACCTCCTCAGCCCCCCCCCCCCACATGCTGCTCCGACCTCCCCCACCCGCGAACCCCGCAACCCTCCCCTAGGCTTCCTTTTCCCCCACCGGCAGCCTCCCGCACCCCCCCAATGCTCTCCCCTCACCTCTCACACCCGGTTTCGGTGGGCAAAGGTCTTGATCTCGAAACACTGCTTTCATGAAAGGATTTAACAAGTTTCAGGATGAAGATTCGATTTGTAGTTCTCTATCAGAGTTTTTTTTTTGTGAATGTGGGATTCAAAATATACGTATTCCTACTAACAGGGAGACAGGAAACATCAAGGGTTTTGTAAATGTGGATTTCAATGGACGATTCAGACACGTTCCATTCCTGAGAGTAGCAACTGCCAAAAAGACTTTTGAAAAATTGGGAGAACTGCTTGCAGGGCCAGATATTTTTGCGGATCTGGCTAAAGAACAACCTTTCTCACCAGGGAGTAAGGGTAATAGAGATTTGAAAAGTCCAAGGGGTGGATTTAGTCCCGCAATCCCCCTCCAACCCTGCCATCCCCTCTTCTCTTCCCCCACCACCCCTACGGCCCCCACCACCACCACAACCCCTTCCAACCCCGCTGCTCTCCTCTCCTCTCTTCCCCCCCACCCCCGTGGCCCCCACCACCACCATAACCCCCTCAAACCCCGCCCTCCCCTCCTCTCTCCCCCCTACACCCCCGTGGCCCCCACCACCACCGCAACCCCCTCCAACCCCACCCTCCGGTCCTCTCTTCCCCCACCACCCCCGCGGCCCCCACCACCACCGCAACCCCCTCCAACCCCGCCCCACAACCCACAACCTCCAACCACTCCACCCACACCTCCCACCGCTCCACCCACACCTCCCACACCACCCACCATCTCCCACCACTCAAATGTAATGGTCAAAAGCTACTTCAAGAATTATGTGGATTATGTGAAGGATGTGTTTTTGAGGGTCACTCCAATATCACGGGTGGCACATAAAGAGGATCCCAACTTGCAGGCAAGTGTAAAAGTGTAAGTGGTAAAGGTGAAAGTGGAGAAATGACTATTGCTGCCAACCATTCATGATGATTGCCTATTTTGGAGAATCCAATTCAAAACTCATGGCATATTTGATCTACCCCTCGGATTTCGGGGTAATCGATCAGCGCATGATCAGTGGATGTGAGGAATCGGCAAGGCCCTCTTGGCCTATTGGAGCTTATAAAAGCAATGGATTAGTACTCATTGGGGATATATATAGACATGTATAGAGTTTATCTCCAGCATCTCTTTTGGTCCTCTCCTTGCACTCTGTGGCTACAAGCCTACTGTAGGAAGCCACTTTATGGTGAGGATACACACCGTGGGCTTCCTAGTGGAGGGCTAATAGTACTGTAGTGTAAAGAAGTGGCTTGGTTTTCTCATTCAGTTTGAGTTAGTGGTATTTCCGTGCTCTTCCGTTAGAGCAAGCCTTCATACCTTTGTATTAACCATTGCAAGTCTTCATCTAATTGTGTTCAGTGCAAGTCTTCATCTAGTTGTGTTCATTTTACTGGACGAATCTCTTGTATTGATTCCATTTTGTTCTAGATTGACATATAAGCACAGAGCATCAGCTTTTGTAGCATTTCCTTTGCCTACGTTGTAATCATCTGAATGAACTAAGGAGTGGTTTGGTCTCCCACTATTGCCATTTGACATTAATCTCTTCCCTGAGTATTTACAATTCTGTGCAATTATTGTTATCTGCCTGCTAATAGAGGTGTTAAAGGGTATATTTCCCTAAGGAGAACCTCCCTTGAGTAGGCAAAGTACTGGAGTTCATGGTGCATGCTCCTGCTAAAAGTAGATACCCCAGTACCTTCTCGACAGTTTGGCATGCCTAGTGGGACACTTGCATTTCTGTGAGGGGCCTTGAGGATAGTAAATAGTCGTTTTTTCAATATTTTTGCCCTATTGCATTTGCAAGTAGGTACATGACCCATACGCGAGCAGATAAGGAGCCTCTCCGTGTACGAAGGAGCCTTAAAAAGTCAGCTTTATCTTCGAATAGTGAACCCAGCTTGTCTCTATCCTCTTTGAATTTATCTATTAATTTGGGTGCGACACCATTGTCAAAGGAAAAGCATAGGAGAACATTGGACTTCTCCTTAGATACATAAGAGGAAACACCACTGGCAATGGAGGATCTCTCTCATTTACTCTCCAGACTCAATATTAAATTCCCTACCTTTAAGGGACAAGCTTATGAAGATGCTGATGATCATGTGAGGAGCTTCATCTCCTTATGCCGTGGACGTGGTCTGCTAATTAGAGAGGATGCCATGTTGGTACTCTTTCCATCTACATTGTAAGGCCTTGCTGACAAATGGAACAGTCAATATGTAGATGGCCATTTTGTTACATGGGAGGCTCTAAAGACGGCATTCTCAGAGTCATTTCGACCTAGTGACTCCTCGGAAAGAGCTCTAGACCAACTAGAGAACCTAAGGCTAAGATCAAAAGAATTCTTCCATGAACTTCACACTAGGACAAAAGAACTTGTTGCACATCTTCCACATGCTCCACGTGATTTCTTGATTAAAAAATGGATAGAAAAAGCTTTGCCCAAGTCATATCAGCAAAAGCTATGTGAGTCTCTTAGATTGGATGCAACGTCAATGACTTTGTTGCAGCAGCGTCACACATTAAAGAAGCTAGGCAACATTTTGAAGGGGATACACAACCAAATTATGCAGCAGAACTAGACCCTATTGGGCAACTGAGGAAACAATTGGAGGCCCTGAGAAATGCAACAAAATCAGCAAGAAGAGAAGGTCTTGCCACCGCTGTGTCGAACTAATGATGAAGTAGCCCAACTTCACCGTGAGTTAGAAGATTTGCGGACCACTCAGGATATAAGAAGGCAGATTTGCTATGCTATATGTAACAACAATGGACATTCCAATGCTAATTTTCCTAACAAGATAAGCTTTCAATTTTGTGGAAAGGATGGCCACGAAGCTAGAGACTGTTACTACCTCAAGGGTACACAACAATGAGGTAACCCTCAAGCTCTAGATTCCTATTATGCTAGTCAAATGCACCTAATAGAGAGGAGAATCATACAACGAAGCCTATATATAATAGGCCATTGATGTGTTATCGTTGTGGTGAGTATAGCCATATGCAAAATAGGTGTTCCCTTCCAGAAGATGCACCTCCTTGTCAGCATTGTCCAGAGGCTAAGGATCACTACACTAAAGATTGCCCAAGAAACCGTCCTGCTCCAATCCACATGATTGCAGTCTCTCCAGAAGAAGAAGGTATGACCACTCAGTCTTATGTTGTTTCATCCTCTGCAATGCCCATGATGACTAGAGCTAGACAAGCAGCAGCAATCCATGGAGAGGAACAACAAGGACTCCAGGATAAAGACGAGGAAAAGAAGGCTGGGTGGAAGGGCCAAGCAATCATTGAAGGAGCTTATGAAAGAATGGCTACTTCATTAAGGGACCAACCAACAAGCCTGCAAGAAGACACACATGAGGTAAACATTGAACAGATGTTGAAAGATATTCATCACAAGGTTAGTCTGTACGAACTCATAAAGATGGATTCAAAAATAAGAAGTGACTTATTAAAACTTATACACTCTGCTCACTTGAGCCAACCACCTAGCATAGATGGTTTCATGGTTGATTTTCCGCCTGCACCCCTGGCGGACTACCAAAGCTCAAGGTTATCTGTTTTTATAAAGGATGAAGCTCTCACAGGTGTGATCATAGATGGAGGCTCTAGCATTAATTTGATGCCAGATTTCACAATGCGGAAACAAAATTTGAACCCCACCAAGATGGCACCATTCATAGTCACCCTAGCAGATCAACATCGAGTTGCGCGAGTTGGCATTATTGAAAAGGTACTAATGATAGTACAAGGTTGTCACTTTATTCTAGATTTTGTTGTTATTGCACTTCCACAGGAGACTTCTTACCCATTACTCCTCAGGAGACCTTGGCTAAGGAAAGCAAAAGCTTTGCAAGATTGGGGCAAAAACAAACTGTGGATCTCAAAAAACACCAATAGCCAACTGCAACTACATTTGGAAGAAGGATTCGACTCAAGGAAAACTACGGGGTATACTGTGGATACTCAGGTAATGCCCTCTTTACCCCAAGAAGATGATACATTATTGAATTGGATAATGGAAAGTATAGAGTGTTGCACGGTGGAAATCAATGAAATAGAGGAAGAAGTTGTAGAGGAAGGAGTTGTAGAAAAGGGCCATGAAGTTCAAAAGGAACTAGAGGATGTGACTTTGCACTTGAGTACAAACATTGAAAGGGAAACAACTATAGGAGTTTCAGAATAGGAAATTTATGAGCCTGAATGCAGAGAAGATCTCCATTTTCGGATATACCGTAAGGATGGACTAGAGAACATATTGTAGAATATAAGCTAAATTCCACTCCTGCATACAGTGGAGATGATTTCTCAAGTAAGACCAGTCCTGAAACACTTGTTCAAGAAGTAAATCTAGGAGATGAAGAGAATTCTCAAGTAGTCCACTTGGCCTCTTGGCTATGGCATTATTTCCCTTTACTAGAGAAGGTAACTTCTTTAATTTTTTCTTATAAAAATGTCTTCACATGATCCTACAAAGATCTAATAAGGATACCAGAGGAGCTTGGATTACACAGAATACCCTTAGTTGAGTGAGTTGCACCTGTAAGAAGTAGGCCATATCGACTCAATCCAAAGTATGCAGAGGCGGTAAAGTTGGAAATTACAAAACTAGAAGAAGCAGGTATAATTGTTCCAGTAGAACATTCAAGGTGTCTTTCTTCTATGGTTATAGTACCCAAGAAAAATAGTGGAAAAAAAAGAGTCTGTGTTGATTTTCGCGCCTTAAATAAAGGGACTATTCAAGATGGATTTCCTCAGCCCTT
Source organism: Ceratopteris richardii (assembly GCA_020310875.1). NCBI lineage: Eukaryota > Viridiplantae > Streptophyta > Polypodiopsida > Polypodiales > Pteridaceae > Ceratopteris > Ceratopteris richardii. The sequence continues at coordinate 148,644,704 of CM035406.1, read as the reverse complement.
TACAGACCATGTACTTGAGGAAGTAGCCGGTCACACTTTGTATAGCTTCTTGGATGGTTTTAGTGGCTACAATCAAAAAGTGATCCATCCTAATGATAGGGACAAAACAACCTTCATTACTCCATGGGGCACTTATGTCTATACCCGCATAGCTTTTGGTTTGAAGAATGCACCAGCTTCATTTAACAGAACAATGTATGCGAATGGTTGACAACCTTTCTACGCATTTTCATGGATGACGTCTTAGTGTTTTCAGGCAGAGATAGAGCAGCAGCAGTTCAACATTTCCATGAACATTAGGAAAATCTAAAGGAAATGTTTGAGCAATGTCTGAGAATAGGCTTGAAGTTAAATCCTCCTAAATGTTACTTTTCAGTCACTAACGACACTCTTCTTGGTCACATAGTATCTGCTAAAGGGACAACGGTGTATCCTGCAAAGGTTATTGCTATCCTTTCCATGCCTATTCCACAAAGCTCAAAGCAAGTGCAAAGCTTTTTAGGCCATGCAAGATACCATAGAAGATTTATAGGAATGTATTCAGAAATAGCTAAGCCCTTATCAAGGCTTACCAGTAAAAAGGTCCCTTTCCCATTGAGTGTTGAAGCTGAGCAAGCATTTTGTGAACTAAAATTGAGGTTATGTACTGCTCCACTTTTAAGCGTTCCTAATTGGTCATTGGAGTTTCCTGTGAATACAGATGCTAGTCTGCATGCTGTTGGTGTGGTTCTAGCTCAACCATCATCACACAAGGTTGATAGACCTATCTCCTATGCCAACAGATTACTCACCAAGGCAGGAAGGAACTACAGTATGACCGAAAAGGAAGGTTTGGCTATTCTATTTGCTCTCCAGAAGTTTCCGCATTACCTTCTCGGGGTACATTTTATAGTCATATCTGACCATCAGCCCTTCAAATACTTGATAAACAAACCTAGAGTAGTTGGAAGGGTTTGGAGATGGTTACTCTTGTTTCAAGAATTCAACTTTAATATTCATATTAAGCCATTTAGAGAGCACTACATGGAAGATCAAGTATACAGGACTGCAATGAGCGAGACGGCAATAGGTATTAATGATGAATTGGTGGATAGTAATTTTTTCCTAGTAGCAATTCAGACTCATTGGTATAATGGAATTCTCAATTTTCTTACTACTGGAAAACTCCCAAAGCATTTGATACCTATAGAAAGAGAAGATTACTCCTTAAAACCAAGGCATACTCACTCATAAATGGGAATTTATATAGATATTGTCACGATGATATCTTGAGAAAGTGTGTTTATCCAGAGGAGGTAAATCTTTTGCTAGAGGCTGCACAGAGTGAAGGACATCTAAAGGGGGAAGAATTGGCTCCCAGAATCATCCACAAAGGACTATGGTGGCCTCATATTTACAAGGATGCGATCAAGTTTGCTAAAGAATGCCACATTTGCCAGAGATGTGCTCCTATGCCAACAAGATTAAATTTCCAACCATTACTCATATCCACATGATGGTTCCAATTTGAACGATGGGGTCCTGATTTCATAGGACCAATTAGTCCTAATGGTCAACCTAGGGGTAAGAAGTATATATTGATGGCCACATGTTATGCAACTAAATGGATTGAGGCTAAAACTACTCTAGATTGTAGAGCTTTAAGAGTAGCTAAGTTTTGGTATAGATGTAGTTTTTCAAGATTTGGTTGCCCACTGGAAATCACTAGTGATAGAGGCACACATTTTGTAAATCAATTGCTCCAATTTATATTTGACAGGTATAAGGTTTTTCATAAAAAGTCTTATGCTTACTATCGGAGGGCAAATGGCCACGCAGAAAGCTCCAATAAAATTTTGATCAGATTGATGCGCAAATTATCTTTTGAGCATCAAAGCTTTTGTCCACAAGCATTGATTGGTGCAATTTGGGCTTTCAAAACTACAAAGATGGGAAACAACTAGCGAGAGTCTATTTCCCTTAGTATATGGAAAAGAGGCATTAGCACCATTCGAATTTATTATCAAAAGAGTTGGATCCAAAACCATTGGAATTGAATCTCCCATTAGGAAACTCGTGGCATTAAAAGAATACAGAGAAGGAGCAATGCAAAAACTTCAGGTAACACAAGAAGAGCGCAAGAGACTACACGATAGGTATCTTACGTCCAATCAAGTACAAGAAGGATCCTTAGTTTTGGTGCATCATATCCCAGGAGTTTCAACCAAATTGGCACCCAAATCGATAGGATCATATAGAGTGATAAAGGTATTACCACATGGAGAAGTACATTTGGAGGATTTGCAGGGTAAGAGGATACCCTTGGTCAATATATCTCGGGTGAAGAATTACCGGAAATAAGTCAAAGTGGAAGAACTTCATTCAATGTACAAACCACATCTCATTCAGTCTTTACAGTTACTTTGGCCTATTCAATAAGCGAATAAAAAGGAAAAGTTGCACTGGGACAGTGCAAAGACTTGATGTGGGGGTCTGTAGTGCCTCTCTCTCTCTCTCTCTCTCTCTCTCTCTCTCTCTCTCTCTCTCTCTCTCTCTCTCTCTCTCTCTCTCTCTCTCTCTCTCTCTCTCTCTCTCTCTCTCTCTCTCTCTCTCTCTCTATCTCCCCCCATCTCCTCGTTGGTCCCTCTCTCTCTCTCTCTCTCTCTCTCTCTCTCTCTCTCTCTCTCTCTCTCTCTCTCTCTCTCTCTCTCTCTCTCTCTCTCTCTCTCTCTCTCTCTCTCTCTCTCTCTCTTTGTGCAACCCCGCCCCCCGGTCCCTCTCTCCCCCACCCCTACCACTCCCTCTCTCCCCCTTCCCTGCTAATCCCTCTCTCTCCGCCCACTATGCCCGCACGAACTCCCCCCGCTATGCTCGCTACCTCCTCAGCCCCCCCCCCCCCCTGCACGCTGCTCCAGCCTCCCCCACCCACCCCACGAGCGAACCCCACAACCCTCCCCCACGCTTTGTTTTCCCCCACCCTCAGCCTCTCGTAGCCCAACCCACTCCGCGCCTCCCTCACTCGCCCACCCACAGCTTCCCCCCCCCCCCCCCCCCCAATGCTCTGCCCTCACCTCCCACACTCGGTTTCGGTGGGCAAAGGTATGGATCTCGAACCATTGCTTTCATGAAAGGATTTAACAAGTTTCAGGATGAAGATTCGATTTGTAGTTCTCTATAAGAGTTTTTTTTTTGTGAATGTGGGCTTCAAAACATATGTATTCCTACTAATAGGGAGATAGGAAACATCAAGGGTTTTGCATATGTGGACATCAATGGAGGATTTAGACACATTGCATTCTTGAGAGCAGTAGCTTCCAAAAAGGCTTTTGAAAAATTGAGAGAAGTGTTGGCAAGGCGAGATATTTTTGCGTATCTAGCTAACGATCAACTTTTCTCACTAGGGATAAGGGTAATAGAGATTTCAAAAGTCCAAGCGATGGATTTAGTCTCGCAACCCCCCTCCAACTCCGCCCTCCCCTCCTCTCTTCCCCCACCACCCCCGGGGCCCCCACCACCACCACAACCCCCTCCAACCCCGCCCTCCTCTCCTCTCTTCCCCCACCACCCCCACGGCCCCCACCACCACCGAAACCCCCTCCAACCCCGCCCTCCCCTCCTCTCTTCGCCCACCACCCCCGCGGCCCCCACCACCACCGCAACCCCCTCCAACCCCACCCTCCCCTCCTCTCTTCCCCCACCACCCCCGTGGCCCGCACCACCACCACCACCCCCTCCAACCCCCCCCTCCCCTCCTCTCTTCCCCCACCACCCACACGGCCCCCACCACCACCGCAACCCCCTCCAACCCCGCCCTCCCCTCCTCTCTCCCTCCACCACCCCCTCTACCGCCACCACCATCGCAACCCCCTCCAACCCTGCCCTCCGCTCCTCTTTTCCCCCACCACCACCACAACCCCCTCCAACCCAGCCCTCCCCTCCTCTCTTCCCCCACCACCCTCGTGGACCCCAGCACCAGCGCACCCCTCTCCAACCCCACCCTCCCCTCCTCTCTCCTGCGACCACCCCCGGGGCCCCCACCTCCACAACAACCCCCTCCAATCCCGCCCTCCCCTCTTCTCTCCCCCTCACCACCCCCCCAGCCCCCACCACCACCGCAACCCCCTCCAACCCCGCCCTACCCTCTCTCCCCCCCCACCCCCACAACCTCCACCCACACCTCCCACACCCCCCACAACCTCCCACTACTCCACCCACACCTCCCACACCCCCTACAACCCACAACCTCCCACCACTCCACCCACACCTCCCACACCTCCCACAACACCCACACCTCCCACCGCTCCACCCACACCACCCACCATCTCCCACCACTCAAATGTAATGGTCAAAAGCTACTACAAGAATTATGTAGATTATGTGAAGGATGTGTTTTTGAGGGTCACTCCAATATCACAGTGCGCACATAAAGAGGATCCCAGATTGCAGGCAAAAGTGTAAAAGTGTAAGAGGTAAAAGTGAAAGTGGAGAAATGACTGTTGCCGCCAACCATTCGTGACAACGATTGCCTATTTTGGAGGATCCATTTCAAAACTCGTGGCATATTTGGTCTACCCCTCCACTTTTGGGGCAATGGATGGGCGCATGATCAGTGGATGCGAGGAATCGGCAAGGCCCTCTTGGCCTATTGGAGCCTATAGAAGCAATGGACTAGTACTTATTGGGGATATATACAGACACGAATAGAGTTTATTTCAGGCATCTCTTTTGGTCCTCTCCTTGCACTTTGTGACAACAAGCCTATTGTAGGAAGTCACTGTGTGGTGAGGATACAAAGCATGGGCTTCCTAATGGAGGGGTAATAGCACTGTAGTGTAAAGAAGTGGCTTGGTTTTGTCATTCAGTTTGAGTCAGTGGTATTTTTGTGCTCTTCCGTTAGAGAAAGTCTTCATACCTTTGTATTGAGCAGTGCAAGTATTCATCTAATTGTGTTCAGTGGAAGTCCTCATCTAGTTGCGTTCATTTTATTGGACGAATCTTTTGTATTGATTATATTTTGTTCTGGATTGACATATAAGCACATAGCATCAGCTTTTGTAGCATTTCCTTTGCCTACATTGTAATCATTTGAATGAACTAAGGAGCGGTTTGGTCTTTCACTATTGTCAGTTGACATTAATCTTTTCCCTGAGTATTTACAATTCTGTGCAATTATTGTTATCTGTATGCTCACAGAAGTGTTAAAGGGTATATTTCCCTAAGGAGAACTTTGCTTGAGTAGGCGAAGTACTGAGTGCATGGTGCATGCTCCTACTAAAAGTAGATACCCCAGTACCTCCTTGACACATATAGTGCTAGTAATATATTATAAAATTAGGTATACCAAGCGATTTTCTTCTTTATTACATGGGTTTTGCATTGTTGTGTCCCTAAATGTATACAAGTATTAATATCATTGCCGCATTTAAAACTCCGAGAAGGATTTTTACTACTTGTAGTTGTGTATTTGAGCATAGAGAAACTTTCATAGAAATCATTTAACGTTTGTGGATTACACATTATATTGTCCATTTACATCATGGATATTCATTTTGTACATAGAGAAGCTTTTATAGAAATTGAACAAAAGAGCCAATTGACGAATAGCCTTATATATCTGTTGATATATTTAGGTAGTGATGTGTGTGAACACTCTAGGACCGCCGGGGCACTTTTTTCCCTCTTTAGGAGGTTTTTTTCCCCGGCTTGTATATACGCCTATTGCCCTAATGGGCTACTTATCTTTGTACATTCTCTAGTAATACATTCAGTATTGTGTGTTTGTGCTCCAAGCTTCTTCTTCTTCCTTGTGCTCTTCGCGTGCTTTCGCAGACCTCTATCTCCAACAATTGATATCAGAGCAGGTCGTCGCTTCTTCTAGGGCACCGTCGACACTCCTCTGTTTGCAGTCTCAGATTCGCACGATATTTGGTGAGCATACTCAGGGTGCCAAAATCGCGATCTGAGCTCGTTTCGGCCTCCGAACGCACTATCACAACGCTTGTGCAGGCTATTTCTTCCTTTTGTGCCAAAGGTATATACCAGTTTATGTTCGCTAGTTTAAGCGTCTCAAAGTCTGCTACAGGTCTAGCAGAACTCGTCTGGGCAGTTCTGTTCAACTTTTTGAGATACAGTCAATTTTCTGCATCAAGGTATTTTAGTCACTGGCCATGGCTGAAAGCAGTGATGTATTCCGTATGTTGGCTGTTGAGGATAAGTTGGATGGTACCAACTACCCATTATGGGCTTATATGTTGCAACATGTACTGGTTGCAAAATGATTGTGGAACATTGTGCAGGGTGTTGAAAGACGTCCTGTTACACCTGTAACGACAAGTACTGCAAATACAAGTGTTGGAGTTGATGAAGATGGTGTCGAAGATGATATTCCGCAGATTCCTATTCGTGCTGTTGTTTTTGTTGCACCTACTGCAGAGTAGATTCGTTGGGATGGCAGAGAAGCCCAGGCACATGCATTGATAGCTTTGTCTATCAAACGTTCGATTATTCCTCACATTCGCTCTTGCAGAACAACAAAGGATGCTTGGGATACACTTACCACTTTGTACCAGGCTAGGAATGAGACTCGTGTTGCTTACCTCCGAAAATAGTTGGAGAGTGAGCACATGAATCAAGGTGATTCTATGGACAATTTTCTTACAAAGATCAAAGACCTGAAGGAACAATTGATTTCTGCTGATGAGGTTATACCAGATAGCTCACTTGTGCAGACCGTTTTGAATGGTCTTCCTGATTCATATTAGAGTTTTGCCTCTACTCTTCGGTTGATGATGAAAGGCAATCCGAATGCCTTGTCATTTGAGGAATTAGTCTCTGTTCTGTTGCAGGAAGATCACTCCGGCAGAACAGGTCCATTATGCGTGTTGCAGATCAAGCTTTCCTGGCTAGTAAAAAGGGCAAAGGAAAATGGAGCTCTTCTACTCGTAAGCAGAAATCTGCAAATGCTGCACAATCGAAGAACATGGATAAAGATGAGAAGAAATCAGAAAAGCAGAAATTGTTCTACAAGTATTGTAAAGGAAATGATCATATTATAAAGAACTGTCCAAAACTGGCTGCTAAAGAGGCAAAGAAGAAAGAGGTTGGAATGGTTGTTGTAGAGGCCTCTACATCAAAAACAGAGTCTGCAAATCTTGTGGAGGAAGAAGAATGGGCGTTTACTATTGTCTGTAGTTTTTACCCATCTTCTCATGATTAGTGCATGTCTGCAGTAGACTCAGATGTTTGGTACTTTGACAGTGGGGCGACCAAACATATTACCTCGCAGTGCAGTTTCTTCGTTGATGATAGGTGTACAGTCCATGATCTTTCAAATGGCGATGTGATTATTGCTTCTGGCATTTTATGTCGTGGGCTGTATAAGCTCATAGACTATGAAAGATCTGTGAATGATTTGGCATGTGCAGTTCATGATTCTCAGGCTATGTCAGATGCAAAGCTTTGGCATGCACGCTTTGGTCATTTGAATTTTGCTAGTTTGTTACGCCTGCAAAAATCTGACATGGTGTCCTCTTTGCCCAAACTTGAGGCACCTGGAAAACATGTTTGTGAAGGCTGTATTTTGGGCAAAATGCAGTGTTCTTCCTTTCCAAAAGATGGTTCAGTTCGGGCTACACAGAAATTGAAGCTTGTACATAGTGATGTCTGTGGTCCTATGCAGACACCCTCTTTTGGAAATTACCTTTACTTGGTGACTTTCATTGATGATTTTTCCAGGCATGCATGGGTATATCCACTCAAAGCAAAGTCTGAAGTATTCATGTGCTTCAAACAGTTTTTGGTTTTGGCTGAAAATCTGTCAGCATGTAAAATGGGCACCCTCCGTTCTGATCAAGGGGGGGAGTATATGTCTTCAGATTTTAATGCATTTCAGGCTGAACGTGGGATAAAACACCAGTGTACAGTGCCATATACACCTCAATAGAATGGAGTTGCTGAATGAAAGAACAGGTCACTCATGGAGATGGCGAGGTGCATGGTCAAAAGTCAGGCTTTACCACATAGTTTCTGGCTTGAGGTTGTCATGTGTGCAGCATATGTACTGAACAGGTGTCCCACTAAAGCGTTGCAGTCTATCACTCCATATGAGGCTTGGCATGACCGCAAGCCATCTGTTGCTCATCTGCGTGTTTTTGATTGTTTGGCATATGCATTAGTGCCTGAACAACATCGCAAAAAGTTCTGAAAGTAAAGGCTATCGTCTATATCATCCACAGACTAAACACATTCTGGTTAGCCGTGATGTTGTCTTTGTGGAAGATTCTATTCAGCCATTGCTTTCATGTACTAAGGAGACATCTGTTAGCTCCAAAGACATGTATGATACTTTGATGCCTCTTTTTACAGGTGGACAAGCTAGTGCTGGTCCTAATGAGGCAACTTCTCAACCTTTGCATGTTTCATATGATGATGCAGATCATTCCATTTCTGATGCAGATTTACATGATGCACTTGTTGATGAGAGAGCTGATATTGAGCAGGCAAAAACTATGCTAAAATGGCTGGTGTAGACTTTCTGTGACAACAAATTAGATGCACCTTTGTCATATCGTACTCGTTTAGGCTCTCATAGTGCCTCCTTTGCATCAGATTACTATGCTATGGCTACATCTAGTCTGTGTGATGAGAATGAGCCTGTTTCTTTTGATGAAGCACAAAATTCAGAAAATTGGATGGCTGCTATGCAATCTGAATATGATGCTATAATGAAGAATGGTACATGGTCTTTATGTGACTTGCCTCCTGGCAAGAAGGCCATTGGCACTAAGTGGGTATACAAGCTGAAGCGTAAACCTGATGGTACAGTTGACAGGTATAAGGCTACGCTTGTTGCAAAGGGTTATGCACATGAAAGAGGCATTGATTTTGATGAGACCTTTGCACCTACATGCCGTATGACTACTGTTCGGAGCATTTGTGCACTTGGAGCCCATCATGGTTGGAATGTACATCAGTTGGACATTAAAACAACATTTTTGAATGGTGACTTGCATGAAGAAGTGTATGTTTTTCAGCCCCGTGGCTTTGTGCAGAAAGGGCATGAAAACCAGGTTTGCAGGTTAAAGAAGGCATTATATGGTTTAAAGCAAGCACCACGTGCTTGGTATGAGAAGATACATGCCTATCTGATTGCACATGGTTTTGAGAACACTCCAACTGAAAGCACCTTATATGTTAAATCTACTAATGATGTGCTTCTGATCATTGTTGTCTATGTTGATAACATGCTGCTCACTGGTCCTATTGAGACACATATTGCTGATTTTAAGGCTGATTTGCATGCCTCATTTGAGATGTCTGATTTGGGGCATTTGCATCACTATTTGGGCATTCAGTTTATGCACGTTGATGGTGGAATGGCTTTGTGTCAAACGAAATATATTGACACATTATTGCAGCGTTTTGGCCTTGAAGACTGTAAGACTATTACCACTCCTATGGAGACAGGTTTACGATTGAGTCTTCATGATGCTGGAGATGCATTTGATGCTGTTCTCTATCAGCAGGCTGTTGGATGCTTGATTTACTTATGCATTACTCGGCCAGATATTCAGTTTGCTCTCTCACAGATGAGCGGGTTTATGCATTGCCCAGGAGTCACGCATTGGAAAGCGGTTAAGCGCATCTTTCGCTACTTGAGTGGTACTCGGCTACTTGGGTTGTTTTATCCCAAGGGGGGATCACTTCCGCCAGATTTGCATGCTTTTTCTGACTCAGATTGGGCTGGTTGCTATGACACTCGTGTGTCCACCAGTGGTTTTTGCTTCATACTTGGTAGCTCATGTATATCTTGGTTGAGCAAGAAGCAGCCTACTGTGGCCACTTCCAGTTGTGAGGCTGAGTATAGGGCATCTTTAACAGCGACTGTTGAGTGTGTGTGGCTCAGACGCCTTATGGCTGATTTGGGTGTTGGCCAGTCTTGTGCCACCACCATCTTCACTGACAGTCAGAGTGCATTGGTAGTTGCGAGGAACCCTGTGTTCCATGCTCGCACTAAGCACATTGAGGTGCATTATCACTATGTCAGGGAGAGGTTCTCTGCTGGGGAGATCAGCTTGGCATATGTGCCCATGCAGGAGAACATTGTAGACCTTTTCACGAAGGCTCTGCCTAGGGAGAAGTTTGAAGCTTTCCGCAAAGCTTTGGGCTTACTTCCTTTTGTGGAGTGATTTCCAAATAGCTAGGCACTTCCTTATACATGAGTGTCAACTCCTTGTTCACCGTATCACTCCCAGGGGGGATTTGTTGATATATTTAGGTAGTGATATGTGTGAACACTCTAGGACCGCCGGGGCACTTTCTTCCCTCTTTAGGAGGTTTTTTTCCCCCGGCTTGTATATATGCCTATTGCCTTAATGGGCTACTTATCTTTGTACATTCTCTAGTAATACATTCAGTATTGTGTGTTTGTGCTCCAAGATTCTTCTTCTTCCTTGTGCGGTTCGTGTGCTTCTGCAGACGTCTATCTCCAACAATATCCTACCTTATTGTCGAAAGCGAAAGAGAATTGAAGGGTACTCTCATATAGCTTGCCATTTTGCAACCAAAATATACTTCTTAAAAACCCATTTATCCTTTTGAAAATGTATCTCTATAGAAGAATAGTTTTCAAAGAGATCCGTCACTATGGGAAATTTATGCTAAGGATAAGAAAAAAAACTACTTGAAATAAATATAACATTCATGGTTACCCAATTTGGCATCTAAATAACCATTATGTGCTTCCTTCTCATTCATGGGATAGCATTAAATCATAGGTAATAAACTTGAGGAAGTAAATAAAAAAAGAAACACACGAAGAAGGTAAAAGTGGGTAATAGTTACTAAGAAGGCAGATGTTGAATTTGTTATAAAAACACCTCACAAGGACTATCCATAGGAAACCAGAGCTTTAAGGAATTTCATCATACAAGTAGAAGGACAACAAATAATCTTAGAAAACAAAATCTGTAAGAATTGCATCATACAAAGAGTCCTCTATAGAAAACGAAAGCTTTCTGGAATTGCATCATACAAGTAAAAGGACCACAACATAGCTTAGAAGCAATCGTAGACATTCATGTTAGTATAGACCCATTTCATGTCATGTGCATAGAGAAACACCATAGGCATGTAAGTAATCCTCATAGTTCTCTAAGCATTAATTTCCAATTGACATAAAAATAATAGAAAAGAATTTAAGGGATTGAAAATAAATAAACCAGACAGTAAGAAAAATTGCTATGATAACCAATATCATAGTTCAAAGAATAAGATGAAGTTTCGTAGTCGATTAATAGAGAATTAAAGCAGATCATATGGTCTCATATGGTGACGGCCAACATCGTTAGAGAAAGAAATTGGTGAAAATGAAGGGAATACAGTGGCATAGAGTGATAACTGCAAGCATAGAGTAGGAAATTATTTATTGGCTTATAGATTAAGAAAGTACTAAAACGTATGCCATGGATTTGAGAGTGCTCATCTTTTTCAAAAGAAAATGATGATCAAAGTGTATACAATGATAAAGAAATGTTATTTAAATCTTGGACTTCGAGGTTGACAAAAAAGCAATCCGTTGTGATCAATTCTAGTTCTGGATTTGAGTGTACCTCTTAGATCTGATGGTTCCATTTCGACACGCAATTTCATTTCCATTCAAAGTTCATTCTTTTTTTTGAGCAAGTTTAGTATATTAGTTTCACACAATTGGGTGTACGAGGTTATTTTCTTCTTTATTACATATCTTTTGTAGTGTTGTGCGCTTTTCGATTACTCCCTTTTATGCGTTTTCTTGAATCCACATAAATTGGCCGTCCGTTACTCTTCACTGGAACGCCTCTAGAGGTATTTTTTAGCATAGAGTGCTAGTAATATACAAAGAAAATCAGATATACGATGCGGTTTTCGTCTTTATTACATGTGTTTTGCACTGTTGTGCCCCTAAACATTTCCGCGTGTAAAATTCCCAGAAGGACATGTCAATGGGTACTGGTGTCGTTTTATCCCTTCGGACGCGTAAGTTTCAAATATACTTTTCCTAAGTAGTGAGCATATCGGAAGGTTTTCAGATGCAGAGTAGAATTCATTGTTATATCTAGTTTCCACTTCAATGGTGCTTATTTGTTGCATAGACCATCGGCAAGCGAATTACCTGAGTAGTATGCAACAGAAAAAGCATGCACACGTCATAGAATATCGAAAGAAAAAGCATGAACACAAGACAAGGCATAAACACGTCATATTATAACGAAAGACCACGAGCATCATCATCACAGAAAGAAAGTGATGGAAGAGAATGAAGTACACTCGTAATGGAAGGTTACGACAATAGCAAGTGCCAGCATAGAGAAGAATTAATATTGAGAAGCAATCCACCATTATAGGAAATTTAGGCTATGGATAAGAAAAGAAAGCTACATGAAAGATACCATAACAAATAATTTTAACATTCATAAATACAAAATTGGGCATCTAAATAACCAAAATGTACTTCCTTCTGATCCATGCGATCGCGATAAATGATAGGTTATAAACTTGAGAAAGAAAATAAAAGAGGACAAAGAGGAAGAAGGTCAAAGTGGTTAACCGTTACTAGGAAGGTGTTGAATGTGTTACAAAAACACCTCACAAAAACTATCTATAGAAAGTGAAAGCTTGAAGGAATTTGATCATACAAGTAAAAGAACCACAACATACCTTAGAAAACCAAAGATTTAAGGAATTTCATCATACAAAGAGTCGTCCATAGAAAACCAAAGCTTCAAGGAATTGCATCATACAAGTAAAAGGACCATAACATACCTTAGAAGCAATCATAGACATCTATGTTAGTATAGAACCATTTCATATGGGGTACATAAAGAAACACCATAGGCATGTAAGTAGACATCATAGCTCTCTAAGCATTAATTTCCAATGGAGATAAAAATAGTAGAAGGAACCTTAAAAGGTTGAAAATGAATAAATCAGATAGTGAAAAGAAAATTGCTAAGAGAACAAATATCATAGTTCAAAGAGTAAGATGAAGTTTAGTAGTAGATGAATAGAAAATTTGAAGCAGATCATATGGGCCTCATATGGTGATACTACAAAAAAAGCTATGGGCACTATGCTCTAGGTGAAATAGCTCCAAAAGTGATTGGCCATGGATAATGGTAGTTAACGAGGGATTGAGTGCAAGCGTTTTTGCTCTATTCACATGTTTTTTGCATATGATTTATTGATTTTCTTAGATTACCAACATAGGACTTCCATAAGCTATATAAGGAGGTGGTTGGGTCATTTTTTATCATTACTCAAGGAGTTCAATGCTCTACACTTGGTGATCAAGGAGGTCTTCTACTTTGAGGAAGAGTTTTATCATCTAGGAGGAGGTGTGCTCTACATCTAGAGTTGTTGGAGCAGTAAGTTTCAGCCAACCATTAGTTTAATGATTGATTTACTAAGAGTAACAAGTCTATTTTTGTCCCTACTTGTTTCAACTTCACTAGTTTTTTATTCAAGGTTAATGAAAATTAGGGTTTGTTGTAAAAACATTCTAAATAGTTAATATTTTCTATGTTCACACACACACACACACTCTCTTCATACCTCTTAGGCACTTTTGACACAACCTGTTGTATCTAGTTCCTCTTTCTGCCTAGATTCAGATCTTGTCAGTTTGTATCATAATCACACGTCCTAAATTGATGTTAGAATATAAGATAGTTTAGGTGAGCATCATAGCTCACTGTACACTTTGAGAAATTGTCTAGTCTCTCTCTATCTCTCTCTCATCTTCTTTTTTAGTATTAAGGTGTGTATGTTAAGGTTCATGTATTGAAAAATTTTGTATACCTATGATAATTGTTATTGAGGCCAACCCCACTTCCAAACTTTTGTATAGTGATCATAGACTTGGGAATGAAGACAACGTTGAGGGAATGCGTAACTATCAAATGTAGAGTTTTATGATGATGAATATGGTAGTATCTAGAGAGTTGAGAAATATCAAAAATCGCACTTATCCAAGGCCAAGAAAAGTTGGAGAAGAGGCTACTTCATCTTCTAGAAGAAGACCTATTCCTATTTCTGCTCAATTGGAGGCTACTGAAGAAGAAGAAGCTACTTCATCATCGAGATTGATTCATACTACTACTAGAGTACTTTCTATAGAAGACCAAAATAGATGGGATTTGAGGGATGCATAGCACTTTCATATATTTCTATGGGAATCAAGAGGCATATTATACCTCAAATCAGGTCATGGAGAACCTATCATCAAGCTTGTTTAGAGTTAGAGAATCTCTAGTAGATGAGAAACCATGCTAGGAAGGCTTATTTAACAAGAGAACTAGCCAAAAGAAGCATGAAAGTTGGTGAATTAATTTAAACACATCTTTTGAAGTTCAAAGTTCAATTGCACATTTAGAAGCTCAGAGATTTATGACATATGGTATCCCTAGGATCTTGGGACATATGGGATCCCAAGACATATTCTTGGACATTTGGGATCCAAGTGGTTTTTAATGGGATCTAGGGACATATGGGATCCCTAGACATGTACAAGAGTTTACATCATGGGGTAGATAGTGCTTTTGAACTTTGTAGTCCTTTAGATCCTTTTTCTAATGTCCTTTGAGCTTTGGTCATTTGCTCCTTTGTTGCTGCTTTTGAGGTCCGATGTTGGGATCTTTGAGAGGGTCATTTAACTTTGTGTTATAGAGGCCTTTCAATTCTTTGTTGTTGGAGTGGTTGTTATCCCCTCTTTACATATCTCGAGCCTTGCAATGAGCTTCAACATCTTTGATATTTGAGCTTGCCTTATAGTGGGCTATATGAGTGGTTTGGGTAGCTTCCATGACAGGAGGTAGAACGAATGCATAGGTTTAAGAATTCATGGCTTTGGGAAGGTCCTACCATGTTTATACATGGTGGTGTCTAATCCCTTACAAATGACCACCGATAATTTGAGCTTGACAAAAATAGGCATACAAAATTTATGCTTCATACATATGATGGTTTGTGTCTATCGTATTGAGAACATTGTGCATATGGTATATCAAGGCACAAAATGAAATCATTTTATTACAAAGAGAAGATATGTCGACCCACATTCAATGCCAAGACTTTTCTAAAATGTGAACTTCACTATAGGCTATGAATAGGCACAATGATGCTTCTAACTTCTACCGTTTTGATTGCTCGCCACTTCCTAAACACCACAGCGTGAATAGTTCAAAAGGGCACTTTGGAGCCTATTGTGAAAATGATGAATGCGTGGTAGTATGTGGAAATGTTGACATCATTGCTTTACGTGGTTGGAAGGCCTCGTTTCGTCCCACTCGTCAGATAGTAATGAATCCAACGCGTGTTGCTCTTTCTTCATTTTGACGTATGCTCTGAAGTTGCACGTCTTCATTTCAGCCCAATATCTAGTCATCACCTGCAGAAATAGGTGCTGTAATATTCTCTCTCATAAATCTTGCGGAAGGAAGTGCAACACTTATCTTTTACAAAACTGGAAACAACTACGAAATGCCCGCTTCCTGCAATTTATCACCGATAATGAGAGTGACTATGTGAACTGCATCACCTATTGCGCCCAGACAGTTCAGCAAATCTGCCTATTTTTCATAATACCCTCTAACAGTGTTTAGCAGGGATGTGTACATGTCTTCGTCTTCATCATGCGCCTGCTGAGCTGAATATCTCTCTTACGAGAAGCTATTGAGTTTGCAAAAGTGCAGATGCCTTTTCCTTCCTATCTCTTGCGTTCGATTATCTCCTCACGCTTTTTATGCTTCCTCGCTTGCCAAGTTCCCATCTATCGACACAGGAATTTGCGCTCAGGATGACAGAGGTGGTGCTTGAATGGTCGTGATGTGCTCCATCAGGAGGCATGAGCCCATCACATTGTAGCTGAGAAACTATTGCGGGCATGCAGTTATCTGCAAGAAGCCGTGATGGAAGCGTCTCTAAAACCTGCAGCATGTCGATTCAGGAGAGCTTTCGGTTTGAAGATGATGAGCGGCAAAGATTGTGATGCATCACCGACAAGGGAACATAATCTGAAGACGACAATGTGGAGATGGGTGTTCCCTGATTTATTTGTTCTTGCACGGAGCTACGGAGGTTGAATCTTGCTGGACATCCCGACCCCTATTGGTCCTCTGCAGCCGGTACTTGGAAGAGACAGTTTGTGAGAAAGATGCCTATTTCCATCCTCCGAATGGCCCGTGCAGCGGCTCCTTCTTCTAGGAACCATCGTATCTGGACACATGTCCTGCTTCTGTGGCAGAAGCACGGGCTTCCCTCCTTCATCTACAGACACTTTTTCATGCATTTGCTGCACATGGGACTAGTTTCTTGTTTTCTCTTAACTGAAGACAATGCAGATAATGGTGCGGAACATTGCCCGAATATGTTTGTACTGAACTTCACCAAAGGGAAGAACGTCTGCAAGGGACCGCCTCAGTAGTCTGATTATGAAACTTGACCTGAGGCTTTGTCTCTCTCCATCGGTGGATCCAAGATGCTCTACCAAATCTGTCTTTCACCTTGGTGACAGGCCAAATGAATCGAACGCGCAGCAGATGCCTCTGAAAGAGACTTCTTGTTCAATAAAATTCTGAGAGAGAAGGTTCACTTGGGAGCAACCTCATCGATTTTCTCTGTAATATGCTAACATGCAGGAATTTCACAGCTACTACTTTCAGATTGGCACGAATAGAATAGTTGCACCTGCCTCTTCGATAGACCATGACATGACCTTTTCTGAAACGCTGATCTTCTTTCACAGAGCCCATATCTTATGGCTTTTTTATGGCTTTTCTATTCTTGATCATTGCTCCCGTCTGCAAAGTGAAGCTCAACCTGCCTTTCGTGGTTCCATATCGACTTCACCGATCAAGATATCATCTCATGAAAGTCATGATTAATGCGAACTCTGAGAACTATAGAAGGATGCACAGAGAATATGGCTACATGTGACATCAGGATTCTTTAGACAAGTGAAAATGCACGAATGATAAACAGATGGTGTATGAATATAGTGCTAACGAACACTTATAAGGGAGGGAGGGAGGGATTAATGATGGTAATGATAAAGAAAACAAATAATGATAACCATGATTAGAGAGAAATGAGAGTAGTGCTTAAAAGAACTTTTATTGTAAAGATGAGATATGGGAGGGAGGGAGAGAGGGAACAAAAGATTATGATGCTAATCAAGGTTACTGATAAAGCGGGAGAAATTAAACACAAACAAAACTTAACCTATGCTCATATACCATGTTGGAATGAAAAAAAAAGGACGAATCCTACTCTACTCACATGCACACATATAACAAGCTAAGGAGGAAGGAACAAAAGATACAAAACATGATGAATGAATTAAAATGGAAATGGAAATAACTTACAATAGATGCTCTATGAGCATGGAGACTCCATGAGGAGAGGATGCACACTCTTGGCAATGAGCTAGAGTGGAATGGCTTGTGTGGAGTGAAGGGAGGCCTTGCTTATATGGAGTTTGGGAGAATTCCCTTGCATGTGAGATAAGTGAACTTGCATGAGAATGAAACTAGCTTTGGACAAAAGGGTGGAGCATGGAACTCTCAACATTGTAGACATCTGAAGTTTTTGCATGTTATTAAACATTGTAGAATCATGAAATTGAAGGGTGATTGGTGGACACAATGTCAAGATAATCTAAACTACCAAAAATACCATTGTTGGTACTTAAAAGATCCTACAAAAAAATCATGTAGGCATGGTCGTTTAGGCTAAATAACTCCAAAAGCGAGTTACCAAGGATCAAATCCCATTGATGAAGAGCAAATATTTCATGAATGTTTTCTAAAAATCAAGTGTCTCTTAGCACCAAAAGTAGATCACCTAATATTGGTAGTTCATGAGAGATATAGCATAAGATTTTTTGCTTCATTTTCTCACTTTTAATATATGACTTAGCTATTTCTTCTAGATTACCATCATAGAACTTCTATAAGCTCTATGTAGAGGTCATTTAAGTCATTCTTTGTCATCATCCAAGCATTTCAACTCCCTACAATTGGTGATCAAGGAGGTCCTCTACTTTGAGGAAGATTTTTACACTCTTGGAGGAGGTATGCTCTACATCCAAAGTTATTCGAGGAGTTAGTTTCAGCTAGCAATGATCTTAAGTGCTGATTTACTGTGAGTTAAGGGTCTATTGTAGTTCCTAAGTGTTCCTTCACTACTGTTGGATTTAAGGTTAGTGAAAGTGATGATTTCTTGTAAAAGAATTCTAAATGATTCATATTCTCCATATTCTCTCTCTCTCTCTCTATCTCACACACACTCGTCATACCTCTTCGGAACTCCACACCATTTCTTGTATCTCTTTCCTATTTTATGCCTAGATTCAAATCTTGTGAGTTTGTATCATATTCACACATTCTAATTTGACATTGGATTATATGATTGTGTAGGTGAGCATCCTAGCCTACCCTACACTTTGAAAATTTTTCTAGTCGCTCTCTATCACTCATTCTTCTTTTTGAGTATGATGGTTGTAGAGGGGGTAACCGGGTCTCTACTTCAAGTAATCCTTCTACTCAAGGGAGGTTCCCCTCAGGGAAGTATACCCTTTAAAATAAGTGTGCAAGGTACTGTTGGAGTTAGACCTCTACAGAAGCACGCGAATAGCACAAGGAGGAAGAAGAAGAAGCTTGGAGCACAACACACAATACTGAATTTATTACTAGAGAATGTACAAAGATAAGTAGCCCATTAGGGCAATAGGCGTATATTCAAGCCAGGGGAAAAAAACCTCCTAAAGAGGGAAAAAAGTGCCCCGACGGTCCTAGAGTGTTCACACACATCACTACCTAAATATATCAACAAATCCCCCCTAGGAGTGATGCTTTGAACAAGTAGCTGGCACTCATGTATAAGGAAGTGCCAAGCTATGTGGAAATCACTCCACAAAAGGAAGTAAGCCCAAAGCTTTGCAGAAAGCTTCAAACTTCTCCCTAGGCAGAGCTTTCATGAAAAGGTTTGCAATGTTCTCCTGCGTGGGCACATATGCCAAGCTTATCTCCCCAGCAAAGAACCTCTCCCTGACATAATGATAATGCACCTCAATGTGCTTAGTGCGAGCATGGAACACAAGGTTCCTCACAACTGCCAATGCGCTCTAACTCTCAGTGAAGTTGGTGGTGGCAGAGGACTGACCAACACCCAAATCAGCCATAAGGCGTCTAAGCCACACACACTTATTAGTAGTTGTGAAAGTTGCCCTATACTCAGCCTCACAACTGGAAGTGGACATAGTAGGCTGCTTCTTGCAAAAACCAAGATATACATGAGCTACCAAGCATGAAGCAAAAGACACTAGTGGACACACGAGTGTCATAGCAACCAGCCCAATCAGAGTAAAAAAAAAAGCATGCAAATCTGGTGGTAGTGATCCCCCCTTGTGATAAAACAACCCAAGTAGCCGAGTACCACTCAAGTAGCAAAAGATGCGCTTAATCGCCTGCCAATGCTTGACTCCTGGACAATGCATAAACCTGCTCATCTGTGAGACAACAAACTGAATATCTGGCCGAGTAATGCATAAGTAAATCAAGCATCCAACAACCTATTGATAGAGAAGAGCATCAAATGCATCTCCAGCATCATGAAGAATCAATCGTAAAACTGTGTCCATAGGAGTGGCAATAGGCTTACAGTCTTCAAGGCCAAAACGCTGCAATAATGTGTCAATATATGTTGTTTGACACAAAGCCATTCCACCATCAACTTGCATAAAATGAATGCCCAAATAGTGATGCAAATGCCCCAAATCAGACATCTCAAATGAGGCATGCAAATCAGCCTTAAAATCAGCAATATGCTTCTCAATAGGACCAGTGAAGAGCATGTCGTCAACATTGACAACAATGATCAAAAGTACATCATTAGCATGCTCAACATATAAGGTTCTTTCAGTTGGACTGTTCTCAAAACCATGTGCCATCAAATAGGCATGTATCTTCTCATACCAAGCATGTGGTGCTTGCTTTAAACCATATAATGTCTTCTTTAACCTGCACACCTGGTTTTCATGCCCTTTCTACACAAAGCCACGAGGCTGAAAAACATACACTTCTTCATGCAAGTTACCATTTAAAAATGTTGTTTTAATGTCCAACTGATGTACATTCCAACCATGATGGGCTGCAAGTGCACAAATGCTCTGAACAGTAGTCATACGGCATGCAACTGGAAAGGTCTCATCAAAATCAATGCCTCTTTCCTGCGCATAACCCTTTGCAACAAGCCTAGCCTTATACGTGTCAAGTGTACCATCAGGTTTACGCTTTAGCTTGTATACCCACTTAGTGCCAATGGCCTTCGTGCCAGGAGGCAAGTCACATAAAGACCAAGTACCATTCTTCATTATTGCATCATATTCAAATTGCATAGCAGCCATCCAATTTTTTGAATTTTGTGTTTTATCAAACAAAACAGGCTCATTCTCATCACAGAGACTAGATGCATCCATAACATAGCAATTTGATGCAAAAGAGGCAATATGAGAGCCTGATTGAGTACAATATGATAGAGTTGCATCTAATTTACTGTCACGCAAGGTCTGCACCAGCCATTTTTATTAGAGGTTAAACTTTGAAATAAGCTTTTCCTTTGTAATGAGCGTATGGGAAGCTTTGCAGATCTAGAGTACAATCGTGCTTATTTGTTGGATAGACCATCAGCAAACTAATTATCTACGTAGAAAAGTATACACAGAATAGAGCATAGTATATTTGCTAGTATGCAAAAGTTTGTTGAGCACATGAAAAACCATGCACAGGTCTTAGAGCATAGTATATTTTCTGTTGCGCATAAGTTTGTTGAACACAAGTAAATCCATGCACACTTCATAGTATATTGAAAGACAACAATCCGCTTTTGCCCATCTAACTACACAAATCAAGTATGCAACATAGGAGATGAAGAAATATGCTTGCATAGGGAGGCTTTGTGAGCATTAATGTCCAAGACTGACAATATATATATATATATATATATATATATATATATATATATATATATATGGTTGAAGAACATTGAAGCAGATAATAAAAGAAATTGATATGATGATGAACATCCGATATAGAAGAACGAGAGGATGGGATAAAGTCAAATAGCACTGAAGTATAAGAAAATTGTAGATGTTCTACAGATGGATAGAAAAATGAAGCAGATCATATGGGCTTGATATGGTGACAAGCATCGTCCTCAGAGAAAGAAAGTGCTGGAAGCGAATGAAGTGCAGTGACAATGGAAGGGCCTCAGAAGAGCAATTGATTGCATAGAGAACAAAAAATATTGAGAAGAAATCCATCATTATGGGTAATTGAGGCTAAGGATAAGGAAAAAAAAATGCATGAAAGCTACCATGTCAAATAATTTTAAGATTTATGAATAAAAAATTGGGCATCTAAATAAGGAATTAGTAATTCCCTTTGATCCATAGGATGGGATTAAAACATAGGTTACAAACTTAAGGAAGCAAATAAAGAGCGAAAAGAGGAAGAAGGTCAAAATGGTTAATATTTACTAAGAAGGAACATGTTGAATATGTTACAACAACACCTCACTAGAACTATCTATAGAAAATCGAAGATTTAAGGAATTTGATCATACAAGTCAAAGGACCACAACATACCTTATAAAATTAAAGGTTTGAGGAATTTCATTATACAAAGAGTCTTCCATAGAAAACCAAAGATTCATGGAATTGCATCATACAGTTTGAAATGCGCTTTTCCTTTGTTAAGAGCGTATGGGAAGCTTTGCAGGTCGAGAGTACAATGGTGGTTATTTCTTGCATAGACCATCGATAAGCTAACTATCTACGCAAAGGTTTGTTGAACACAATGAGAACCATGCACACATCATAGATCATAATATATTTTCTATTGTGCAAAAGTCTTGAACACAAGAAAAGACATGCACACTTCATTGTCGAAAGAAAACAATCCGCTTTTCTAAACGTCCCTACAGAAACCAAGTATGCATCATAGGAGATGTAGAAATATGCTTGCATAGGGAGGCTTTGTGAGAATTAATGTCCAAGACCGACACTATATATATATAGATACATACATACACAAATATATATATATATATATATATATATATATATATATATATATATATATATATATATATATATATATATATATATATATATATATATATATATATATATATATATATATATATGTGTGTGTGTGTGTGTGTGTGTGTGTGTGTGTGTACAGTGGTTGAAGAACATTGAAGTAGATAATACTAAAGATTTTCTGTAGATGGATAGAAAAATGAAGCAGATCATAAGGACTTGATATGGTGACGAGCATCATCATTAGAGAAAGAAAGTGATGGAAGCGAATGAAGTACACTCGCAATGGAAGGTTACAATAATAGCAAGTGTGAGCATAGGGAAGTAAAAATATTGAGAAGAAATCCAGCATTATGGAAAATTTAGGCTAAGGCTAAGAAAAGAAAGCTACATGAAAGCTACCACAACATATAGTTTTAACATTCATGAATACAAAACTGGGCATCTAAATAACCAATATGTACTTCGTGTTGATCCATGGGCTGGCTTTAAAAACATAGGCTATAAGCTTAGGAAAGCAAATAAAAAAGAAAATATAGGAAGAAGTTCAAAGTGGTTAATAGCTGCTAACAAGGCACATCTTGAATCTGTTACAAAAACAACTCACGAGCAATTTGATCATACACGTAAAAGGACCACAACATACCTTAGAAAACGAAAGTTTTATCATACAAAGAGTCCTATATAGAAAGCGGAAGCTTTAAAGAATTGCCTCACACAAGTAAAAGGACCACAACATACCTTAGAAGCAATCATAGACACCCATGTTAGAATAGACCCATTTCATATCATGTACATAGAGAAACACCGTAGACATGAAAGTAAACCTCATAGTTCTCTAAAAATAATTTCCAATGGAGATAAAAATAATAGAAAAAAAGTTAAGGGGTTGAAAATGAATAAACCATATAGGAAAAAAAATGCTATGATAACAAATATCATAGTTCAAAGAATAAGATGAAGTATAGTAGTAGATGAATAGAAATTAGAAGCATATCATATGGGCCTCATATGGTGATGGCCAACATCGTCAAAGAAAGAAATTGGCGGAAATAAAGGGAATACACTCGCACAACGTGATATGTGCTAGCATTGAGTAGAAAATTATTTAGCGGTTTATAGATTAAAGAGAACTGAAATGTATGATATGGATTTGAGAGTTCCGATCTTTTCCAAAAGAAAATGACGATCAAGGAATATAAATGATAAAGAAAGGTTTATTGGATGTTGGACTTCTAGGTTAAGGAAGAAGTAATCCATTGTCATAGATTCTATTTGTGGATTTCAGTACATAGAGGGTTTCATGCGATTTAATCAAAGAGTATAGCTGTGAGATCCTATGGTTGATTACGGTGAGATTAGTTCCGATTGGACAATCAATTTAACTTGCAACAAAAGTTCATTCTTTCTTTGAGTAAATTTAGTATATGAATTTGACACAAAGCACCAAAAGAGAATTGGGTGTAAAAGTCTATTTTCTTCTTTATTATATGTTTCATGTGATTTAATCAACGAGTATACCCTTGAGATATTATGGTTGATTTAGGTGAGATTAGTTCCAATTGGACAATCAATTTCACTTGCAACCAAAGTTCATTCTTTCTTTGAGTAAATTTAGGATATGAATTTGAGACAAAGCATCAAAAGAGAATTGGGTGTAAAAGTCTTTTTTCTTCTTTACTATATGCTTATTGCAGTGCTGTACCCTTTTGGATTACTCCCTTTTATGCATTTTCGTGAATCCACATAAATTGGAGGTTTATCATTCTTCATTAGAACGCATCTAGAGGGATTTCTTAGCATATAATGCTAGTAATATGTAAAAGAAATTAGGTATACCAGGTCATTTTCTTGTTTATTACATGTGTTTTGCACTCTTGTGCCCCTAAACATTTACATGTTTTCATATCGTTGCTACATTTAAAACTCCCAGAAGGACATATCGATGGGTAATAGTGTTATTTTATCCCTTCGATTAGATATGTAAGTTTCAAATAAGCGTTTCCTATGTAATGATCATATGGGAAGCTTTGTAGATCCAAAGCACAATGGTGGTTATTTCTTGCATAGGCCATCGGCAAGGTAACTACTTGGGTACAAAAGTATACACATAATAGAAAAAAAAGCTACATGAAAGCTACGATAACAAATAATTTTGACATTCATGAATACAAAATTGGGCATCTAAATAGCCAATATGTACTTCCTTCTAATCCATGGGATGGCGTTATAATATTGGTTATAAGCTTGAGGAAGCAAATAAAAAGGAAAAAAGAGGAAGAAGGTCAAACTGGTTAAAATATGGGTTATAAACTTTAGGAAGCAGATGTTGAATGTGTTATAAAAACACCTCACAAGAACTATCTATAGAAAACCAAAGCTTTACGGCATTTGATGATACAAGTAAAATGACCACAACATACCTTAGAAAACCAAAGTTTCATCATACAAAAAGACCTCCATAGAAAATCACTACAACATATCAGGCGTATACCAAGGCTTCTACCAAGGAAAATGAACGCGCATGATTTTCCCCAGATGTCGG
Organism: Ceratopteris richardii; assembly: GCA_020310875.1. Taxonomy (NCBI): domain Eukaryota; kingdom Viridiplantae; phylum Streptophyta; class Polypodiopsida; order Polypodiales; family Pteridaceae; genus Ceratopteris; species Ceratopteris richardii. The sequence goes on along the minus strand of CM035406.1, from coordinate 148,620,045 downwards.
TGTAAGGGTCGGTGTAGGATTCGAAACCAAAGCATCGGTATAAGCCTTGGTATAAGTGTCCGTATATGCATGAGTATAAGCATCGGTATTAGCGTCGATATATGTGTCTGTATAAGTATCGGTATAAGCCATGGTATGCCCCTGGTCAAAATAGTCGGTATAAGCATCGATATGTGCCTGGGGATACCGACGCTTATACTGTCGCCTATATCAATGACCAGATCTGCAGAATTTTTCTAGTCAGAGTGTGTTGTCTCTTGCTACAGAAACATTCCCATGTTGTTGTGTAGCAAAAGAGTATCCACTCTGCCCAAGAAAAACCCAAGTACATGTGACATGTATGACACGCAACAAAAAAATGATTCGATAAAGCAAAACATACTTTCAAATACAAAAGACGTGAGCGAAATAAATCATGAACCGTGTACAAAGAAATGAGACACATTGACATGATATTTATAAACAACAACTAGAAACACATGTATATGTGTGTTGGCCTATGTATATACATGTGTATGTGTATATGTATTATTTGTCTATATATGTATATGTGTAAATATTTATCTCCATGTCTAAAAATCCTAAAACCCTAATCCTAAAGACCTAGACCTAAAACATGTGTATGTGTGTATTCTTGTGTATATATATGTGTATGTCAAAATATATATGTGTATGGGTGTGTATGCATATGTGTATCTATGTAAAAATCCTAAAACCCTAACTCTGAAGACGTGGACCTAAAACAGGTATATGTGTGTATGTGTGTATGCATGTGTATATATATGTGTATGCGTATATGTATTATGTGTCTATATGTGTCTATGTGTGTAAGCATGTGTGTATATATGTAAAAGCCAAAAATCCTAATCATAAAAACCTAACCCTAAAACATGCATATGTGTGTATGTATATGTCACATATGTGTATGTGTGTATGCATGTGTGTGTGTCTATATATATATACATACATACATACATACACACACACACACATATATATATACATTTATATATATATATATATATATATATATATATATATATATATATATATATATATATATATATATATATATATATATGTATGTATGTATGTATGTATGTATGTATGTATGTATGTATGTGTGTGTGTGTGTCTATGTATGTATGTGTGTGTATGTGTGTATGCATGTGTGTATATATGTAAATGCCAAAAACCCTAACCCTAAAACATGCATATGTGTGTATGTATATGTCACGTGTGTGTATGTGTATGTGTATGCATGTGTGTGCATGTGACTCTCTCTCTCTATGTGTATGTGTGTATGTATGTATGTGTGTCTATATGTATGTATGCGTGTGTGTATGTATGTATGTATGTATGTATGTATGTATGTATGTATGTATGTATGTGTGTGTATGTGTGTATGCATATACCTAGACACATGTACACATATGTGTGTATATGTGTATATGTGTGTATGCATGTGTGTATGTATGTAAAATCCAAAAATACTAATATTAAAAAGCTAACCCTAAAACATGCATATGTGTGTATGTATATATGATGTGTGTGTATGTGTATGTGTATGTGTGTATGCATGTGTATCTATGTGCATGTGTGTAAGTATTATGTGTGTATATATGTAAAAGTCAAAAACCCTAACCCTAAAACATGTATATGCATGTTTGTGTGGATGCATATGTGATGGTGTGTGTATGTGTATGTGCATGTATGCATGTGTGTGTACATGTGTGTACATGTATATGTGTGTGTATGTATGTATGCATATGCATATGTGTATGTAATATGTATGCATCTGTGTGTATGTATCTCTATGTCTCTCTCTTTTTCTCTATCTATATCTCTCTCTTTATCTTTCTCTCTCTCTTTCATCTCTCTCTCCCCCTCTTTCTCTCTCTATCTTATTCTCTCTCTCTCTCTCTCCTATTCTCTCTCTCTCCCTCTCTCTCTCTATCTCTATTTATAATAAAGAACAAAAAAATCACTTACATCGATGTAATTCTTTTGAATGCTCTTGTCAAAGCCCAATTAACATTGTCTCTTGTCAAATTCCAAAGAATCAATGCCAAAAATCTCTTGCAAAACAAAAGAAACGAGAAATTCAAAAACCCTAACCCTAAAACATGTATATGTGTGTATTTGTATATGTATATGTGATGTGTGTGTATGTGTATGTCCATGTATGCATGTGTGTGTATATATAGGTAAGTGTGTATATATATGTGCCTGTGTATGTAATATGCATGTGTGTATGTATGTATGTGTGTGTGTACATGCATATGTGTGTGTATGTATGTATGCATATACATGTGTGTATGCACATATATGTGTGTATACATATGTGAGTGTGTATTTATATGTGCATATGTATATGTGATGTCTGTGTATGTGCATGTATGCATGTGTGTGTATACATATGTGAGTGTGTATGTAATATGCATCTGTGTATGTATGTATGTATGTGTGTGTGTACATGCAAATATGTGTGTATGTATGTATGCATATGCATGTGTGTATGTATACATGTGTGTATGTATATGTGTGTGTACATGTATGTATGTATGTGAATATGAGTATGAATATGTGTGTGTGTATGTAATATGCATGTGTGTATGTAATATGCATGTGTGTATGTAATATGCATGTATGTATGTATATGCATGTATGCATTTGAGTATGTGATATGTAGGTGTATGTATATGAATGTGTGTATGTAATATGTATGTGAGTGTGTATGTAATATGCATGTGTGTATGTAATATGTATGTTAGTATGTATATGCATATGTGTGTGTATGTATGTATACATCTCTCTCTCTATCTCATTCTCTTTCTATTTCATCTCTCTCTCTCTTTCACTCTCTATCTTTCTCTTTCATCTCTCTCACTTTCTCTCTCTCTCTATCTCTCTCTTTCTCTCTCTCTCTCTCTATCTTTCTCTAGATCTCTCTCTTTCTTTCATCTCTCTCTCTATCTCATGCTATATCAATAGAAAACAAAACAATCACTTACATAGATGTAATTGTTTGGAGCATTGTCATCAAAGTCCACTTAATGTTGTCCTTCGTCAAATTCCAAAGAACTGATGCCAAAAAGCTCTTGCAAAATGAAAGAGAAGAGAAATTAGAAAAGGGAAAACACAAAGAAAGAGAAAGGGTGCTACAGTATGTGCAATACTTACCAAAATTTCAGATCTACAGAAATAAAGATGTAGAGAAAATCACTTACATCGATGTACTTATTTGGAGCGTTGTCGTCAAACTCCACTTAATGTTGTCCTTCATCAAATTCCAAAGAACTAATTGCAAAAAGCTGCTTTAAAATGAAAGAGAAGAGAAATTAGAGAAGGGAAAACACACAGAAAGAGAAAGGGTGCTACAGTATGTGAGACGCTCACCAAAATTTCAAATCTAGAGAAATAGAGATGTAGAGAGAAAGAGAGAGAGAGAGAGAGAGAGAGAGAGAGAGAGAGAGAGAGAAAGAGAGAGAAAGAGAGAGATGTGTGTACACAATATGCTCAGAATGTAGTTTGCGCATGCGAGCTTGACAATAGAAAACTTTGGTTCAAAATGCAAGCAAATATCGAGTTTTTGCTCTCGAGTCTGGTTAAAACGTTGCCTTGGTATAAGCGTCGGTATGAGCGTCAGTATAAGCATCGGTATAAGCGTCGGTATAAGCGTTGGTATGAGCGTCAGTATAAGCATCGGTATAAGCGTCAGTATAAGCGTCGGTATAAACATCAATAATTTACAGTAAAGTACCAATGCCTATACTGACGCTCATACCGATGTCGAGTATACGGATGATTAAATGACCGTCGGTATTGCATCTGTGGCTTTTCAAGCATTTTCAACAGTCATACTGACGTCGAGACGTGACCATCGGTATGGGCAACGTCGGTATGCCCCTCATATGTTGTAGTGAATCAAAGGCACAACGAATTTGTTATACAAGTAAATGGACCACAACATATCTTAGAAGCAATCATAGACACCCATGTTAGTATAGACCCATTTCACATCAGGTACATAGAGAAATACCATGGATATGTAAGTAGATAGAAATAATAAATAAAAAGTTAAGAGGTTGAAATTGAATAAACCAGATCGTAAGAAAAAATTCCTATGATAACAAATATCATAGTTCAAAGAATAAGAAGAAGTTAAGTAGTAGATGAATAGAAACTGAAGCAGATTATACGAGCCTCATATGGTGATGGACAACATCGTCAAATAAAGAAATTTGTGGAAATGAAGTCAATACACTTGCATAGAGTGATTAGCGCTAGTATAGAGTAGGAGTTCTTTAGTGGTTTATAGATTAAATAGAACTAAAACGTATGATATGGATCTGAGAGTGCCTATCTTTTTCAGAAGGAAATGATCATCAAGGTGTATGCAATGACACATAAATGTTAGTTGGATCTTGGAATTCGATGTTAAAGAAAAAGTGATCCATTATCACCAATTTTAGTTGTGGATTTTAGTGCACAGAGGCTTTCATATGATTTAATTAATGAGTGATGATAGTTGTTCTATTTCGAGACTCAATTTAACTTGCAATCAAAGCTCACTCTTTGTTTGAGTAAATTTTGTATATGAATTTCATAATAAGCACCAAAAGACAATCAGGTGTATGAGGCTATTTTCTTCTTTGGGATATGTTTTCTGCAGTGTTGTGCCCTTTTTAATTACTCCCTTTTATGCATTTTCTTGAACCGTCATAAATTGGAGGTTCGTTATTCTTGGCTAGAACGCCCTAGAGCAATTTGTTAGCATATATTGGTAGTAACATGTAAAGAAGATTAGGTATACACTGCCATCATCTTCTTTATTACATGTCTTTTGCACCTAAACATATATAGGTTTTTATACCATTGACGCATCTTAAACTCCCAAAGGACGTGTCAATGGGTACTCGTGTTGTTTTATCCCCTCGATTAGAGATCTAAGTTTCAAATAAGATTTTCCTATGTAATGAGCGTATGGGAAGCTTTGCTGATCCAAGGTACAATGGTGGTTATTTGTTGTATAGAACATCGACAAGCTATTTATCTGGGTAGAAAAGTATACACAGAATAGAGCATCGTATATTTGATGGTGCCCACATCATGGAGCATAGTATATTTGTTGTTGCGTAAAAGTCTCTTGAACACAAGAGAATCCATGCACACTTCATAGTATATCGAGAGACAACAATACACTTTTTCCTATGTCCCTACAGAAATCAAGTATGCAATATAAGAGATGAAGCAATCTGCTTGCAAAGGGAGGCTTTCTGAGCATTAATGTCCAAGAGAGACCCTATATATATAGTGTTTGAAGAACATTGAAGCAGATAATATAAGAAATTGATCTGATGATGAACATCAGATATGGAAGAACAAGAGGATTGGAGAGGGTCAAAGAGCAATTGAGTATTAGAAAACCATAGATGTTTTGTAGATGGATAGAAAATTGAAGCAGATCATATGGACTTGATATGTTGATGAGCATCATCATCAAAGAAACAAAGTGATGGAAGCGAATTAAGTACACACGCAATGGAAGGTTATGAGAATAGCAAGCGCGAGTATAGAGAAGAAAGTATATTGAGAAGAAATCCACCATTATGGGAAATTTAGGCTAAGGATAAAAACAAAAGCTACATGAAAGCTACCATAACAAATATTCTTAAGATTCAATGACTACAAAATTTGGCATCTAAGTAACCAATATCTACTTCCTTCTCATTGATGAGATGGCATTAAAACATAGGTATTAAACTTGAGGAAGTAAACAAAACAGGAAAGAGAGGAAGAAAGTCAAAGTGGTTAATAGTTAGTAAGAAGGCATGTGTTGAATGTGTTATAAAAACACCTCACAAGGACTATGCATAAAAAACCAAAGCTTTAAGAAGTTTCATCATACAAGTAAAAGGACCACAACATACCTTAGAAAACCAAATCTTTAAGAATTGCGTCATACAAAGAGTTCTCCATAGAAGACCAAAGCTTTATGGAATTGCATCATACAAGTAAAGGAACCATAACATACCTTAGAAGCAATTGTAGACATACAAGTGAGTATAGACCCATTTCATATCATGTACATAGAGAAACACCGTAGGCATGTAAGTAGTCCTCATAGTTCTCTAAACATTAATTTCCAACAGAGATAAAAATAATAGAAAAACATTTGAATAAACAAGGTCGTAAGAAAAATTGCTATGATAACAAATATCATAGTTCAAAGAATAAGATGAAGTTAAGTAGTCTATGAATAGAAAATTGAAGAAGATCATATGCGCCTAATATGGTAACGGGCAACATTGTCAAAGAAAGACATTGGCAAAAACGAAGGGAATACAATGGCATAGAGTGATAACTACAAGCAGAGTAGGAAATTCTTTAGTGGTTTATAGATTTAAAGAGAACTGAAATGTATGATATGGATTTGAGAGTGCTTATCGTTTTCAAAAGAAAATGATGATCAAAGTGTATACAATGATAAAGAAATGTTAATTGGATCTTGGACTTCGAGGTTAACAAAAAAGCAATCCATTGTGACCATCTCCAGTTGTGGATTTGGGTACAGAGAGCCTTTCATACGATTTGATCAATGAATATACCTCTGAGATCTCATGGTTGAATTAGCTGATACTCGTTCCATTTAAACACGGAATTTCACTTCCAATCAAAGTTCATTCTTTGTTTAAGTAAATTTACTATATGAATTTCACACAAAGCAGCAAAAGGGAATTGGCTATTTTCTTCTTTATTATATGTTTATTGCAGTGTTTTTTTTTTTTAAATGGAGGTTCGGCCGAGGCCTACTCCCCCCGACTTTAACTTTGAAATTGCAACTGTACAAGGAAGGGCATAGTACCCATGGGACCTCCCTTATCCCACAAGAACAGGGGTTTAGAACTGAGTTAAATAGTGGTCACAATTACTGCAAGGATGGTGAAACGGTGGCCAACAACCACATACCACAGTTCCTGGGATTTATATGTCCCTACATGTTGCTGCCAGGGGTTGGACCCTCGCCCCTGCCTCAAGAGGCGAGAGGCCCAACCACCAGGCCAGTGAACCGGGACATTTTATTGCAGTGTTGTGCGTTTTTGGATTACTCCCTTTTATAAGTTTTCCTGAATCCACATTTATTGGAGGCTCGCTATTCTTCACTAGAACTCATCTAGAGGGATTTGTTAGCATATTGTAGTGCCCGTCTCTCTCTCTCTCTCTCTCTCATTCTCTCTCTCTCTCTCTCTCTCTCTCTCTCTCTCTCTCTCTCTCTCTCTCTCTCTCTCTCTCTCTCTCTCTCTCTCTCTCTCTTTGTCTCTCTCTCTCTCTCTCTCTCTCTCTCTCTCTCTCTCTCTCTCTCTCTCTCTCTCTCTCTCTCTCTCTCTCTCTCTCTCTCTCTCTCTCTCTCTCTCTCTCTCTCTCTCTCTCTCTCTCTCTCTCTCTCTCTCTCTCTCTCTCTCTCTCTCTCCGCTACGTCGTCGCTCACTCACTCTCTCTCTCTCTCTCTCTCTCTCTCTCTCTCTCTCTCTCTCTCTCTCTCTTTCTCTCTCTCTCTCTCTCTCTCTCTCTCTCTCTCTCTCTCTCTCTCTCTCTCTCTCTCTCTCTCTCTCTCTCTCTCTCTCTCTCTCTCTCTCTCTCTCTCTCTCTCTGCAACCCCTGCCACCCGGTCCCTCTCTCCCCCACCCCCACCAGTCCATCTCTCCCCCGCCCCCGCCAATCCCTCTCTCTCCCCCCGCTATCCCCATAAGAACTCGGCCCGCTATCCCGACTACCTCCTCAGCCCCCCCCCCCCCGTGCGCTGCTGCAATCTCCCCCACCCACCCCACCCAAGAACCCCGCAACCCTCCCCCAAGCTTCCTTTTCCCCCACCCGCAGCCCACCCCACCCCACCCCGCGCCTCCCTCACTCCCCCACCCATAGCTTCCCGCACCCCCCCCCCCCAACGCTCTCCCCTCACCTCTCACACCCGGTTTCGGTGGGCAAAGGTCTCGATCTAGAAACACTGCTTTCATGAAGGGATTTAACAAGTTTCAGGATGAAGATTCGATTTGTAGTTCTCTATCAGAGATTTTTTTTGGTGAATGTGGGATTCAAAATATACATATTCCTACTGACAGGGAGACATGAAACATCAAGGGTTTTTTTTTATATGTGGATTTCAATGGAGGATTCGGACACATTCCATTCCTGAGAGCAGCAACTGCCAAAAAGGCTTCTGAAAAATCAAGAGAATTGCTGGCAGGGCGAGATATTTTTGTGGATCTGGCTAAGGAATGGCTTTTCTCACTAGGGAATAAGGGTAATAGAGATTTGAAAAGTCCAAGGGGTGGATTTAGTCCCGCAATCCCCCTCCAACCCCGCGATCTCCTCCTCTCTTCCCCCACCACCCCCGCGGCCCCCACCACCACCAAAACCCCTTCCAACCCCACCCTCATCTCCTCTCTTCCCCCCCCACCCCGGCAGCCCCCACCACCACCACAACCCCCTCCAACCCCGCCCTTCCCCTCCTCTCTTCCCCCACCATCCTAGGAGCCCCCACCACCATTGCAACCCCATCCAACCCCGCCCTCCCCTCCTCTCTCCCCCCACCACCCCCGTGGCCCCCACCACCATCGCAACCCCCTCCAACCACGCCCTCCCCTCCTCTTTTCCCGCACAACCCTCGCGGCCCCCACCACCACCACAACCCCCGCCAACCCCGCCCTCCCCTCCTCTTTTCCCCCACCACCCCCGTGGCCCCCACCACCACTACAACCCCCTCCAACCCCGCCCTCCCCTCCTCTCTCCGCCCACTACCCCCGCTGCCCCCACCACCACCACAACCCCCTCCAATCCCGGCCTCCCCTCCTCTCTCCCCCCACCACCCCCACGGCCCCCACCACCACCGCAACCCCCTCAAACCCTGCCCTCCCCTCTCTCTCCCCCCACTAGCCCCACGGTCTCCACCCACACCTCCCACACCCCCCACAACTCACAACCTCCCACCACTCCACCCACACCTCCCCCCGCACCACCCACACCACCCACCATCTCCCACCACTCAAATGTAATGGTCAAAAGCTACTTCAAGAATTATGTGGATTATGTGAAGGATGTGTTTTTGAGGGTCACTCAAATATCACGGGCGGTACATAAAGATGATCCCAGCTTGCAGGCAAGTGCAAAAGTGTAAGTGGTAAAAGTGAAAGTGGAGAAATGACTGTTGGCGCCAACCATTCATGATGATTGCCTATTTTGGAGGATCCAATTCAAAACTGGTGGCATATTTTATATATCCCTCCAATTTTGGGGTAATCGATCAGTGCATGATCTGTGGATGTGAGGAATCGGCAAGGCCCTCTTGGCCTATGGGAGCCTATAAAAGAAATAAAGTAGTGCTCATTGGGGATATATATAGACACGTATAGAGTTTATCTCCAACATCTCTTTTGGTCCTTTTCTTGCACTTTGTGGCTACAAGCCTACTGTAGGAAGTCACTCTATGGTGAGGCTACAGAGCGTGGGCTTCCTAGTGGAGGGCTAATAGCACTTTAGTGTAAAGAAGTGGCTTGGTTTTGTCATTCAGTTTGAGCAAGTGGTATTTCCATGCTCTTCCGTTAGAGCAAGTCTTCATACCTTTGTACTGAGCAGTGCAAGTCTTCATATAATTGTGTTCAGTGCAAGTCTTCATCTAGTTGTGTTCATTTTATTGGACAAATCTCTTGTATTGATTCCATTTTGTTCTGGATTGACATATAAGCACAGAGCATCAGCTTTTGTAGCATTTCCTTTGCTTACGTTGTAATCATCTGAATGAACTAAGGAGTTGTTTGGTCTCCCACTATTGCGAATTGACATTAACCTCTTCCTTGAGTATTTACAATTCTGTGCAATTATTGTTATCTGCCTGCTCACAGAAGTGTTAAAGGGTATATTTCCCTAAAGAGAACCTCCCTTGAGTAGGCGAAGTACTGGAGTGTATGGTGCATGCTCCTGCTAAAAGTAGATACCCCAGTACCTTCTCGACAGTTTGGCAGGCCTGGTGGACTTGCATTTCTATGAGGGGCCTTGAGGATAGAAAATTGTCCTTTTTTCAATAGTTTTTCCCTATTGGATTTGCAAGTAGGTACATGACCCATACATGAGCAGATAAGGAGCCTCTTCGTGTACGAAGGACCCTTAAAAAGTCAGCTATATCGTTGAATAGTGAACCTAGCTCGTCTCTATCCTCTTTGAATTTATCTATTGATTTGGGTGTGACACCACTGTCAAAGGAAAAGCATAGGAGAACATTGGACTTCTCCTTAGATACGTAAGAGGAAACACCATTGGCAATGGAGGATCTATCTCATTTACTCTCTAGAATCAATATTAAGTTCCCTACCTTTAAGGGACAAGCTTATGAAGACGCTGATGATCATGTGAGGAGATTCATCTCCTTATGCCGTGGACGTGGTCTGCAAAATAGAGAGGATGCAATGCTGGTACTCTTCCCATCCACATTTGAAGGCCTTGCTGACAAATGGTACAGTCAATATGTAGATGGCCAATTTGTTACATGGGAGGCTCTGAAGACGGCATTCTCATAGACATTTTGACCCAGTGACTCCTCGGAAAGAGCTACGGGGTATACTGTGGATACTCAGGTAATGCCCTCTTTACCCCAAGAAGACGATACATTATTGAATTGGATGATGGAAAGTATAGAGTGTTACACGGTGGAAATCAATGAAATAGAGGAAGAAGTTGCAGAGGAAGGAGTTGTAGAAAAGGGCCAAGAAGTTCACAAGGAAGTAGAGGATGGGAGTTTTCACTTGAGTACAAACATTGAAGTGGAAACAACTATAGAAGTTTCAGAAAAGGAAAGTTATGAGCCTAAATGTAGAGAGGATCTCCCCTTTTTGGATGTACCTCAAGGATGGACCAGAGAACATATTGCAGAATATAAGCTAAATTCCACTCTTGCATACAGTGGAGATGATTTCTCAAGTAAAACCAGTCCTGAAACACTTGTTCAAGAAGTAAATCTAGGAGATGAAGAGAATTCTCAAGTAGTCCACTTGGCCTCTTGGCTATGGCATTATCCCCCTTTACTGCAGAAGGTAACTTCTTTACTTTTTTCTTGTAAAAATGTCTTCGCATGGTCCTACAAAAATCTAACAAGGATACCAAAGGAGCTTGGATTACATAGAATACCCTTAGTTGAGGGAGCCTTGGCTGCAAGAAGTAGGCCGTATCGACTCAATCCAAAGTATGCAGATGCGGTAAAGTTGGAAATTACAAAACTAGAACAAGCAGGTATAATTGTTCCAGTAGAACATTCAACGTGTCTTTCTTCTATGGTTATTGTACCCAAGAAAAATAGTGGAAAAATAAGAGTCTGCGTTGATTTTTGTGCCTTAAATAGAGTGACTTTTCAAGATGGATTTCCTCAGCCCTTTACAGACCAAGTACTTGAGGAAGTATCCGGTCACACTTTGTATAGCTTCTTGGATGGTTTTAGTAGCTACAATTAGATAGTGATCCATCCTCATGATAGGGACAGAACAACCTTCATTACTCCATGGGGCACTTATGTCTATACCCGCATGGCTTTTGGTTTGAAGAATGCACCAGCTTCATTTTATAGAACAATGTATCTAATATTGGGCAAATGGTTGACAACCTTACTATGCATTTTCATGGATGACTTTTCAGTGTTTTCAGGCAGAGATAGAACAACAACAGTTCAACATTTCCATGACCATTTGCAAAATCTAAAGAAAATGTTTGAGCAATGTCTCGGAATAGGCTTGAAGTTAAATCGTGCTAAATGTAACTTCGAAGTCACTAAGGGCACTCTTCTTGGTCACATAGTATCTCCTAAAAGGATAACGGTGTATCCTGCAAAGGTTACTGCTATCCTTTCCATGCCTATTCCACAAAGCTCAAAGGAAGTGCAAAGCTTTTTAGGCCATGCACGATACCATAGAAGATTTATACGAATGTATTCAGAAATAGCTAAGCCCTTATCAAGGCTTACCAGTAAAAAGGTCCCTTGCTCATGAGTGTTGAAGCTGAGAAAGCATTTTGTGAACTAAAATTGAGGTTATATACTGCTCCACTTTTAAGTGTTCCTAATTGGTCATTGGAGTTTTGATGTGCATACAGATGCCAGTCTGCATGTTGTTGGTGCGGTTCTAGCTCAACCATCATCACACAAGGTTGATAGACCTATCTCCTATGCCAGCAAATTACTCACCAAGGCAGAAAGGAACTATAGTACGACCGAAAAGGAAGGTTTTGCTACTGTATTTGCTCTCCAGAAGATTTGGCATTACCTTCTTGGGGTACATTTTATAGTCATATCTGACCGTTAGCCCTTGAAATACTTGATAAATAAACCTAGAGTAGCTAGAAGGGTTTGCAGATGGTTACTCTTGTTTCAAGAATTCAACTTTAATATTCATATTAAGCCATTTAGAGAGCACTACATGGTAGATCAAGTATCGAGGACTGCAATGAGCGAGACCGCAACATGTATTAATGATGAGTTGGTGGATAGTAATCTCTTCCTAGTAGCAATTTAGACTGATTGGTATAATGGAATTCTCAATTTTCTTACTACTGGAAAACTCCCAGAGCATTTGACACCTATAGAAAAGAGAAGATTACTCCTTAAAACCAAGGCATACTCACTCATAAATGGGAATTTATATAGATATTGTCAGGATGATATCTTGAGAAAGTGTGTTTATCCAGAGGAGGTAAATCTTTTGCTAGAGGATGCAGAGAGTGAAGGGCATCTAAAGGGGGAAGAATTAGCTCACAGAATCATCCACAAAGGACTATGGTGGCCTCATATTTACAAGGATGCAATCAAGTTTGCTAAAGAATGCCATATTTGCCATAGATGTGCTCCATTGCCAACCAGATTAAATTTCCAACCATTAGTCATATCCACAGGATGGCTCCCATTCGAACGATGGGGTCTTGATTTCATAGGACCAATTAGTCCAAATGGTCAACCTAGGGGTAAGAAGTATATGTTGATGGCCACATATTATGCAACTTAATGGATTGAGGCTAAAACTACTGTGGATTGCACAGCTTTAAAACATATTTTTTTCAAGATTTGGTTGCCCACTGGAAATCACTAGTGATAGAGGCACACATTTTGTAAATCAATTGCTCCAATTTATATTTGACAGGTATAAGTTTTTTCATAAAAATTCATGTGCTTACTATCTGAGGGCAAATGGCCAAGTAGAATGCTCTAAAAAATTTTTGATCAGATTGTTGCACAAGTTATCTTTTGATCATCAAAGCTTTTGGCCACATGCATTGATCGTCACAATTTGGGCTTTCCGAACTACAAAGAGGGGAACCACTGGCGAGAGTCCATTTCGCTTAGTATATGGAAAAGAGGCATAAGCACCATTCGAATTTATTATCAAAAGAGAACTTGGATCCAAAACCATTGGAGTTGAACCTCCTATTAGGAAACTCGTGGCATTAAAAGAATACAGAGAAGCAACAATGCAAAAACTTCAGGTAACACAAGAAGAGCGCAAGAGACTACACGACAGGTATCATAGGTTCAATGAAGTACAAGAAGGATCCTTAGTTCTGGTACATCAGATCCCAGCAGTTTCAACCAAATTGGAACCGAAATGGATAGGACCATATTGAGTGATAAAGGTATTACCACATGGAGCAGTGCATCTCGAGGATTTGCAGGGTAAGAGGATACCCTTGGTCAATATATCCAAGGTGAAGAATTACCTGAATTAAGTCAAAGTGGAAGAACTTTATTCATTGTACGTACCACATTTCATTCACTCTTTGTAGTTACTTTGGTCTATTCAATAAGCGAATAAAAAGGAAAAGTTTCACCGGGATAGTGCAAAGACTTCATGTGGGGGTCTCTAGTGCCCGTCTCTCTCTCTCTCTCTCTCTCTCTCTCTCTCTCTCTCTCTCTCTCTCTCTCTCTCTCTCTCTCTCTCTCTCTCTCTCTCTCTCTCTCTCTGTCTCTCTCTCTCTCTCTCTCTCTCTCTCTCTCTCCTCGATGCCTCGTGGGTCTCTCTCTCTCTCTGTCTCTCTGTCTCTCTCTCTCTCTCTCTCTCTCTCTCTCTCTCTCTCTCTCTCTCTCTCTCTCTTTCCACAATCCCGCCCCTAGGTCCGTCTCTCCCCCACCCCTGCTAGTCCCTCTCTCCCCCTTCCCTACCAATCCCTCTCTCTGCCCCCGCTATCCCCGTAGGAACTCCCCCCGCTATCCCCGCTCCATACTCAGCCCCCCCCCCCCCCTGCACGCTGCTCCAGCCTTTCCCACCCACCCCTCCAGCGAACCCCGCAGCCCTCCCCCCGGCTTCCTTTCCCCCATCCTCAGCCTCCCGCAGCCCACCCCACTCCGCGGCTCCCTCACTCCCCCACCCACAGCTTCTAGCACCCCCCCCCCCCCACCAACGCTCTCCCCTCACCTCCCACACTCGGATTTGGTGGGAAAAGGTCTGGATCTCGAAACACTGATTGCATGAAAGGATTTAACAAGTTTGAGAATGAAGATTCGATTTGTAGTTCTCTATCAGAGTTTTTGTTTTGGTGAATGTGGGCTTCAAAACATATGTATTCCTACTGATAGGGAGATAGGAAACATCATGATTTTTGCATATGTGGACATCAATGGAGGATTCAGACACGTTGCATTCTTGAGAGCAGTAGCTTCCATAAAGGCTTCTGAAAAATCGGGAGAAGTGCTGGCAAGGCGAGATATTTTTGTGGATCTGGCTAAGAAACGGCTTTCCTCACTAGGGAGTAAGGGTAATATAGATTTCAAAAGTCCAAGCAATGGATTTAGTCCCTCAACCCCCCTCCAACCCCGCCCTCCCGTCCTCTGTTCCCCCACCACCCCCGCGGCCCCCACCACCACCACAACCCCCTCCAACCCCGCCCTCCCCTCCTCTCTTCCTCCACCACCCCCACGGCCCCCACCACCACACACAACCCCCTCCAACACGGCCCTCCCCTCCTCTCTCCCCCCACCACCCCTGCGGCCCCCACCACCACCGCAACACCCTCTAACCCCACCCTCCCCTCCTCTCTTCCCCCACCACCCCCGTGGCTTCCACCACCACCACAACCCCCCCCAACCTCGCCCTCCCCTCCTCTCTTCCCCAACCACCCCCGCGACCCCCACCACCACCGCAACCCCCACAACCCCGCCCTGCCCTCCTCTCTCCCTCCACCACCCCCGCAGCCCCCACCACCACCACAACCCCCTCCAACCCTGCCCTCCCCGCCTCTTTTTCCCCACCACCACCACAACCCCATCTAACCTAGCCCTCCCCTCCTCTCTTCCCCCACCACCCCCGCGGCCCCCACCACCAATGCACCCCCCTCCAACCCCGCCCTCCCCTCCTCTCTTCCCCTTCCACCCCCGCGGCCCCCACCACCACCACAACCCCCTCCAATCCCGCCCTCCCCTCTTCTCTCCCCCCCACCAAACCCCCAGCCCCCACCACCACTACAACCCCTACCAACCTCGCCCTCCCCTCTGTCTCCCCCCCCCCCCCCCCCCACCCCCACAACCTCCACCCACACCTCCTACACCCCCCACAACCTCCCACCACTCCGCCCACACCTCCCACACTCCTCACAACCGACAACCTTCCACCACTCCACCCACACCTCCCACTCCACCCACACCTCCCACCGCTCCACCCACACCACCCACCATCTCCCACCACTCAAATGTAATGGTCAAAAGCTACTACAAGAATTATGTGGATTATGTGAAGGATGTGTTTTTGAGGGTCACTCCAATATCACAGGGGGCACATAAAGAGGATCCCAGCTTGCAGGAAAAAGTGTAAAAGTGTAAGTGGTAAAAGTGAAAGTGGAGAAATGACTGTTGCCGCCAACCATTCGTGACGATTGCCGATTTTGGAGGATCCAACTCAAAACTGGTGGCATATTTGATCTACCCCTCCAATTTTGAGGCAATCGATGGGTGCATGATCAGTGGATGTGAGGAATCGGCAAGGCCCTCTTGGCCTATTGGATCCTATAAAAGCAATGGACTAGTACTCATTGGGGATATATACAGACACGTATAGAGGTTATTCTAGGCATCTCTTTTGGTCCTCTCCTTGCACTTTGTGGCTACAAGCCTACTGTAGGAAGTCACTCTGTGGTGAGTATACAAAGCGTGGGCTTCCTAATGGAGGGCTAATAGCACTGTAGTGTAAAGAAGTGGCTTGGTTTTGTCATTCACTTTGAGTCAGTGGTATTTTTGTTCAGTGGAAGTCCTCATCTAGTTGCGTTCATTTTATTGGACGATTCTCTTGTATTGATACCATTTTGTTCTGAATTGACATATAAGCACAGAGCATCAGCTTTTGTAGCATTTCCTTTGCCTACGTTCTAATGATCTGAATGAACTAAGGACTGGTTTGGTCTTCCACTATTGCCATTTGACATTAATCTTTTCCCTGAGTATTTACAATTCTATGCAATTATTGTTATCTGCCTGCTCACAGAAGTGTTAAAGGGTATATTTCCCTAAGGAGAGCTTCCCTTGAGTAGGCGAAGTACTAAGTGCATGGTGCATGCTCGTGCCAAAAGTAGATACCCTTGTACCTCCTTGACACATATAGTGCTAGTAATATATTATAAAATTAGGTATACTAGGCGATTTTCTTCTTTTTTACATGGGTTTTGCACTGTTGTGCCTCTAAATGTATACAGGTTTTAATATCATTGCCGCATTTAAAACTCCTAGAAGAACATGTCAATGGGTAATAGTGTTGTTTTATCCCTTTGATTAGACGTGTAAGTTTCAAATAAGCTTCTCCTAAGTAATGAGCGTATAAGAAGCTTTGAAGATCCACAATATATTTTCTGGTGCACAAAATTTGTAGAACACAAGGAAAAGTATGAACACGCCATACTATATGGAAAGAAATTAATTTTGACTACTTCTAGTTGTGTATTTGAGCATAGTGAAACTTTGATAGAAATCATTTAACGTTTCTGGATTATACATCATATTGTCCATTTACATCATGGATATTCATTTTGTACATAGAGAAGCTTTTATAGAAATTGAACAAAAGAGCCAATTGAAGAATAGCCTTATATATCGTACCTTATTGTCGAAAACGAAAGAGAATTAAAGGGTACTCTCATATAGCTTGCCATTTTGCAACCAAAATATACTACTAAAAAACGCATTTATCCTTTTGAAAATGTATCTCTATAAAAGAATAGTTTTCAAAGAGATCCGTCACTATGGGAAATTTATGCTAAGGATAAGAAAGAAAACTACTTGAAGTAAATCTAACATTCATGGTTATCCAATTTGGCATCTAAATAACCATTATGTGCTTCCTTCTCATTCATGGGATAGCATTAAATCATAGGTAATAAACTTGAGGAAGTAAATAAAAGGTAATAAACTTGAGGAAGTAAATAAAGAAATGAACACACGAAGAAGGTCAAAGTGTGTAATAGTTACTAAGGAGGCACATGTTGAATTTGTTATAAAAACACCTCACAAGGACTATCCATAGAAAACCAGAGCTTTAAGGAATTTCATCATACAAGTAGAAGGACAACAACTAATCTTAGAAAACAAAATCTTTAAGAATTGCATCATACAAAGAGTCCTCCATAGAAAACGAAAGCTTTCTGGAATTGCATCATACAAGTAAAAGGACCACAACATAGCTTAGAAGCAATCGTAGACATCCATGTTAGTATAGACCCATTTCATGTCATGTGCATAGATAAACACCATAGGCATGTAAGTAATCCTCATATTTCTCTAAGCATTAATTTCCAATTGACATAAAAATAATAGAGAAAAATTTAAGGGATTGAAAGTAAATAAACCAGACAGTAAGAAAAATTGCTATGATAACAAATACCATAGTTCAAAGAATAAGATGAAGTTTCGTAGTAGATGAATAGAAAATTAAAGCAGATCATATGGGCCTCATATGGTGACGGCCAACATCGTCAGAGAAAGAAATTGGTGAAAATAAAGAGAATACAGTGGCATAGAGTGATAACTGCAAGCATAGAGTTGGAAATTATTTGGTGGCTATAGATTAAGAAAGAACTGAAACGTATGCCATGGATTTGAGAGTGCTCATCTTTTTCAAAAGAAAATGATGATCGAAGTGTATACAATGATAAAGAAATGTTATTTGGATCTTGGACTTCGAGGTTGACAAAAAAGAAATCCGTTGTGATGAATTCTAGTTCTGGATTTGAGTGTACCTCTGAGATCTCATGGTTCCATTTCGACACGCAATTTCGTTTCCAATCAAAGTTCATTCGTTTTTTTGAGCAAGTTTAGTATATTAGTTTCACACATAAGGGTGTACGAGCCTATTTTCTTCTTTATTACATATCTTTTGTAGTGTTGTGCGCTTTTGGATTACTCCCTTTTATGCGTTTTCTTGAATCCACATAAATTGGCCGTCCGTTACTCTTCACTGGAACGCCTCTAGAGGGATTTTTTAGCATAGAGTGCTAGTAATATATAAAGAAAATCAGATATACGATGCGGTTTTCGTCTTTATTACATAATATGTGTTTTGCACTGTTGCGACCCTAAACATTTCCGCGTGTAAAACTCCCAGAAGGACATGTCAATGGGTACTGGTGTCGTTTTATCCCTTCCGACGCGTATGTTTCAAACATACTTTTCCTAAGTAGTGAGCATATCGGAAGGTTTTCAGATCCAGAGTAGAATTCATTGTTATATCTAGTTTCCACTTCAATGGTGCTTATTTGTTGCATAAAGCATTGGCAAGCGAATAACCTGACTTGTATGCAAAAGAAAAAGCATGCACACGCCATAAAATATCGAAAGAAAAAGCATGAACACAAGAAAAGGCATGAACACGTCATATTATATCGAAAGACCACGAGCATCATCATCACAGAAAGAAAGTGATGGAAAAAAATGAAGTACACTCGTAATGGAAGGTTACGAGAATAGCAAGTGCCAGCATAGAGAAGAATTAATAGTGAGAAGCAATCCAACATTATGGGAAATTTAGGCTATGGATAAGGAAAGAAAGCTACATGAAAGATACCATAACAATAATTTTAACATTCATGAATACAAAGCCATCTAAATAACCAATATGTACTTCCTTCTAATCCATGCGATCGCGTTAAATCATAGGTTATAAACTTGAGAAAGAAAATAAAAGAGGACAAAGAGGAAGAAGGTCAAAGTGGTTAATCGTTACTAGGAAGGCACATCTTGAATGTGTTACAAAAACACCTCACAAAAACTATCTATAGAAAGTGAAAGCTTTAAGGAATTTGATCATACAAGTAAAAGAACCACAACATACCTTAGAAAACCAAAGATTTAAGGAATTTTATCATACAAAGAGTCCTCCATAGAAAACCAAAGCTTCAAGGAATTGCATCATACAAGTAAAAGGAGCACAACATACCTTAGAAGCAATCATAGACATCTATGTTAGTATAAAACCATTTCATATGGGGTACATAAAGAAACACCATAGGTCTCTAAGCATTAATTTCCATAGATGTCTAGGCATGTAAGTAGACCTCATAGATCTCTAAGCATTTATTTCCAATGGAGATAAAAATAATAGAAGAAACCTTAAAAGGTTGAAAATGAATAAATCAAACAGTGAAAAGAAAAGTGCTGAGAGAGAAATATCATATTTCAAAGAATAAGATGAAGTTTAGTAGTAGATGAATAGAAAATTGAAGCAGATCATATGGGCCTCATATGGTGATGGCCAACATCGTCAAAAAAATAAATTGGTGGACATGAGGTGAATACACCCGCATAAATTGATAAGTGCTAGCATAGAGTAGAAAATTATTTAGCGGTTCATTTCAAAGAATAAGATGAAGTTTAGTAGTAGATGAATAGAAAATTGAAGCAGATCATATGGGCCTCATATGGTGATGGCCAACATCGTCAAACAAATAAATTGGTGGACATGAGGTGAATACACCCGCATATATTGATAAGTGCTAGCATAGAGTAGAAAATTATTTAGCGGTTCATAAATTGAAGAGAACTGAAATGTATGGTATAGATTTGAGAGTGCCTATCTCTTTCGAAAGCAAAGGATCATCAAAGTGTATACAATGATAAAGAAATGATAATCGGATCTTGGACTTCTAGGCTAAGAAAAAAGAAATCCATCGTCACCAATTCAAGTTGTGAATTTGACTATAGAGAGGCTTTCATATGATTTAATCAATAAGTGTACCTCTGAGATCTTATGGTTGATTTAGGTGATAGTAGTTCCATTTTTGGACTCCATTTCAGTTTCTATCAAAGTTCACTATTTGTTTGAGTGAATTTAGTATATGAATTTCACACAAAGCAACAAAAGAGAATTGGGTGTATGAGGCTATTTTCTTGTTCGGTATATGTTTTTTGCAGTATTATGTCCTTTTGGATTACTCCCTATTATGCATTTTGTTGAACCGAAATAAACTGGAGGTTCATTATTCTTCACTAGAACGCCCCTAAAACGATTTCTTAGCATATGTTAGTAGTAACGTATAAAGAAAATTAGGTATACGATGCCATTTTCTTCTGTATTATATGTATTTGCACTGTTGCGCCTCTATATGTATAAAGGTTTTAATATCATTGATGCATCTAAAACTCCGAGAAGGACATGTCAATGGGTACTGGTGTTGTTTTATCCCTTCGATTAGACGTGAAAGTTTCAAATACGTTTTTCCTATGTAATGAGCGTATGGGAAGCTTTGCAGATCAAGAGTACAATGGTGGTTATTTGTTGTATAGAGCATCGGCAAGATAATTATCTGGGTAGAAAAGTATACACAAAATAGAACATAGTATATTTGATCGCGCACAAAATTGTGGTGAACACAAGAAAAACCATGCGCACATCATAAAGCATAGTATATTTGTTGTTGCGCAAAAGTCTGTTGAAGACAAGAAAAGCCATGCACACTTTTGCCCATGTCCGTACAAAAATCAAGTATGCAACATAGGAGATGAAGCAATATGCTTGCAGAAGGAGGCTTTTTGAGCATTAACGTCCAAGACTGAAATTAAATATATAGTGGTGTAAGAACATTGAAGAAAATAATATAAGAAATTTATATGATGATGAACATCGGATACAAAAGAACAAGAGGATGGGAGAGAGTCAAATTGCAATGGAGTATTAGAAAACCGTAAATTTTCTGCAGATGGATAAAAAAATATGAAGCAGGTCATATGGGCTTGACATGGTGACGAGCAACATCGTCAGAGAAAGAAAGTGATAGAAGTGAATAAAGTACACTGACAATGGAAGGTTACGAGAATAGCAAGTGCCAATATAGAGAAGCAAAAATATTGAGAACAAATCCACTATTATGGGAGATTTAGGCTCCGAATGAGGAAAAAACCTACATGAGAGCTACCATAACAAATAATTTTAACATTCATGAATACACAATTAGGCATATTAACAACCAATATGTACTTCCTTTTGATCCATGGGCTTCCATTAAAACATAGGTTATAAATTTGAGGAAGCAAGTAAAAACGGAAAAAGAGGAAGAAGGGCAAAGTGGTTAATAGTTAGTAAGAAGGAACATGTTGAATGTATTACAGAAACACCTCACAAGAACTATCTATAGAAAATCAAAGCTTTAACGAATTCAATAATACAAGTAGAAGGACCACAACATACCTGAAAAAACCAAAGCTTTAATGAATTTCATGATAGAAAGAGTCCTCCATACAAAACCAAAGCAAAGCAACTGTATCATACAAGTAAACGCAACACAACATACTTTAGAAGCAATCGTAGACACCCATATTAGTATAGAACCATTTCATATAGGGTACATAGAGAGAGACCATAGGCATGTAAGTATTCCTCATAGTTCTCTAAGCGTTGATTTCCACTGGAGACAAGAATAATAGAGAAAAGGTTAAGAGGTTGAAAATGAATAAACCAGATAGCAGAAAATTGAACCAGATCACATGGGCCTCAGATAGTGATAGCCAACATCCTCAAAGAAATATATTGGTGAAAAATGAGGGGAATACACTGGCATACAGTGATAAGTGCTAGCATAGAGTAGGAAATTATTAAGTGGTTTATAGATTAACAGAGAACTGAAACGTATGACATGGATTTGAGAGTGCTCATCTTTTTTCAATAGGAATAGACGATCAAAATGTACACAGTGATAAGCAAAGGTTAATTGGATCTTCAACATCCAGGTTAAGAAAAAAGCAATTCATTGTGACGAGTTCTAGTTGTGGATTTGAGTTCACAGAGGCATTCATGCGATTTAATCAATGAGTGTACCTCTGAGATCTCATGGTTGAATATACTAGTTCCATTTCGACACTCAGTTTTACTTCCAATCAAAAGTTCATTATTTGTTTGAGTAGATTTAGTATATGAATTTCAGACAAAGCACCAAAAGAGAATTGGGTGTACGAGGCTATTTTCTTCTTTATTATATGTTTATTGCAGTGTTGTGTCCTTTTGGATTACTCCCTTTTACGCATTTTCTTGCATCCTCATTTATTGGAGGCCTTCTATTCTTCACTGGAACGCGTCTAGAGGGATTTGTTAGATCGAGTGCTAGTAATATATTAAAAAAATTACGTATACCAGGCAATTTTCTTCTTTATTACATGTCTTTTGCACTGTTGTGCCCCTAAATGTATACAGGTTTTAATATCATTGCCGCATCTAAAACTCCCAGAAGGACATGTCAATGGGTAATCGTGTTGTTTTATCCCTTCGATTAGACGTGTAAGTTTCAAATAAGCTTTTCCTAAGTAATGAGCGTATGGGAAGCTTTGCAGATCCAGAGTACAATGGCGCTTATTTGTTGCATAGACCCTCGGCAAGCTAATTACCTGAGTAGAAAAGTGAACACAGAATAGAGCAAAGTTTATGTTCTGGTGCGCAAAAGTATGTTGAACACAAGAAAAAGCGTCCACACGTCATCGTATATCGAAAGACAACAATCAGCGTTTGCCGACGTCCCTACAAATATCTCGTATGTAACATATGAAATGAAGAAATGCGCTTGCAAAGGGAGGCTTTCGGAGCGGTTTTCAAGACAGGCACTACATATATGAAGCAGGTAATATAAGAAATTGATATTGATGACGAAAATCAGAGACGGAAGAACAAGAGGATGGGAGAGAGTCAAATAGCAATGGAGTCTTAGAAAACTGCAGATTTTCTGCAGATGGATAAAAGAAAAATGAAGCAGATCATATGGGCTTGATTTGCTCACGAACATCATCGTCAGAGAAAGAATGTGATGGAAGCGACGGAATTACACTCGTAATAAAAGGTTATTAGAACGGGAAGTGCCAGAATAGAGAAGAAAAAATATTGAGTGGTTTAGTGGTTACAAAGCAGGATGTGCATCTGAGATTGTGGACATCTTTGCCAGAAGCATCGGACGATGGAACGTTGGCTGCCAGCATAGATCGGAAACGAAGCTTAGCGGTCGAGGAAGACAGAAGCTTCGTAGTAGGTGGTGATGAGGTTGCCATTGGGTGTGGGAGTGGAAGATATGAATCGGCCGACATTAAAGCCATATGCATTGCGGAACACGCCCGTTCCCCCGACGATCGCAAACTCCCAAGGAACGGACGAGAATGTCGACTCTCCCTGCTGGCTGAGCGTCCCGCGGAAATTGCCATTGTCGTAATGAATGACATTCTGCACGAAAAAGGTAGTCGACGCCGCAGTGTTATTGACGACGATGGCCGTACCTCGCACGTAGCCCAGAAGTTTCGACTGTGGGCTCTTTTCCGCGGTCACGTTGAATTCGTACACCACTTCCAGGCCGAAGCCAGTAAAGGTGCCAGTAACAGGAGCCCAGGCTGCAGCAACCATTCCCAGCTCATTGACGCCGAATTGCTGCTGTAGATAAAACTTGAGCACGACAGAGGGTGGTCGACTTCCCTTGTGGGCTGTGCTGCCCGGAGCTAGGGAGGCCGATGCTATAACAAAGAGAGCGACAGAGAGAAGCTTGCGTACAGCCATTTCCGCAAGAAAAAGGTCGAGCGAATGTCTTGGCACTGAATGCACCTTTCATATCGCGTATATATCATGGAGTATGAAGGAGCTCTTGGTCGGTTATCCAGTGTCTGCGGCACAAAGGGTTGCAGCCTTGCAGGTAGTCCGTGAGCGGACGTGCTGTGATCGTTATCCCAAGCGTTCCCACTGTAGACGGCCAAGATGCATTAAACATACATACGTTATTTCGTTACTACTAGTAACTGTAATTGTTGTACTCTCAATAGTACTAATAATTGAAGAAGTTAGGAATTAAAAAGAGCTTGTTGTTTAAATGTTTCAACGTTGTCCAAGAATGCATTTGTTTAAATGTTTCAACGTTGTGCAAGAATGCATTGTACTCTTGTTTTTTTCTTTTTAATGCAAAGTGTACAAGACAACTCATAGTTCTTGAGATCGCAAATCATGGAGAGTTTCATCATGGTTACTGTGAAACATTCCACCGTTCGCGAAGACAATACGCTGAGATCTGGTTGTAAGTTGCAACCTGCTTATGATCATGTTTGCTCATTACTTATACGCTGTGACTTTCTAAGATTAAATACACATACATTACTTGTTGTACTTTCATTAGTGCTAATAATTGTAGAATTTAGGAATTAAGAATAGCTTCTTATTCAAATGTTTCAAGGTTGTGCAAGATTGCATTGTAATGTTTTTCCGTCTTTTACATGAAAACTGTAAACTTTATGCTGTATGTAATGGTGATAAAACAATTCATAGTTCTTGAGAGCACAAATCATGGAGATCTGAGACATTCCACCTTTCCCGAGGACAGTTGACTGAGATGATCTGATTATAAATTGCAACTTGCTGATGATCATGTTCTGAACTCATGTAGACTCCAGCAGTCGCTCATAACTTATACGTTATGACTTTCTGGGCATGCATGGGTACATGAATTCAAACGAAAATTCACGTTGTATTCGTAATTCAATATGTTTCTAGTCATAGCTCGAATTCTGCCGGCCGTTCAAATGAGAACCCTCAAGGAAAGGAGTACACGTATTTAGAATCTAATACATTTTCTCATGCTGTGTTATTAAAATAAAATGGAAATTTTTGTATACAGGAGTAAAATTGTCGTTAACAGGAAAAAACTTGCCTGTCATGAAGACCCAAGAAGTACGAGTAAAAATCTATTGGGTTTAGGTTGAGTATGCGATAAGATGTACACACATAAAAAAAGATGTGGTTAAGAGGAAAACTAGGTTTTTCATGGGAAGCGCTAGATTCCTGTAAGGGGACAAGTCATCTATTCGGCATTTGTGCCATTTTATGATCAACAGCGCCTTGAAAACAAAGATATGATTTGCGTATAGTTGTTAGGGACAAAGTTAACCATGTAGTTTTTATAATGATGCAAAGTGACCTCTACTTTCATGCACAAGAGCGAAATTAATCCGCGCAAATAATATTTATGAAACTTTCTTTGCATATATCTAACTTTCTTAAGAAATCCAATGAGCTCCATGATTCTAATGAATGGCAGCTAATTGTCTCCTAAAATCAATGTGTTATCCAAAGTCTATGCGATGTATCATGATTGTGTGTGAGCGGACGTATCATCATTGTGGTTTCAAACAACTGAATTGTAATTTTGCTTGATGCATATCAAGTCCCATAAGAAAACGAAGTTGCTCTAAATCTAATATACTACTAATTATAGCCTTTAGCAACAAGAAATAGCTGTTCTTTAGTACTTTCATTAGTGCTGGTAATTGTATTCTTTTGGAAAACCAACTATATCATTACTTTTTTTCAACACTATACAAGATTGCATTGTAACCTTCTTCTTTTTTTAATGGAAAGCAGAAAACTCATGATCTATCTCATGGTAATAAAATAATTCATCCAATGGTTTTTGATGATCACTGATTATAGAGAGCCAACGGATGATTCAACACGTCCTTGATGGTCTTCAATTTGTTAATATGGAACATTTTGTTGTTTCAAAAGATTGAAAATAATATGTGGTTATATATTGCAACTTTTCAATAATAATGGCTGTGAATTTATTTAAACACCATCATTCTTTGTGACACTTCTAAATCACGAACTATCCCCAATCACAAGCACTTGATCACTCAAGAATTAAAGAAGAGAGAGAAATATAACTTGCAGAAGAAAAAAGAAAATCTAACACCTAAGATTAGACAAGATAGGACCTAGTGAAAGAGAAGTTAAGGTATTATAGATTTGAATTAATCGATATAATAGCTTCAAAAAATAGCTTCTTCATGAATGCACAACCTCAGGACCATCCCGAATCTATCAAAATCTCATTCACACTCACACTTTTAATAATAGCCTCACTCTTAGTCTCACTCTTATTGCAAAGTAAGTCTATCATTTTTTGGACTCCTCGTTCTTGAGATAGTAATATTCGTTAAAAAAGAGTGGATCCTTCACAAAGAAGTGTGTGATCCACCAAATTTAGCGAAATTCATCTCTTCCCATGTTGCAAAGAAATCTAGTTTCATGAAGAAAGCAGATTTTAATGAGCTCAATAGAATATTAATGAATATCTCTCTCCACCTTTTATTGGAATCCAAACTAAGACATCTCAATGCAAGTTAATGTTTACAGTTTTCAATATCATTGCTTTCTAGTAATCCTAAATGTAGAGACTTATCAATATTATTCCTTTTTTTTGCTCGTTAAATTCATCTAGATTTTGGTGGTTGTGTTCCTTTCTGTAATAGGCCTCTTTTCTAGTGAAATAATTCATTTTGAACTTTTTGAATTTCATTGTGGGGATAATGCTTAGAACGAATAATTAGGTCATTTTATGCATGTAGAAAAAATTTTGGGTTGACAAGTTTCATATTCTCTCTCTAGACCTTAATTGCATCATGTTTTCTAGTGGGATTTTGAAGGTAAAGATGAAAGAATTAACGAGAACACTGTATGAGGGAAAGGTAGAGCAAGAGAATAAAAGTGCCTGTGTGAGATTTTTGTGAACCATGTTCTAAGTACCTCGTTCAGGGTCCTACGTTTAGTTCATTGTAAGAAAATGCCTTGATTTTAGTCTCTCTCTAGAATTTTAAACCTTGCAGGGCTCAAAAGTGGCATTTGGAGGTGGATTTGGACCTTGGACGTCTCTATCAATATTGTGCAAATCGAAAAATTGAATAAAAGTATCTCTCACAAGCTTAACCTAATTCCTCATTGTTTTTTCTGCTATTTTTGACAGGTATGCTAAAAAAAGGAAGTACACTACGATCGCATGGCTTTTTGTGAGAGTTTTGGAGAAACTCGAATTTTTCTAAATTTGGTGGATCGCACACTTCTTTGGGGAGCATGGCTGCAATCAAACGGAAAAAGATAAGAAGGCGTGCGCATCAACATGGAGGACACAGAGAAATCTAAGAATTACCTTGTGATGAAGAGTGAGAGTGAGAGTGAGAGTGTGATTGAGAGTGCGAGTGAGAATGCGATTGTGATAGCTCGGGGGTGGTCGGGAGGTAGAGGCTTCATCAAGAAGCTATTGTATCCATTGGTTCAGATCTATAATATCAGAATTCTTCCTTCTCTACGTCATATTTGTTCTACTCTTCCGCATCAGATTTTCTTTTACCTTGTGCAATCTCTGCGTTCTTCTCTCCACTGTTATTTCTGAGTAATTGAAAGATTGTGATTGGGGATAGATTGTGATTGAGGAAACGCTACACTTTCCTACATTGCAAAATCTAAAAGGACTTCATTTCCTTCGATGAATATCATTTTCTTCACTCATTGAAGTCGTACCTCAATGTGAAATCGTTTCATTTTATACCCATGAGATGAAATGCAAACTTCAAGTTATCAAAAATAGCAGATATTGGGCTTCAAATAGGAAATGCATGTGAAATGGATTTTATAATATCCTCTGTATCCCTTCCATTATCTTAATTTCAAACATTGTAAATATGATATGATGTATTTTAACATTGTGTACCATATTCAACAATTGAGTTGCAACTTGTAGCTGTAGTGCCATATATGCTTATAAAGATTAGTTGGAACAACAACCAACATGAAAAATACATCATGGTTTGTAATCGTAAATTAACAAGCATGATGTATTTTGCATCTTTATTGATGGGGTGCTCTATTTCAAATGTTTTTGGAAATGGTCAAATTTTTGCATTGAGATACAATTACCAAGCATGCTGTATTTTGCATGTTGGTGGTTAAGGTTTTGCATTGAAATAGTCAACCATGATGTATTCTGCATGTTGGTTGTCAATTATTTTTGGAAATAGTCAACAACCTACATGCAAAATACATCATATCTCGTAATTATACTTGAGTGCAAGAACTTGAATATTTTTTAACATGTTGGAGCTTGCCAATGCATGATGCTAGATATATGTACACATTTGGATACTTCTAGTGTTGATCAAAGACTATAATAAAAATCAACAAAGAAAGATGAAATTTCTTACACAATCAATGTGATAGTGCATTGTTAAAGAAGAAGATTAAATTGAGTATAAAGTATTCAAATTACACCCTAGCATGAGTATGCTTGACAAAGTTTGTACAATTCTAAGAGTGTGAGTAGGGTGTTTGCAAAAATTCCTCTATAAATTATTCAAATTACACCCCACCATGAGTTTTCTTGACAAAGTTTGTACACGTCTAGGAGTGTGAGTAAGGTGTTTGTAGTGAACTTCAACAAGCAATGAGATAATTTGATACCAATTACTAGAATTGAAGGATCACGAATTCTCATTAATAGTGTGAGGAATCCAAAGCTTAGGAGCAAAAGAGAGAGTATATTGGTACGTTTATGATAAAGTAAAACATGTACTCCATTAGGGATATGAGAATATATACAAAATGGAGAGGGAACTTACTAAAGTGATAAAACATTTCCTCTATACCTGCAAGTGTGCTCATGCACATCTCTACCAAAACACACTAGCCCAATGCTTGTCCCTTCTACTATGCATAGTAGTCGCTTCATGTTATTACCAACCATTATGTGTTTTTCATGTTGGTTGTAAATGTTTTGCATTGCAATAGTCAACAACCATGATGTATTTTGTATGCTGGTTGTCAATTGTTCCAGAAACTAGTCAACAACCAACATGCAAAATACATCATGGCTAGTTATTCGACCATAGTGCAGAAAGTTGACCGTTTCTACAAATAGCTAGAATGGATCTTCCCAATGCATGATTGCTAGAACAACCTACACTTTTGGATGCTTCTACTAGTGATCAAAGACTACAATGAAAAGCAATAAAGAAAGACTAAATTGCTTACATAGTTAATATGATAGTGCATTTGCTAAAAACAAGATTAAATTGACTATTGAATTGCAAAAACCCCTTAAAAAATTATTCAAATTACACCCCATTTTTAGTATGCTAAAAAAAGTTTGTAGAATTCTAACATTGTGACTAGTAGGGTGTTGGAAATGAACCTCAACAAGGAATGAAGTACTTTGATACCGATTCCTAGAGTTCAAGAATAAACAATGCTCATGAATAGTGTGAGGAATCCAAAGCTTATGAGAACAATAAAGATTATATTGGTAAGTTTATAACATAGTGAAAAACGTAATCCATTAGGGTTGTGGGAATATTTACAAGGGTGAGAAGGAGCCTACGAAAGTGAGAACTACTTTCCCCTATATCCCCAAGTGTGGTCATGCACATCTCTAGTGAAATATACTAGCACAAGGATGGTCCCCATTACTATGCATAGTAGCCCCTGCATGTTCCCAATTTCTCTATATACCCCAAGCACACACACACACACTATCATGTTTTCTTAGAAACAATGTGTTGATGACACTTGTATGTTCAATGATGTGTTAAGGTTTTTTATGCATTGAGTTGGAGACCTTTATGCAATCTTGTTTCTCTAATAAGTTCTAATTTCTCAATCAAATTCAAGAAAGGTTTGTTGAACACAATGAAAACCATGCACACATCATAGAGCATAATATATTTTCTATTTTGCAAAAGTTTTCTCAACACAAGAAAAGCCATGCACACTTCAAAGTATGTCGAAAGAAAACAATCAGCTTTTCTAAATGTCCCTACAGAAACCAAGTATGCATCATAGGAGATGTAGAAATATGCTTGCAGAGGGAGGCTTTGTGAGAATTAATGTCCAAGACCGACACTATATATATATATATACATATATATATATATATATATATATATATATATATATATATAGATATATATATATATATATATATATATATATATATATATATATATATATATATATATATATATATATATATACATATATATATATGTATATGTATATAGTGGTTGAAGAACATTGAAGTAGATAATAGTAAAGATTTTCTGTAGATGGATAGAAAAATGAAGCAGATCATAAGGACTTGTTATGGTGACGAGCATTATCATTAGAGAAAGAAAGTGATGGAAGCGAATGAAGTACACTCGCAATGGAAGGTTAAAAGAATAGCAAGTGTGAGCATAGGGAAGTAAAACTATTGAGAAGAAATCCAACATTATGGAAAATTTAGGCTAAGGCTAAGAAAAGAAAGCTACATGAAAGCTACCACAACATATAGTTTTAACATTCATGAATACAAAACTGGGCATCTAAATAACCAATATGTACTTCGTGTTGTTCCATGAGCTGGGTTTAAAAACATAGGCTATAATCTTAGGAAAAAAAAAGAGGAAGAAGTTCAAAGTGGTTAATAGCTGCTAACAAGGCACATCTTGAATCTGTTACAAAAACAACTCACAAGAACTATCTATAAAAAACCAAAGCTGTGAGCAATTTGATCATACACGTAAAAGGACCACAACATACCTTAGAAAACGAAAGTTTTATCATACAAAGAGTCCTATATAGAAAGCGGAAGCTTTAAAGAATTGCCTCACACAAGTAAAAGGACCACAACATACCTTAGAAGCAATCATAGACACCCATGTTATAATAGACCCATTTCATAACATGTACAGAGAGAAACACCGTAGACATAAAAGTAAACCTTATAGTTCTCTAAAAATTAATTTCCAATGGAGATAAAAATATAAGAAAAAAAGTTAAGGGGTTGAAAATGAATAAACCATATAGGAAAAAAAATGCTATGATAACAAATATCATAGTTCAAAGAATAAGATGAAGTATAGTAGTAGATGAATAGAAATTAGAAGCATATCATATGGGCCTCATATGGTGATGGTCAACATCGTCAAAGAAAGAAATTGGCGGAAATAAAGGGAATACACTCGCACAACGTGATATGTGCTAGCATTGAGTAGGAAAGTATTTAGCGGTTTATAGGTTAAAGAGAAATGAAATGTATGATATGGATTTGAGAGTTCCGATCTTTTCCAAAAGAAAATGATGATCAAGGAGTATACAATGATAAAGAAAGGTTTATTGGATGTTGGACTTCTAGGTTAAGGAAGAAGTAATCCATTGTCATAGATTCTATTTGTGGATTTGAGTACATAGAGGGTTTCATGCGATTTAATCAGAGAGTATAGCTTTGAGATCCTATGGTTGATTAAGGTGAGATTAGTTCCAATTGGACAATCAATTTAACTTGCAGCAAAAGTTCATTCTTTCTTTGAGTAAATTTAGTATATGACTTTGACACAAAGCACCAAAAGAGAATTGGGTGAAAAAGTCTATTTTCTTCTTTGTTATATGTTTCATGTGATTTAATCAACGAGTATACCCTTGAGATCTTATGGTTGATTTAGGTGACATTAGTTCCAATTGGACAATCAATTTCACTTGCAACCAAAGTTCATTCTTTCTTTGAGTAAATTTAGGATATGAATTTGAGACAAAGCACCACAAGAGAATTGTGTGTAAAAGTCTATTTTCTTCTTTAGTATATGTTTATTGCAATGATGTGCCCTTTTGCATTACTCCCTTTTATGCATTTTCTTGAATCCACATAAATTGCAGGTTTATCATTCTTCATTAGAACGCCTCTAGAGGGATTTCTTAGCATATAATGCTAGTAATATGTAAAAGAAATTAGGTATACCAGGTCATTTTCTTGTTTATTACATGTGTTTTGCACTCTTGTGCCCCTAAACATATACAGGTTTTCATATCGTTGCTACATTTAAAACTCCCAGAAGGACATATCGATGGGTAATAGTGTTATTTTATCCCTTCGATTAGATGTGTAAGTTTCAAATAAGCGTTTCCTATGTAATGATCATATGGGAAGCTTTGTAGATCCAGAGCACAATGGTGGTTATTTGTTGCATAGGCCATCAGCAAGGTAACTACTTGGGTACAAAAGTATACACATAATAGAAAAAAAGGCTACATGAAAGCTACGATAACAAATAATTTTAAGATTCATGAATACAAAATTGGGCATCTAAATAGCCAATATGTACTTCCTTCTAATCCATGGGATGGCGTTAAAATATTGGTTATAAGCTTGAGGAAGCAAATTAAAAGGGAAAAAGAGGAAGAAGGTCAAACTGGTTAAAATATGGGTTATAAACTTGAGGAAGCAGATGTTGAATGTGTTGCAAAAAAGGAAGCAGATGTTTAATGTGTTACAAAAACACCTCACAAGAACTATCTATAGACTACCAAAACTTTACGGCATTCGATGATACAAGTAAAATGACCACAACATACCTTAGAAAACCAAAGTTTCATCATTCAAAAAGTCCTCCACAGAAAATCACTACAACATTTCAGGCTTATACTGAGGCTTCTACCGAGGAAAATGAACAGGAAAGATTTTCCCCGGACGTGAGTGTAAGGGTTGGTGTAGGCGTCCAAACCAAAGCGTCGGTATAAGCCTCGATATAAGCATCGGTATATGTGTTGGTATAAGCATCGGTATAAGCGTCGATATATGTGTCGGTATAAGTGTCAGTATAAGCCATGGTATGCCCCTTGGCAAAATAGTGGGTATAAGCATCGGTATGTGCCTGGGGATACCGACGCTTATACCATCGCCTATATCAATGAACATATCTGCAAAATGTTTCTGGGCAGAGTGTGCTGTCTCTTGCTAGAGAAACATTCCGATGTTGTGTAGCAAAAGACAGTGCACTCTGCCGAAGAAAAACCCAAGTACATGTGACATGTATGATAGGCAAAGAAAAAATGATTCGATAAAGCAAAACACACTTTCAAATACAAAAGACATGAGTGAAATGAATCATGAACCGTGTACAAAGAAATGAGACACATTGACATGATATTTATAAACAACAACTAGAACACATGTATATGTGTTTCGGCCTATGCATATACATGTGTATGTGTATATGTATTATGTGTGTATATATGTATATGTGTAAATATTTATCTGCATGTGTAAAAACCCTAAAACCCTAATCCTAAAGACCTAGACCTAAAACATGTGTATGTGTGTATTCTTGTCTATATATATGTGTATGTGAATATATATATATATATATATATATATATATATATATATATATATATATATATATATATATATATATATATATTTATATATATATATATGTATGTGTGTG